>JBBBDQ010000468.1:0-600000 GCA_037127315.1 Ascarosepion bandense
GTCCGAGTAACCTAGCCAGTGGAACGTGGGGCAATCTAAGAAATCTAGCTCGGCTTCACGAACTAACATTCTATCAAGGTAGCTAGCCACCTTGGTAGAAGGCCAACTATTAGCCCACGTCCACATTCTCCCGCCCTTGTGATCGGCCCGGTATCTATCGACAAGACCGAAGTCCTCGATAAGATCGACCAAGCTACGATCACGTTCCTTCCCTCTAGCTCCCCGCCCTCTATCCAACTTGGGGTTCAGGATGGCATTCCAGTCCCCCACTAAGACGAGTCGCTTGGAATCCACCAGGAAGGGCCCCAACCGCCGAAAAAACGAGACGCGCTCCTCCTGGTCGTTGGGCGCATAAACCGCAACCAGACGAAACGCATTGCTTTTCACTGCAATATCGGCCACGATCAGCCGGCCCTCGGCACCGACATGGACAAGATCCACCTTCGCGTCCAGGGTACGCTTGACCAGCAAAGACACTCCTCTGGCCAGCCGGTTCCCATATGCTGAATAGACGACAAAGTCGTTAGACAGCACACAGGCATCGACCTTGCAAACAAAGTGAGTCTCTTGGATCGCGGCGACATCCACGCCGAAGGACAAGAGGTCCCGAAGCAGGCGGGCAGCCTTACTCCGATCCCTAAGGCCCTTCACGTTCATACTGGCTAACTTAATTGACATCATTTAGACCTGTAAAGAGAAAGCAGAAAATTACTTCTGGTCACATACAGAGCGAAAATCTATGGGAGTAGGGACCCCGACGGATTGTCCAAGGTTGCCCGTGCCAATATCGGACGTAATTCGTCCGTCCTGGACAATGCCGCCGACGTCCGTAGGGAAGGTTAGCTTTACAGCCCTATATAAAGATGGGTGGAGGATGACGGGGACCCTCCCGGCACAGAAATGTGAAAGCCGCTGAAGATATTTTGTGCCCGTTTGGGCCATTTTTATGTTTGGAAAGGCCTCGACGGCACCCTGCACAAATTCCCAGGCTTTTGTTCTGCTACCCCCGGTATTTCTGATCAAAGTCAGTACTCCGGGGGCGCCTGGGAAATTGGCAGGGTCCTCGATGGACTTTCCATCTATTAATTTGAGTTTAAAAAGAGGCCTTAGGAGGGCCTTCTTCTGAGAAGAAAGGTCCCTCTCTAAGGCCTGTCTATCTATTTTACAAATATCTTTTGTAAAAAAAATGTTTTTCTTTTTTTCCTTTTTCTCCTTTTTCGGGGAGGGTTTGTCTGGATTCGGGGAGGGTTTCGGGGAGGGATGATACGATTTCGGGGAGGAAGGTTCTGATTGGGAGGAGGGTGTGGGAGGTGTGGGGGAAGGAGAAGTTATTTTTCTTATCGGGGAGGTGGACTTACTCCTCCCCTTCAAAGAAGAGGAGCGTGGAGGAGGCATTTCCACATCCATTTCTTGTTTCTGCGTCTGCTCTTTCTGCTGCTGCTTTTGCTCTTGTTGTTGTTGTTGTTTCTGCATTTCTTTTTGTTGCTGTTTTTGCTCCTGCTTCTGTTGTTGCTGCTGTTGATTAGCCTCTTTACGTGGCTTCTTTTTTTCAGGGGATGGTGATTTCTCCTGTTGAGGAGGAGGAGGGGAAGCAACTTTCCTTCCCCCTTTCCCTTTTTTTGGGACCACCTCCGTCCATTCACCACTTTTTGCCTCGGTCTTTTTCTCCTGGGTAACTGTTGTTTTTGACACCGGCGGTGTTTCCGGTGTCACCTGCGTTTCTTCCTGTTTCCTTGCCGGACACATTTTGAATGTGTGTCCGGCCAGTCCACACGCCCAGCAGTGCGGCCTCCTCCCTTCTACCACAACAAACAGCTTTCTGCCACGGCACAGCAAAATATCGGGGACCTTCAGAAAGTTCGGCCTATCCACCGCTATGCTGACGTTTATGTCTTCCGTGGCCACACCTGCCTTACTTGTTATCCTTGCGACCTCCTCCACCGCTCCAAATCGAGCAAAAAACGCTCCAATATGGTCGCAAGCAATGTCTATAGGCACTCCATGAATAATTATCTTTGTTTTTCGAGTACCCAGATACTCCGTCTGCATCTGGATACCCTTGGCCTCCAGGGTATTCCCGGCCAAATTCCTTCGCCTTCCGTCTCTGTGCTTAATAAAACATCCCACATAGCACGGGACCTTCTCGCCAGTACGCAGGGTACAATATTTAAGGCCCTTTCAAAGCCCCCTCTTCCATGTTCTCCCTGCTTACACTGATGAATTTCCGTGTTTTGACATCGGATGTAAGCAGGGAGATCGTCCTTGGTGCGATAACATTCACCACCTCCGGGACCACTATTAACTCGTTATCGTTAATATAATTTTTATATTTCTCCTGCATTTGCAGGTAATAGTCGGCATCTTTCTTAATTGGTGCCTTTACCCATACCGTCGGTGAGGGAGTCACCGCGGGCACGGCATCAGAAGTTGAGGGCTGGGGAGACAAAGCCATAGCTTGACCTTGCCCCCCCTCACAAAACACAAAAATCCAACAAAAGTTCAAAACGCGCCACGAAGACAGAACAAAGACAGCAAAAAACAGGTACTCACAGGTTAAACTTCGGGCAACAAAAACACGTAAATCCAACTTGCAATGTCAAAAAATACAAAAATGCTCTGTTTCGAACAACGGCTCGTCAGGGCAAAGGCAGACCAAGGACTAATCAAATAAATAGACACCTATTAAAGACTAACCCATTTGGGGAAGGGGTTGTCTGAGGAAAAAAAAAAAAAATTGGGGGGGGGTTCACATTAAGGTCCGATACACTAAGCAAGAAACTTTATTTTGTGCATTCTACACTTATTTAATATTTCTGTTCTAGCGTTAATAAGTTTGTTGGCAGGTTCAAATTTAGCTATTGCTAGCTTCTCCTCGTCACATACCCTACAAAATTTATTGTTTTTATTATCGTTAGGGCACTTTTTTATTATTTCCCATTTCAGAATGGGGTCCTTTTTAATTTTGGCTTTTATTTCCCATACATAGGTAGATAATGCTGTGCTATGCTTGTATTTCTCGTTTTTAAAAGAAGTTTTATGGTTATAAAACCTACTTTTAAAATTATCATGTGTTGATCCTATGTATGTCTTGGGGCTTTTGTCATTTTCGTTAACATAAACTTTAACTTTATAAACTACGCTTGCCTGATTGCAATTACCTCTAATCGGGCAGTCCTTTTTAGTTCTACAATTGCACTTATGTTTATTAACGTTATTATTACTAGGGGCCGTAATATTATCTTTTAATTTACTTTTGTTGGTATTGTTAATGATTTTATATATATATATATATATATATATTACAACCTTGAATAAATTCTCGGTGATTTTTCATGAAAAGTAATGTTTATTTACAAAAATTAGTAAGAAATATTTCACAAAAACTATTATATATTGCTAGACACAAATTTTTCTATCTTCCTGGCAGCATTGAAATTTCCCGTCGCAAAAACGGTACGTCTTTTAAGGCTAACTCCTAGTCGACCCATTTTTAGCATCTTCATGAATAATAAAATTACTACTAAACCAGGCATGTTTCTATCGATAAGAATAAGTAACAATCGGACGGAGCAATGTCTAGTAAATACAGCGAGCGGTGTAGAACTTCCCATTTAAGCGTTTCCAATATGTGGGCTAGCGCTGAAAAATCACTTTCTGTCTCTACTCGTATAGCGGCACCTTTCACGTCTATGCTCGGCTGGAACACATCAATATTAGTCAATGCCGATATCTCGTGATGGTTTCCGTCCGTCTGAGCTGCTCATAGTAAACTAAACCCAGATAATTCCACCAAATGCAGAGAAGATGCTTCAAACCATAGATATTCGGTATTGCCGTGGATACTGATGCATGGCTGGGCTTACACCTATAACCCTACCCCTGACTGAGTCGAGCCAAACTTCCTAACCTTCGGCCGATTGCGCTTACGTTGTTTTGTTGATCGTCGATTAACCAAATCAGGATTGCTTTTGTCACGTAAAAAAAATGGCCCATATAATGAAACACAATATAAAACTGCAACTACATGGCGTATATTTATATATTTTTATTTTTATTGAGTAAATTACAAGCAAATCAAAGTCAAGTGACGAAAAAAATATCAGTTGGCAGGTATTTCAGTAGCACGCTAATATTCATTACCTATTATCAACACGGTACGGTAGTTTGCTCAAATTGCAGCTCGCCGAATTTGGACTAACCGTCTCTTGCAAAATCTCTGGTGGTAGGCTATTTCATCTTGGCTGCTTCAATTCATCGCTAGTACTGTCTAGCAGTAGACCCTAACACTTCTTTCTAACTTCTTATTCCGAAGACGGGACCCTAACTCACCATTTATTTTCCTCAACCTGGTTTTATTAATTAAGTATAAAGACCAGGGTAGTAAAGGGTAGTTACGGAGTGGTGTTCACTTCTCCCTCATACTATAACTTTTAGCAGCTCGGAATGGAAAGAATATGAGTTGTCCATTTCGGCAGAGTCTCTAATGACGGGGAGTGAACTAACACTCTGTTATCAATAGCTTCTACGTTTTCAACATCCAACAGCTTAGAACAGTAAATTCTCAAAGCCGAATTTTCATCTAGGGTCACATATAGTCAAAACCCATTGAAAATATTTTGACTAACTAGCTGTGATAAATTTGCATACTTCTCCCAACAAAAGCAATTTCTATTTTTCACTTTTTATCACTTCGGCTACTTTTCCCGACAACAATAATTTTGCACTCATTGCACTCTGAATCTGTATTTGCCACTTTTTATTACTTCGGTTACATTTCCCGACAAAAATAAAAGTATTCTCATCTTGAAAATTACTTAAAATTAATACCAACCATCTGAAAATAGGGTTACATCATTCCCAACGTCACCTGTTATTTATTAATTAAATGACTCTCTAACTACCGGTTACGCTATTTAGCATGTATATTAATTTCTAACTCCACAAAAAAATATTTCCCCTGCAAACATGCATCGAACGTTTTAGTTTTAAGCAATACTGGTAAGAAAATTTCCATACATAATAGAAATATCCTTTTTCTAATCCTGTGAAAATGCAAAAATGCCCCTTTTGTTTCTTTTAAATAACGTGTCATAATGTAAAAATGTTCTCTTCATTTAATTTCATTCAATAGCATACAAATTTGGTTTTTCCTTTTTTTCCATGTCTTTTTATTAACACATAGGGTTTACACATCTTTTTTCTATTTATGTTCTTTTTTTAGATGTGTGGCTTTGGTTAGGACTTATTTCTTTTTTGTTTCCAACCTCCTTTCTGCAAGTGGAGGTTTCAGTTACTTCTTGAAAGGAGTCGATTCTTCTTCAGCTCCTGCCGTCAAGTTCATCTGGATCTCGTCCTCCCCTACCGAATCAGTTTTGTTCAGATATAGATCACCATACAGTATTCCCTTCTTTGCCTGTTGTACACTCACCAAAACCTCGTTATTCCATTTCTTTCTGTATTTCCTTATTTTCCACACTACCACTACCACAGTAACCAAATAAAGTACTCCTCCCTAATGACCAGTTTACCAAAATTATTTTATTATTATTACCTTCTTTTTCCTAAGTATTTAATTTGTCTTTTAACTGATCCCTATTATTTTTACCTGTTAACCCGAGTAACTCCTGTATTCGCTCTATCGTGACCTTAGTGTATTCCTTCGTTACTTACTCCGTAACTGTGTGCAGTTATTTAAGATTTTGTCAACCAATTTTATTATTCAGTCTTATTCAAATTTATTTTTAGCCTGGTAACATGGGGATAGGGTCATGGACATGCCAATCGCAGAACACCTCAGGGGTAATTTAATCAGCGTTAAGGTTGGCTTCACCCTCGGCGTCCACGTAGGTTCTCCTTTACACATCCTGGAGAGATCAATAGGTTTCTGAGCGACCACTACCCAAACTTCCTCAGTTATACTGATTGCTTTCGTTAGTACTGTATCAGTTAATATCTCGACCTGGGAAAATTTCTCAACCCCCATTCTTTTATCTTTAAATAATTCGAGTAGAAATAGTCAGTGCTTATTGGTCACATAAATAGAAGTCAGTGAGATACATGTTTCCAAGTCATCCTTCAAGCCTTTTCTGCTGCTGATATCATTAAATTCGTCTGAGATGAATTAATCGCTATATACCCTGTTTCAACTTGGTATTTGGCTATTGGCTCCAAGTCATCTTTTAGCCTAGGATACGGAATAGGCAAATTTATAACCTGATATATCTCTAAAAACATGTCCCTGTTTAATATACGTATGGACACTACAACACCGGCACTATAATATTTCTATTATTCTTTAGAGGGGTCCCCCGGTAACCATAAATCTCAGTTCACATCTTGATTAATAATTCACTTAAATGTCCAGGTGTCACTATACTCGTGGACAACTGACCTAAGAACAACATGTCCCTCTGAGCCGCCACATGCTCTCGTAAAATTGTTAGAGACTGACTAGCCTGTCCTTTTTAGTTTAGGACAGTTATCAGATGGTAAAACTGTTGTATAAGCCTTTTTTTATCCCTGTATTTTGTTTTATGACTTTAACCTTATTCAGTTACAATTCCAAATAAAACATACAATGTTTTCCCTACATTGGGAACTATTGCTCTTCTCATTCTAGTTTGTATTAATTTCCATTTAGGTAATTTCTCATCTCCGTACATTGGTCCTTTTATCATAGTTATGTTACAATCTAAAGTCATAACAAATTAAGGTATCCCGTTTCTGTGTGATAATTGTCGGCTACTTTTGACCTGACTGGGCCCAGTGTTTTTTATTCCACTCTCCAATTTGCTTAGCAATACCTCGGATGGGCTTAGATTGATCAGGAATGTGACTATCCACTTTGATCTACTACTTTGCTCTCATTTTTGAAAATCGTATTTTGGCTGTATTTCTAAGCTGCTCATCATCATCATCATGATTGTTAGTAGCATCAACCTTCTTGTGCCGGTCATAACTGCAAGGCAACGATATCCCAGTTTTTATTCTTTTAACCATTTAGGTCCTTTTTGTTCACACTTAAAAATTCCCTAGTTTGTATTCTCAACTTCTATTAGGCTACTTGAATGTTAAACAGGCGCGCGGCCCTCCTGCTCTGAAGGTCGGACTTCATTATCAATGACCCTGCCGGACACGCAACTTGGCCAATATGCTGCCTGACAACGGAATTGACAAGTAATTATGTCCGCTCCTCATGATCTGCTAGCCACACCTCATATTCTCCAACAACCAGCTTCTTTTGGGAAGAAAAAGAGTAGATACCGAATAGCTCGACGTTGTCGCGTACCAACACCAAACCCATTCATCCCAGTTTTCATAACCTTATATTTTTACGGAGACTTGGGCTTCTTAGCCCCTCTTACTCTCTGTTTCAGAGGTAATTCTTTTTCAAACTTTGACTTATTCTATACCTTGTTGGCTGCCCTTTCTAACTATTCATCAGGGGTTACTTTTGGTTCAACTTCTGACCCATTCTCTTCTATGTTGTCTGCCCCTTCTAACCTTCCCTTAGGGGCTACTTCTGGTTCAGATTCTGCCCTATTCTCTTCTTGCGATCCCCTTCTAAACTTTCCTCAGGGGGTTACTTCTAGTTCAACTTCTGAATTATTCTCTTCTTTGTTGTCTTCATCTTCTAACCTTTCTTCAAGGGCTGCTTCTGATTCAACTTCTGACCTTCTCTCTTTTTTCAGTCGGTCTTGGAACGGTGTGATGGGTAGCTGGACTTCATCCTCCCTCTCCCTAGATTCTTCTCAAATCTTGAGGACCACTTCCGACCACTTCCATGATCGTTTTCATTGATATTAGTTTTTTCTTTTAGTAGCTAGGTTTCCTTCATCTCAGGGATGTTGGAGCAATGGGGTGTCGCTTCGTCGTGGCACACAAGTCGCTTATTCTAGCAGGCCATGTCTAATCCATACTTTCTGGTTTCTTATCGTTATATTTTCCAGAGTGCTCGTCTGTTTCCATATCCTCTGACTCAACTAGCTGCTTTCCTTGTTTTTGGCCCTCTTTTTCTTAGGCTCCGCTATTTTCTATTCAGCTATCTCTGCTAATTTCAGATCCTTGGCATGGGCCTTCCTTGTACGTCCGGTTTGCTCCAATATTGTGAAATAGGGTCTCCAGCTCTGATCGAGTTTTCCTTCCCGTAAGTGGATTTTTAGATAAACGGGGTCTCCAGTCTTTAAATCTACCTCCTCTCTTTTCTTATTCACTCTCTCATTTCTTCTCTTTTGCATCCTCCTCATGCAGCGCTGGGCTTGAATGAACAACATATACTGTAGTTCAATCACTAATTGATAGTGGTCCTTTCCCATATATTTCCTTTGAGACTTTATCAAAGTAGGCAATACGGCGAGACATCAGTAGTCTCACTTATGGTGAATCATACCGTCTTTAAAGCCTATCAGTCAGTTAAGTGTCATACGTGAAAGATTATCCCGCAGTAGGTTGCCACTGTTTTCTGCGGTAGACTGGTTGCCAACCAAGGCTATAGAACCCAGTCTGTCCTGTTATTTAACCCATAACTGGAAGGAAGAGACGGATTAATAACCTTTCCCAAGAGTATTTGCGTGTAAGTGAATGCAATGAATTCAACTGGAATTCGAACTCGGATCCCTGATTTCTTGTTCCGAGTCGATATCCACTGCACCACAACGAAATCCTGTACTAGGTACAAATCCCAATTCTCAGGATTACCTTTTTCTAACATACCCAACATATCTCCTAATGTTCTATGGAAACTGTCCACCTTTGCATTAACTTGTGAGTGATGGGGAGTGGTGGTTATACGTTTTATGTTCAGGCTGGCTGGAGTCACTGCCATTATACTATTCCCAATTTCCGGGCCATTATCCGTGACTAACTGCACGGAGCTGTCAAATTTAGGAACTATTTCAGTCGTCAGTAACTCAGCTAATGTCTGGGGTTTCTTATTGGGCACTGAATGTGTCTCAAGCCAATTCGTTAGCCAGTCTACAAATCTCACTATAGACACATATCAGTGTAGGTTTTTTATATGGCCCAGACACATTCATACTGGCTTTTTCAAAGGGATAATTGGGAATATGTTACTCCCACTGGAGCCGTTATTTATATCTCGCCTTCTCTCTGAGACACCAGGCAGCCTCGTACATAGTTGGACTTCTTATACAATCCCGACCATTGTGCTTTGAATCTGTATATTTGACTTTTTATCTCTTCAGTTACTTTTCCCGAGCAAAATAATTGTATACGTCAATGTTAGAGAAATCTCTTCTCATCTTCAAAAACACTTATTATTAATATCAGTCATCTGAAAATAGGGTTACACACCGCAATCTTTTCCCTTAGAGTTATCATAATGTATCCACTTTTCATCGCCGGTCACGATACGATGACAAAACATTTCTTTCTGTTAAAGCAGATCTTTACACGTGGCAAGACGCCGTTCGACGTTTCTCGACTTCAATTCGTACGTCACCCCATGTCCTAGTTTTGTATCCTACATAATGCCTTCAAACCTTTCGAAACTGTTTTTGACCAACTCTTAATGATTCTGAGAGTTCAGCTTGCACCTGACATTAATCTTCATGAATTAATGCCTCCAATTATTTGTTGTCCAGCTTTTTCGGTGCGCCAAAGTCTTCTTTATCTTCAACCTCAAAATCTTAATTTTGCAGCGTCTAAATTAATTTCTTCATGTTGTTTCCGACAGAACTTCTGTGTGCTTCTGCTGCAGATTTCTTTTGAATAAATTAGTGCAGTAAAAGTCCCTGCGAATAAACTTTCTTTGGCATGCTTAACGCAACAAAAAAAAAAAAACAAAGCTGTTTACATTTCGGCGAAATGGCATACACTGAATTCCAATATTGCTTATAGTATTTATTAATAGATGCGTTACCATCTGAAATTACACGCACACAGTTCTGGAATTAGTTGATTTTTGTATCTCCGATTCATAATTCGTATCTTGAGCTCTTTTTATTTTTCCTGACAAAAATTGTCTTCTTACAATTTGTCTTTTCTTGTCTCTTTCATTTAACAGGTTTTATAAGTGTTCTGGTAGTTTCCATTCTTTGTCTGTTATCAACACTGAGCCTTATATATAACTACCAGTTACACTATTTAGCATGCATATTAGTTTTTAGGTTCTACCTCACCAAAAAACAAAGCACTTTCTATGCAAACATCCATCGAACGTGTTAATTTTTAGTAATACTAATATGAAAAAAATCCCATGCTTAATATAAATGTCCTTTTTCTAATACTATGCGAATCCAAAAATGTCCTTTTTTTTTTCTTTTTAATACCATGAAATAATGTAAATATGTTTTCTTCCTTTAATTTAATTCAATAAGATGCAAATTTTGTTTTTTCCTTTCTTTTTTCATGTGGCAACAGATGTGTGTGTGGCTTTGGTTATGAGAAATTGTTTCTTATTAATTTGCTAACCTTTTGGCGTACATCTTTTGCTATTAGAATAAAAACATTCGGAGTCATTTTTATGTTGTCTGTTACAACATTTCTCAGATACTTAAGATTTTGCATTTAGTTGATTTTTGTGTCTCGGATTCGAAATTCGTATTTTGAGCATTTTTTTTTTTTTGCTAACAAAAATTGTCTTCTTATAATTTGTCTTTTCTCCTCTCTTTCCTTCAACACTTTCTGTAAGTAATCTTGGACATTTTTTTAAAACTTTTGTTCCCATCTTGGTTGATACAAGAGTTATAATAGACATAACGTTTCGAGCTAGTACCCTCTGGTCACCATCAGGTGTCCATAAATTGGTTGAGGTGGATTTGTGGGTACTTGGTCGAAAGTGATTGTATATTATAACATCTATATCAACCCAAATGAGACTAAAAATCAAAATAATTCTAATATTATTAGAAAATTACTCATCTCAGAAATAAATACAAGTGGCACGATCCCACTAACATAATCCAGTTGTCAAAAACCATCTGACACTGAATATAAACGGCTCCAAAAATACACAACTAAAGTCCTTCGGGACGATGGCTTAGTGAATATAGTAATTGGTTATACATGTGTTAGTATCATCTATTAGTGATGAGTTCGATCTTTGAACTTATTAGTGACAAACCAAATTATAACACCTATTATAAAATATATATCATCCAAGATAAGAAACAAGGTTCGAAATAATTCCTAGATTATTGAAAATTACTCATCTCAGAAATAAATACAAATTATGACAAGTGGCATGAACTCACTAGCATAACTAGTTATGAAAACAATCTGACACTGAATATAAAAGGCTCCAGAAGTTATTTGATCAAAATGTTGCATCAATAACATTTATATCAACCTAGAGGCAAATAATAGTTTGAAATAATACTAAGATAGTGAAAACTTTCTCATCTCAGAAATACATACTAAAATAATTAAATTTCATTTGAACTTGGTTTAAAAATATCATATCATAAAAAAGTATTTTATTTTCTTTGAAATTGATTAATAGAATGTTCTAATAATGTGTTTAGGATTGGGTTTTCGGTTCTTTCTAAAATCTTTCATATTCAGATATATTTAATAAGATATTAAAATTGTGATATTTATTTAAATACTAAAATTCTGAAAAAGTGGTACGAACCCACTAACATAACTAGTTGCCAAAACCGTCTGACACTGAATATAAAAGACTCCAAAAATACCCGACTAAAGTCCTATGGGATGGTGGCTTAGAGAATATAATAGTTGGTTATACATGTGTTAGTATCATCTATTAGTGATGGGTTCGATCTTTGAACTTTTTAGTGACAAACCAAATTATAACACCTATTATAAAATCTATATCATCCAATAAGAAACAAGGTTCGAAATAATTCATAGATTATTGAAAATTACTCATCTCAGAAATAAATACAAACCCCTGCAAATGTTCTTGTAAATTCCTTTCTTTCTCTGCTATCAACACTGGGCCCCATATTTTTAAGATTGTCGTTGCTAACAAATCCTGGAGAATTTCTAATTCTCACAGAATCACATCATTGAACAGTTTGATTAAATCCTCTGAGAAAACACTGCCTTGAATCAACTTAAATTGCGTTTTTCCGATCTCAGTATAAATTTTATCATGAAAACTTCAAAGACGATTAATCTAATCAATCGATATCCCAGATAAAATTTTACATCAGAAACGGGATTTTATCAAATGTCATATAAAAACACTGCCTAGCCATATCAGTGAAATATCCTCAAATTTGCAAAGGGATTATGAAAACGGAGGGAAATGAAAATTAGAAGAATATACCAAGTGCATTTTTCCATTTCTGAAAAATTCCTCATCAAATTATTGAACATGAAAAAATGTAAACATGATATATTCGCGCGAATATTTAGGCATAAAATGCCGATAATCTCTTTGGGTTTAATATCTGTTATTACGAAATTACTACTGAAAAATGTACGTAAATCACAAATATAGTTAAAATCTAAAAGCTATAACGATAACAATTAAAATAAATTCAAGCGTTCAGATACTTAATGCGAAACACGTTTCATCTGTCTAATCTATATTTTTTTGGTAAGAGGCCAGATAATAATAATAATAATAATAATAATAATAATAATAATAATAATAATAGATTCTGTAGAAAAGCAAAACAGAAGCCAATAACCAACTATGAAAATGAAAGCCAAAGATAAACCTCTTGAACAGATGAAACAACGCTGGCAAGACAAACCTCTGCATGGCCAATATCCAGAACGTGCCAATAAATCCAATGTTGAAAAAGTTAATACTCATCGATGATTACGTGCATCTAGATTAAAGTCTGAAACTGAAGGCTTTATTCTTGCAGCGCAAGACCAAAGTTTTTTTCACTAGGAACTTTCAGGCAAATATTATACAAAATAATGAGGATCCAAAATGCAGGTTTTGTGATAAACACCAAGAAACAATAGACCATCTAATCCCAGAATGTTCTGTACTTGCGCAAATGAATATAAAGATCGCCACGATAGATTGGGACAATATTTACATTGGACAATGTGCAAGCACTATGGAAAATTTGTATACAAACACTGGTATGAACATCACCCAGCACCGGTTACAGAAATATAAGATGTAACCATTCTATGGGATTACACTATCTACACAGACAGAAAAATTGAAGCAAATAGGCCGGACATTATTGTTAAAAACCAGAAGGAAAAAACTTGTCTCTTGATTGATATGCCTTGTCCAGCGGATTGTAACATAGCAACCAAGGAATTTAAAAAAACTGTTAAATTATGAAATCCTGGAAATTGAAATAGAAAAATGTGGAAATTGAAAACAAGAGTTGTGCCAGTGATAGTAGGTGCATTGGAATGATAAAAGATGGAAAAAAAACAACACATTGAAAGAATCCCTGGAAACCCCAGCTTAAGAGATATATAAAAAAAATTGTCTTATTAAGTACAGCCCACACACTAAGGAGAACTTTGTCTATGTAACACCAAAAATGATGGGGGTGATAGAAAAAAACATGAAATGGAGGCATAACAACACGTCACGACCTGACGTAGGTCTTTCCGCAGACTAATGGTAGTGGGACCATAGCAGAAATCGAAATGTGATGAAAAGTGAAATAATAATAATAATAATAATAATAATAATAATAATAATAATAATAATTTAAAAAAGAATTGAAGTGACAATCCTCCCCACCAAAAATGGAAGAGGTTATACAGTACTGGAAAAAAATATGAGGTTGCCCTAAAGAACATAACAAAGATGCAGACTGGATTGCACAAGAGATAGAACGAATGAAAGATGAATCAGAACAGATATGGATCACAGAAGAGCATGTTAAATGTGCACTGAAAAAAGCACAAAGTTGGAAATTTCCAGAGATAGATAAAATTCCTAAATTTTGGCTATATTATTTAAATACAGCACATAAAAATCTAACCAAAAACTCCAAGAAATGGTTAACGATCCCACTAAAATTCCTGCATGGATGACTAAAGGAATTACCTTTCTTCTACCCAAGAATATTGACACAAATAACCCGAAAAACTACAGACCAATTACATGACTACCAACAGCATACAAATTATTAACATCTATTTTAACAAAACAGACATATTTCTTCTTGGAAAGAATTGGCATACTATCGCTTGAACAAAAAGCGTACAAACGTGGTTGTTACGGATGTAAAGACCAATTACTTATTAATAGAATAATTTTGTAAAACTGCTATAATGCAAAAAGATCTTAGTACTGCCTGGATAGATTATCGTTAGACATTTGTTAGTGTAACACATTCCTGGATCTTAAACACTTTAAATATGTACCCGTCATCAACAATTTCATCAAACAATGTATGTCGATATGGAAAACAACCCTTTACCTCAATCATATGAATGGAACCTATAGGCCTGGTGAAATAAACATCAACAGAGGTATATTTCAAGGTGACTCTTTGACTCCCGTACTATTTTGCAAATCAGTAATAGCATTTCCCAGTCAACTTAACAAGACATAATGTGGTTATAAAGTAGCTCAAAAGAAAATAAGCCATCTATTTTACATGGATGATTTAAAGTTGTATGCTAAGTATGACAATGAACTGGAAGGTCTTCCGCAAACTGTAAAATGCTTTAGTGAAGATATCGGAATGAAAATCAATTTGAATAAACGTACTAAAGCTACAGTTTTACGATGATCACTACAACAAATATCCCCAATTAGCTTAGACCCTGCTGTAACAATAAAAGATTTAGAGCAATAAGAATCTTATAAGTACTTAGGTGTAAATGAGATTGAAAAACTCACCATTAGAAAAATGAATAAATTCATTAGGTATCAACTTACTGTTAGATTCTTTGTTTTCCACAATATATCTTGTATGTGTATTACTTTTCATGCGCTTTTAATACTATTTCTCAAACATTTAACTGTCTTTTTTCTGATTTTAAGTAATTCACTTTTACTATTTTCGTTAAGACATCCTCCGTAATAGCATATTTATCTGAGGGTATTTTCAACCTATACTTGTAAATTTGCCACTTCTCGTTTGTTCTAAATGTTTAAATAGGTTGTTCAGTATTTACGGCCATCGGGGAGATTGGATAATAAATGATATCTAGCGTTCTTGTCTAGATTCTTACGATATTTTCCTGTCTTGATACTTTGCTTAGCTTCTGGAAGGCACTTTTATTATTCCAATCAGACTCTGACCTGTATCATATGTTTTATGTCATTTGTAATGACAACACCCAGATAATTAAATTTTGGTATCGGAATGTAAAGAGATACCTTTCGAATAAATGAACGAATGTCTAGCGCAGCAAACAAAAGGAAACAAATAATAGGAAATGGCGTGCAACGCCGGTTATCCTTGCTAGTATTGAGTCTGTCCCTCTGTGTGATATTTGAACGCTTGTTTCTTTTCATGTTTAACTGTTATGACATTTGCATGCATTCAGAAAGTTATCTTTTCAACGCAATGGCATTCGACAAACTACTCTACAAAACATTAATAGAGGTGCTCGGCAAAGTTCATATATTTCGAAAGAATATTAGAATAATCAAGAACGTCTGTTGATAACAAACTGCCTACCTACGGAGAGGAAACGAGTTCAGCAGATATACAAGGATAGAAAGAGGTGTAACACAAGGATGTGTCTCACCGAATCTCGATGGATTTTTGCAATCTATACGGCAAGACAATTTTGACCTTTTGTATTTCGGTCACCTATGGGGTCGCATATCAGTAGTTTTCTCACTTGTTCTTTTCTAAAACACAGAAAGAAAACTACAATACCTACTACAGAAGGTAGCTGAAGAGAGTGACAAGAAAGGACTACAAATAAACTGCAAGAAAACCGAAAGCATGGTCATCAGCAAAAAGGGCAGCCCAAAATGCCAATTACATCTGAGGGACTCTAAAATAAAGAATGTACAGAAATTTAAATACCTGGGAAGTGTTCTAACAAAAGACGGAAAGTGCAACACTGAGATCCAAAGGCGAATAGACATGGCGAAAGAAGCATTCCAGAAGTTGAGTAAAGTATTAAGAAACAGGACAATTTCACTAGAAACAGACAGGAGAGTACTAGATTGCTATGTGATGTCAATTCTTCAATATGGCAGTAAATGTTGGAAATATCTTCGAAGATGATGGAAAAACTTGGCTTTGCAAGAGTTGGTTGGAGGTGAAACAAAACCAGTGTAGAAAATAATGTCAATAGAGTAAATTTATTTATGAGGGGGCCTCAACTTGCCACGTAGTGACCCACATACTTGATTTCTTTACCTTCCTCTGCAGAGCACATGACATTATATCTGCAGAATCCAGTTGTGAAACTGCGACAGACTGCCACCAACTCTGGTTAATTTAAGTACATCATACCAAACAGCACTACTTGATAAAGATACTTGATAAAGATATATTGATAGCATCTTCTTTCTATATACCAAAGATACAAACATATTAGTCCTACCAGTATTAGGGCCTGCAATCTGAACAATATAAGATATTCAGATGAAACAGTGCTGATATTAAACAATGCAAAATAAGCTACAAGACCTCCTACAGGAAGTAGTTACAGAAAGTAAAAATAAATGGTAATCAGTAAAAAGAGTAGCCCAAAATGTCAAATCCAAGACTAAAATCAAGCAGGTATAAAATATTAAATACCTGAGAAGTGTCCTAACAGCGGACATAAAGTGCGACAATTAGATCCAAATGAGTATTGACATGGTTAAGAATGTAAAAAAGAGTATTGAGAGACAGGAAGATTTCGCTGGGAGCAAAGAAGAGAGTGCAGGGCTGTTGTGTAAAGTTGGTCCTTTGATATAGCAACCAAAACAACCTCATAAAAGATGAAGGAAAGAGTTCAAGCAACCGAAATATAGTTCTACAAACGGATGCTGAGAATACCTTGGACCATACCATGGGAGTAACGACGAGGTTTTGGAGAGGATGGATACGAAAAGGATAACGATATAGGAAAAGACACCTGATGTTTCTGGGATATGGAGTGAAGAAGTGCTGTTTGGAGAATTTGATTCTCATGAGATAGATGGAAGAAAAGAAAGACAAAGAAAACAGCGAGTTACATACCTGATAGACTTGAGCAGATGGGTTGTAGTGTGTGGTTAAGCGGTATAGCAAAAGAATGGGTATAATACGTACAAAACTTAAGCAGATGCGAAGGGCCATGATTATCTACGTCCCGAAGAGACACGGCACATAGAAGAAGAAGAAGAAGAAGAAGAAGAAGAAGAAGAAGAAGAAGAAGAAGAAGAAGAAGAAGAAGATATTTTCCTCATTGGACAGTGATTTTTAAATGATCGTAAATTAAAAAAACAGGACGAAATGGAGATCCAAATTCATCATTGATTTTGACCAAAATACAAAACTTGATTAAAAATTATCCAGGTCACATGATACGTAATTTTAAATAAGATATTTAACATTTCGCGTATGATCGCTGCAAGGCATCTAAAACATTTGAATAAGTGAGACTCTACAATATTTGCATACCGCTAAATTTAAAGAAAAGAAAATGTAATGGACGTCTTTCAACCTTCGATGTTTTCCTCAAATACAATGAAACGGTCTATTTTTAATAATAAATATCACAGATGAGTAATATAGATTGTTTCCAACTTAGAGTGAAAGAAAATGTCAAGAGAAACACAAAAATCTGGATGTGATTAAATATACTTTTCACGCTATATTATATATTTATGGTTAAAGTGTTCAGTATTTCGATAGGAAGAGTATGTCAGTAAAAGCAGACATGTAGATTTGGTTCAAAGATGAAATAATTTGTGACTATCCGGTTTTGAGCCCTGTGACCATAAGATTTTCTTATATATATATATATATATATATATATATATATATATATATATATATTAAGATTTATATGTATATATATATATATATATATTAAGATTTATATATATATATATATATATATATATTAAGATATATATATATATATATATATATATATAAGAAAATCTTATGGTCACATAGCTCAAAACCGGATAGTGACAACTTATTTCATCTTTGAACCAAATCTACAGGTCTGCTTTTATTTTATATACATATATATATATATATATATATATATATATATATAATAAAATAAAATACATTTCGAAAGTTCAAAAGCGTTGAATGATCATTTCCCCATGAAATCCCTAAGAGAGAATTCACATCTCATCGGCAACTTTCAATACTCAAAATGAAATAAAATAAAATAAGTTATTACCGGCGGAAGTTAAAAAATAAACGTCACAGAAAAACTAGATAGCAATCAATGTCTACTTTTAGATTTTTGACAACATTATTTTAGACTGAGCTGTAAGTGAAAAATTTAAAGGTTTGGCTTTGTCTAGCTCTGAAAAGGGGAATTGGTTAACGGAGGAAATAGGAAGTGTTGTTTGAAAGTTGCCAATGAGATGTGAAATCTGTCTTAGGGATTTCATGTTGAAATGATCATTCAACACCTTTGAACTTTCGAAATTTATTTTATTTTATTTTATAATTGGCTCTGTAATTTCAATAGAACTTACATTGAGCCCTCCACCTGGATCATTTGTTTAATATTAAAATATTAATATTTAGGAATTACCTTCCTGCTTTTCCTTTTGGATTAATTTATATATATATATATATATATAATTTTAAAACGAGTTATTTCGCTACCTTGGTTTTTACCATGAGTGGTGTCTTCAGACGATTTTTAATAACTGATTTTACCTTTTACCGTTTTTCTTTTTAAGAACGCTCTTGTAACGGTGTTTTATTTGAACGTTCAGTTGGCAGAGAATTTATGAACGCGCATTGTTTAAATACAAACGAATTATGACGTTTTCATCCATGGTTGTATGAACCTAAGAATTATTACTTAGTGTGGATGTATTTTGTCATAATTTCTGTTCTTTCATTTAACAATTCGTCTTTATTTGGGTATGTCATAATTTCTAATTTTTCTTCTTGGCACAGTCTACATATTTTTCCACCATTGTAAGGCTTGGGTGTTTTTACAATGTTCCACGTTATGTGTTGATCTTTTTCATATTGTGATTTCAACTTCCAGACGTGGTTAGCCAAATTTGTATTGTTTTTTAATTTTTCTATTTTAAATGTAGATCTGTGGTTGAACCAGCTGGTTTTAAAACATTCCAAACTTCTACACTGTAATTGCATAGAACATATTTTAATACAAATGTGTACTGGTCTAACCCTATTATGACCAAAAACTAAGTATTGAACAATATATATATATATATAAAATAGTGATGATCCACGCATACTGTCTTAATATGTATAGGAAAAATCTATTAAAAGTTGTGATTTTAAAAATGTATTTTTTGACAGTTTATAGAAATAAACAAATACTGTCAAAAATACATTTTTGAACTCACAACGTTTTAATAGTTTTTCATATATATATATATATATATATATATATATATATATATATATATATAAGTCATTTCGCCCCGAGCAAGGCGGAAATGCCACTGATGAGCGGGGGGCTACATAAATGTAAAAAAATTAATTAGAAAAGAGTGAGGAGTACAAACTAGTTAGAAAGGAGCAATAGAAAGCTGAGAATGCAGGTGTGATGACAGATACATAGGTGGAGAGAAAGGGAAGGATATATGGGGGAGGGAAGATAGCTAGAGTTCAGTGGTTAATAGATGAGTATTGACATTGCATTTAAATTTCTGGAGGTTGTAGCCGTCAGGAAAGCAAGAATATGGGAGAGAGTTCCACAGGCGGTAAGTGCAAGAGAAGAAGATGCAGGAGTAGAATTGTCGTCTGCATTTGACTAAACTGACTGTGAATGGGTGGGACCCAGTTGCCACCAGTCTGGTTGCACAAGTTAACACCTGTTGAGGAGGCACCAGTGACTTAAATCCGACTGAGCAGAAGCCATATCAGGACTTTTGTATCCGGAATTAATCGTGCACTCGACAAATTATCTAGAGTCCATTGCAAAAGTCCTAGATCCGTTCTTTGGAGCTATCAACACAACATATATCGAACACTTGTGACTTAATCTAGAGAATACAAAACGTAAATATGGAAGACATGGTTATGGGAAGCTTCGACGTCAAATCATAATGCACAAATATAATCATCACTAATTGCCTCAACATATTGAAAAACAACCTCAAATTTCAAAGAAAAGCTTCCTTTACTCGTCCGTAAAATAATTATAATATGGAAACTAATCAATAACCACTGCTTCTTCTCGTTCAACAATATTCTCTACAAGAAAAATATATCCGATTAACTATGCGGTACCATTATCAGTGTTTTTCTTTTGCTTGTTCTTTCCTAGGATTCTTAGAATACGCTTAATTTAAGCGCATCATACCAAAAAGAAGTATTTAACATATAATGATGGTTTGTTCATTTTATATCCCAAACATGAAAATAAACGTAAGTGCCATACGTGATACACGCTTGGGCGATCATGGATCTAAAGATTTTCCCGAAGTAGGTTTTCATTACTTTCTACTGTAGACTGGTTGCCAATCAAGGCTATAGAAACTAATCCGTCTTATTATTTGGCTCATAGGTAGAAGAGACGGATTAATACCTTTCCCAGGGGTATTTGAAAGTGAAGTCAACGAATTTAACTGGAATTCGAACTCGGTTCTTCGATTTCTCGTCCCAAGCCATATCCACTGCACTACCACACACAACCCCTAAAAAACATATGAGAGTATGAAAAAAAAAACGAGGACATATTAATGAAGTACAATAAAGGTGAACCTACCATTGAAATCACACACTAATTTGCAATAGACAATTCTGTACTTTTCAAATTTTGAAATGAATTATCTAGAGCCATTGCAAACGTCCTAGATCCGTACTTTGAAGCCATCAACACAATATATATCCAACACTGGTGATTAATCTAGAGAATACGACATTTTGATAATTTGTCGGGTGCACGGTTGATTCCGGATACAAAAGATTTGTACTTTTGGCAGCTCGGATACAGTCACTTTCTCACAGGCGCAATGTGGCTTCAATGTGTCTCTTCTACAAATATTTTCACAGCTTCTGCTCCGAGGAACTTAGCTCACTGGTGTCTCCTAGATATAAATTTACTCTAGCCACAAGATTAGTAACTAGGTCCCACCCTTTTACTGTGAAACCAATAAATTGTAAACGCAAATTATATGCCATCAGCTTCTTTTCTTGCAATTCCCGCCTGTGGAATTCCTTCCATTTACTTGCTTCCCCGACAGCTACAATCTCCAAGAATTTAAATGTAAAGTCAATAGTCATTTCCTATGTCACTAACCTATTCATATGCTCTCATGCTCCCTTCTCTGTCCATCCACTCTCATTAGTTTTCTCATCCTTCTCTTACCCACTTCCTGACACTCTCTATAACTGTCACTCTTTCTCATAACTTTCCTCCTATATTACGCCCTGCAAAACAGTGGCAGTAAAATGCCTTGTTTGGGGCTATATGATTATGAAAAAAAATAAAATAAAATATCTTATTATTGCAACCATGAGAAATTATATTTTTAATTTTATCGTAAATTATATTTTTAATTTTATCGTAAAGACACAAACAAAAAAGTTCTGAATTTCTATTCAAACCACAACCAAAGAATGCTACCTCTTAGCGCTTAGGATATGTCGCCCGGAATAAATATGAGAAACTGAAAATTTTTCCAATCTTCTCCACTATCCTCATCGTTTATCCTCAATACTACAAAACAAGCTCAAAAAATCAACAAAGCCTAAAACACAGGCCCAACCAATAACACTTCTAACAGAACTTATACAGCATTAACAATCCTGCTATCCAATACTTTTTGTACTACACTCAAAAACAAATTACTCATCCCTAATACTAGGATAATACTACCACCACCTACAAGACAAATGCGTTGTGCGGATGTGCGTTGTGGTGGAGTGGATATCGACTCGGAACAACAAATCGAGGAGCCGAGTTCAAATTTCAGTTGAATTCATTGCATTCACTTACGCGCAAATGCCCTTGGGAAAGGTATTAATCCGTCCATTCCTTCCAGTTCTGGGTTAAATAACAGGACAGATTGGGTTCTATAGCCTTGGTCGGCAACCAGTCTACCGCAGAAAGCAATGGCAACCTACTGCGGGATAACCTTCTGCCAAGTCAGTCATGTCTCTTTCGAGACATGATCGCCCAAGCGTGTTTCACGTATGGTACTTAACTGACTGACTGACAAGACAAATGGTGATATAGTTAGGAAGAAAAATAAATACAACATCAATTTAAATGTTGGGATAAATCTAATAACTTGTTTGCAATACAGAAATGATTATGTGGGAGAAACAACACGTGATCTCAATCCCCGCCTCTACGAACATAAAGGAGCCTTGCGTTTGAAGAAACGATCTACATTTTGCATCGATACAATGCTGGTTATAAGTTTGACTTCACTAATGCCATCCTAGTTTAAAAGAATATAATTATTTAACAAGAAAATATACTGAAAACTTAATAATAATTTCATTACCAACTATAAACACAAGCTTATATCACGTTGAAAACACCGGTTCTCGCTAGATCACCGAAGTTAAACAACGTTGAGCCTGGTCAGTACTTAGATGGGTGACCGCTTGTGAATATCAGGTGCTGTAAGCGTTTAGTGAAGGATGTGCGTTGTGATCAGTGCATATCGACTCGGAAAGAAAAACTCGATGACCCGAGTTCGAATTCCAGTTGAATACCCTGCATTCACTTAAGCACTGGTATATTTGGGAAAGGTATTAATCCGTCCCTTCCCTCCAGCTCTGAGTTAAATAACAAGAGTAGGACTTGGGACCCTGCCCTTGAAACCAAATCCCAATGAATCTTGATACTCGTAAAGAAAAAAGTATTACTAGACACAAAACTTATAAAAACAACAATAAATTGTTGAAAGAAAAAGGTATTACCAGCAATAGATAAATAAAATTTAGTTGACAATAATTGACCCGCCGAGGTGTTGATATGCCACAAAAACCAAACAAACAACCAATCATCACCTCTCTTTCTGTTTGTAAAGAATATTACATATTTGTCTAATACAAAGAATATATGTTTAAAGAGATCAGACATAAATGAAAATGATATGAGACCCCGTGAGCTGACTCAACACACAAAGATAAAGACATTAGAATTTCAACTAGATTGACTCACAAATACGAATATATATTACCATCAACATCTAATGCCTAGTTAGGCAAAGAAGAACCTTCAAAAACATACATATATATGGAATTATCTACGGCTTAAATTTACATGACACTTACCCGACCAATGAGAACTGGCCAAAACAAATTGGAAAATAGCAGAGTATCTATTTTTTACTCTTTTCTCTCAATCTCTGACGAAGCTTGAATAAAAGTAAAACTGTTGATTGATATACTTTTCCAATGTTTTCTTTATTTTATCAGCTTTTTGGTTCCCAAACCATCTTTTATCTGACTCTCTTATATATAGTCATCCGCAGACAGATTTGTTTCGCTGCATCACAGCTCATCAGTACGTTTAGACAGCCGATTGCTTTTTACTCAGGATTAAAACCCAATAGAATTGGCGTCAGTCGGCGATTATATATATATATATATATATATATATATATATATATATATATATATATATATATATTGATTGTTTAATACTTAGTTTTTGGTCCTAATAGTGTTACACCAGTACACATTTGTATTAAAAATTGTACTATGAAATTATATTGTAGAACTTTTGAATATTTTTTCACTTTTAAACGAGTTATTTCGCTACCTTGGTTTCCACCATGAATGGTTTCTTCAGGCGATTTTTAATAGTTACTAAAAATCGGCTGAAGAAACCACTCCTGGTGGAAACCAAGATAGCGAAATAACACGTTTAAAAATGAAATATATATATATTAATCGTTTCACCTCAAGCAAGGCGGTACCACCACTGATGCGTTGGGGGATACATAAGAGAGTAAAATTTTAGGTAGAAGGAGAGTGAAGAGAAAGACGAAACAGTTATAAAAATAATTCCCTCTGAACTACATGTGACCTTTGGAAAATGAAAATTTGCTTCTTTTTCTTTTTAATTCTTATATTTGAGGATCTGTTACTGACTGAGAGATACACATGTTGCGTTGTGCATCCGAGAAGATAGAAGAAAATAAAGCATAAAACATAGAGAAAGACTGAGAAAGACAGACAGACAGACAGACAGAGAGAAAGGGAGAGAGAGTGAGGGAGACATAAAGAGTTTAAATAGAAAAAGGATTGGTACGGGGTTCTCTTAGATAAAGACAATTACATCTTGTTTTGTGAGCTAACCATCTGTTGAAGACATTTCTGTACTTTTATGAGGGGCTGTGTCACTTCTCTTTTAGCTATATAGGAATGGTCATGAATTGAAAAGTACCGAGTACTTTTTTTAATTGTTACACCCCAAGCTAGGTGATACCACCATTGACGCGCATAGGGCTACAACAGAGAGTAAATGATTGACCAAGAGGAGAGGGAAGAGAAAGGCAAACCAGTTACAGGGGTTGTCAGAGAAAGGGCAAGACAATTATGTGAACACAGGAGTGAAGACAGTTGCGATGGTAGAGAGAAAGGAAAAGAACAAGATACACGGTTGATGTAGTTCCACAGGCAGGAAGCGCGAGAAAAGAAACTGATGCGTTTCGTTGATTTAACTGTAATAGGATGGGACGTTGCTGCCAGTCTGATTGCACGAGTAAATCCTTGTGGAGGGGGCGTCTGTGAACTAAGATCGTCGTAGCAGAAGCCATGGAAATATTTGTAGAATAGACAGAGAGCAGCCACATCCCGCTGGTGAGAATGGCTGGAGTCGAGCTGACAGGTCGTGACCTATCATGTTACAGATTATTGTTTGGAGCCTGTCCAGAACACTGAGATAAACCTCAGAAGAGCCTCACCAGATATGACAACAGTATTCTATACATATTCGGATGGTTGATTTATTATATGTACCAAATGGATTCAGGCGAGACATATAATGTACAATTATGCAAGTAAAACACAAGAAATATATTGGATGGTGAACCGCCAAAATAATGAACAACAAAAACAGGTATGAAGATAGAAAAGTAGGTTATATTGAGCGTGATATACAAATTGGAACGTGGGTTATTCAATTCAGGAATAAAATTAGTAGAAATAAATATATACAATTCTTGAAGTGAAATTGTATGTCCGGGTAACTTATTCGGCTGCAACTACAACTGGGATTCCAGATCGAGATTTTCTATTCCTCTTTATGGCAGGATTATATATACACTCAGTTGAGTCCATTATTATATACAAAAAGGGGGAGATCCCACAACAAAAAATATATTTAATATAAAAAATGCAACGCAAAAATTATTCAGATCAAAATGATAATCGGAGACTGCAAAATTTTGAATTACCCCCCCATGACAATGTTACAGACCACCCGAAATTTGACAGATTTCTTTTTTTTTGTGACTTTTCATGGTGAAAAGTTGTATTAATTTCGCTTCAAAAAAGAATGTATGCAACTTAACTACAGTAAGTGAAGTTTGCTTTGAACACCTCATATTTAATTCAATGTTTTTGTAAACTATCCTATCAATATATTTGTTAAAATTACCTTGTTCAAATTCTGTGTTATTTTTCTTTTAGACTTACACGAGTTCGCCCCAAATTATTTGCGTGTACTGGCAGCCTAAAAAAATCTCATCAGGAGTATTGCATCCCACTATATTCTACGCAGAAGCATATAGCACATTTAAACAAAATTAGGCTAATAACATAGTTTTCTTTTGAAGAACATTTTAAATTTAAAAACCGAAAATGTAAAACTACTTCTAAACCAAAATTGCACATGATGGAAGTTATTCATATTAAGTCAAAAAACAAATTAAAACAATTGCCTTATTCTGGAATAGCTTTTCTAAAATCTACTTAAATTCTCAGAATCCAATCTATGCAGCCGCTAACGCAACACCGAAAAGCACGAAAAACATCAGGCACACTGAACAACAAAGCCATACTGACTCCAAAATCCAACAGCGCAAGAAAGATTCAAACTAAAACATTTTTCTTGAGAATTACTGAAATAAGCGAACACACAGAACATTTAAAAGAACCCAGACGAGCTTATTCATTTTCTACAATGAACCATAAATTTTTCAATGATGTCAAGATGTGGACACTGTGGTGGCCAGATAAGAGGTTCTTCTTGACTAGAATATTCCTCGTGCCATTCAGCTAAAACTTTAGCAGTATGATATCAATTCTCTCCGAAAATGCTTTTCAATCATAGAATGAAGTTATCATAGAATGAAGTTGAAAACATAAAATTCTTAAATAGTCTTGACGATTGACTTTATTAAATTTCTTTAAATAATATTTTGTAAAAAAACAAAACATAATAACACAATTTAGCCAAAAGATAATGTTATACTAATATTACCTCAGCAAACAAAAATACACAGTTTAACCAAATTTTTCAAATTAAGATAATATATTACTAGGTGATTCCATTATCTTTACCACTCCCTGAATATATATCAGTTTGATTAAAAGCAATACACACACACACACACACACACACACACACACACACACACACACATACACACACATATATATATATATATATATATATATATATAATTTCGATATTACAATGGTTCATAAAAGCATTATGTATCTACAAAAAATTTCATGTTTCAGAACAATACTGTTCTTCTTCAGGTGATTTTTTAAAATAAATAAATGGTGATAATGATTTATTCAGAAAATATAAGATGAATTGATAATTATTTTAAAAATTTAGGGAGTAGTAGTTGGAGAATATGCTTGTAGGTGGGTCAATATTGTTCAATCAATGATGAGAATTAGATTGAACTATGAACTTAAAGTTTTGGCTTGCGAAAGTTAACATATCAGTCTCATGTAATGGCATGATATTTTAAAATTTTATTCGGGTAAGATACATAATGAAACCATAAGTTGTCTAAATGGCAGACAATAATTTCTAACAACAGGTTAGATTTCAGGGATTTTAAGAATTTGCATTTATACTATCTCATGCGTTAAATTGTCTGGAATGTTTAGATTAGAATTAGTATTAAATAATTATGATGTACTAATGTAGACTGTAGTTATGAAACCAAGTATTGTGTGGGTCATTTATTTTAGTAAAATAATTTTTATCTCTTAAGTTACACTGGAACATAAGTTATAAATGAACAATTGTAATAGATTACATTTTAGAGAAAAACATTTTTGATCTTTATATAAAACGGTCAATCTATCTCTGATTCCGTATTACTTTAATTTAGGGAACCTTAAAATCCGTGGTTTTCAATAGCAAATACGAGGGTCATTCAATAAATAAGGTGAATTTTTCGGTATAAGGATTTCTAATAAGGATAGAAGCTAATTTTTTTTTAATTTTTCAACGTAGTCTCCCAGCAGTGTTACATTGTTCCCAGCTGTGCACAAGCTTCTCTAGTCCCTCAGCGTAAACATCTTTGGACTGATGTCTCAGCCAATCGCATACAGCACTTTTGACTCCATCGTCACTTTCAAACTTCTCCTGAACGCTTTCAAGGGACCAAACAGGTGAAAATCTGAAGAAGCAAGGTTTGAGATTTTAGAGGGATGAGGAATCAGTTCCAAGCCCAGCTCCTTGATGCTCTGCACCGTTTGGGCTGCTGTGTGAGGCCTTGCGTATTATTGATGCAAGACGAATCCAAATGGACAATTTTGTCTGCTGTCCCAGCAGATAGGCTCAAAGTCCTTGCATTGCCATCCACTGTCACCATTCTCGCAGATTGAATGAGGTCATTGACTGATTCGATCACCTCAGAAGAACTCACTTCTGTAGGCTCCCGGGCCTGTCTTCATCTTCAACACTACTCCGTCCTTCTTTAAACAATTTATCCCACTTGTAAACATTTGTTTTGCTGAAACATGTGGCACCATACACAGTTGACATTTTCCTATGAATTTAAACTAGCTTGCATCCTTCAGCAACCAAAAACTTGATAACTTAGCTCTGTTCAATACTGGAGCATGCTTCTTATTCGACCATCTTTGTTAATTTTCAAAACTCTCAAAGTTTTCTTTTCAATCTGCAAAAAAAATTAAATCTCTTTGAAAAAGAACTAAAGGAAAAACATTTAAAAAAGAAGAAAGTTTCTATCTGTATTAGAAGTCCTTATATCGAAAAATGCACCTTATTTATTGAATGACCCTCGTATCTATGTATTAATACCCTTGTACCAACCTATGTATTAGGAGCGTTATGTTATTCCTATTAAATCTAGTCTGAGTTGAGTGTCTGGGTTGGGGGAGCAGAGAAACACAGAAAAGGGAAAGAGAGAGTGTTGAAGATACAAAAAAGAGTTAATATACAGAGAGAGATTCAAGGTGTGAACGTCGAAGACAAAAACAGTTGCTTGTAGTGAGATACTAAATTATGTTTTGGGACCTGACAATCAGTTGGATAAAAAGAAATTCCCCTGAACTAAATGTGACCTTTGGAAAATCTTTCTTCGTTTTTTTTTTTGTTTTAAATTCTTATCTTTCAGGATCTGTTACTGACTGAGAGAACACATGCTGTGTTGAGCATCCTAGAAGACAAGAAAAGAGGAAGGAGAAAGATTGAGAGAGAGAAAAGAGAGAGAGACGTAAAAAGAAAAAAGAGAACCCATCATATAGAAGGGATTGGTATGGAGTTCTCTTAAATAAAGACGATTACATCTTGTTTCGTGACCTAATCATCTGTTGAAGACATTTCTGTACTTTAAAGAGAATCTGTGTCACTGTTCTTTTAGCTATGTATGAATGGGGGATGTGCGTTGTGGTGCATTGGATATCGGCTCGGAACTAGAAATCGGGGAGCCGAGTTGGAATTCCAGCCGAATTCATTGCATTCATTTATACGCAAATACCCTTGGGAAAGGTATTAATCCGTCTCTTCCTTCCAGTTATGTGTTAAATAGCAGGACAGATTGGGTTCTATAGCCTTACTTGACAACCAGTCTACCACAGAAAGTAATGACAATCAACTACGGAAAAATCTTCCGCCCAGTCAGTCACGTTTCTTTCGGGACATGATCGCCCAAGCGTGTATCACATCACTTAAAATACTTTAGCTAATAAGAGAGTAACCGATGAGACCTAGCAGCAAATATCAGCCAAAGTACCAAGAAGAGCGTCATTGGAATAACTGACGTAAAAATACCTGCCTATATTTCTGAGATGAGGTAGCATTTACAGTATTTATATTATTCGGACTATAGTCCTCATCTTTGTTGCCATTTGTACAAAGTTTTACGTAAGGAATGAGGATGATATACCCTAGTGATTTTAATAAAGAGTTCGGTTCTAAATTGCTAGCTCCTGAAGAAGGCCGGGGCGTTGTAGCGTTTGCGTGCGTGGTTTTTGTACGTCAAGAGTCACAAGTGTGGCGTAGCGAGCTGGTTTATGATTCCTCGATTCAGCCTTGTGTCAGACTTAACCGAACTCCCTACAGATAACAAGTTTTATGCAGAATTATCATCACCAGAAATATTATCAGAAGGTTTTCATCATCAGAAGGTTGGTTGTCAATTGGAATGTGTGGATTTGTGTATAAGAGTGGAATAATAAAATATATATTTTTCATTTAAAAATAGACATTTATTAACAGGAAACGAATAACAAGTTGTAAAAGTTAATGTGCAATTAGAAACATTATTAAGAGCTTAAGAGTAGAGTTCATACAAAATGTTCTAATAGTAATTTTTTAAATAGATAAGGAGAAAGAGAAAGGTGACAATGTCCGTGTCGCTTGAAGTTTAAAGTTACATTTTAGTTCATTTATATAGTCTTTGAATTTAACACTGGATCGCTAAGTTTTCAAGTCTTACTATTTGCTCCCATTGGTCAAAACATCCTTTTAACACCTACATGCGAAATCTGGGTTCAACTTTTTCTTTAAGCACATGATCATTCTTTTTCTATTTGTGAAAACCCAGGATTACGCACGTCATTGTGGACTTTTGTTACAGTGAAGAAGAAGGTTGATTTTAATTAATAAAGAACACGCACCCCAACGCTACAGCGTACAACGGCCGAAACGTCGTGCAAATGGAAACAAAGATCAGAACAACGGCTCGAATAATGTAAATACTGTAAAAATATATATAGAACCGTCAGAAGGAAGCCACGTCAGGGTGGGAAGAAAGGAAATAAAGTTGAAATGCCTGCATCGATATCATTGCAGGCCCTTATTTGGAGTGACATAGAGCAGAAGCAACTAGACCAGATATGGCAGCAATATCCAGTGCACAGACCAATGTTTAATTTTTAAATGTGAAAGATGGATTCCGACGAGAAAAGTTGTTTGGCACCAAGTTGCCTAGAGAAGGTAGTATTTTTAGAGAACCTAATAATGAAACATGGCTTGAAAAAATTAATACTCACGAGACATACTGAATGGCAAGAGGTAAGCCAGTGAGTAAGATACGCGTTTTAATGACTGGATGGCAAAAAAAAAAGGACAAATAACGATAGTTAAAAATAGAAAAGTAACTCCGAATAACAAATGGAAGGGTATTGTGGACAGCCGCGATCGAATAACAGTACCATAATATCATAATTTAGAAAATGTGATTAAACTGTCTAAAACTTTACTTGAATTTTAAAAAAAAATTAAAACAAAATTCTAGGGAAATACCCTTGGGAAATGTATTAACCCATCTCTTTCCTCCAGTTATGGGTTAGATAACAGGACAGATTGGGTTCTATAGCCTTGGCTGGCAACTAGTCTACCGCAGAAAGTAATGGCAACCTACTGTTAATAATAATATAAACATTTTGATTGGAAAAAATCGTTTTTATTAAGTTTCGAGCCTTTTTTATTCATACTAAATCCACTGTACCACGTTGTGGTACAGTGGATATCGGCCCAGAACGAGAAACCGGGGAGCCGAGTTCGAATTCCAGTTGAATCCATTGTATTCACTTACGCGCAAATACCCTTGGAAAGGTATTAATCCCTCTCTTCCTTCCAGTTATGGGTTAAATAACAGGACAGATTGGGTTCTATAGCATTGGTCGGCAACCAGTCTACCGCAGAAAGCAATGGCAACCTACTGCGTGATAATCTTCTGCCCAGTCAGTCATGTTTCTTGCGAGACATGATCGCTCAAGCGTGTATCACGTATGGCACTTAACTGTCTATTTAATTAATAATTCCCAGCCATTATCCATTAGACCACCCGCACATCCAAGCATACAAAACCTGGTATTCCAAAGCGGTTACCCATCTAGGTACTGACAAGGCTCATCATTGCTTAACTGCGGTGATCGTACGGGACAGGCGTTTCAATACAGCATAATGGCGATGAAATTAAAGCTATATAAATAATAGCAGCGATGTTCGTCGTAGTGCTGGGTATATCGACACGGAACGACAAATCGGGGTGCCAGTTTCGAATTTCACTTGAATTCGTTGCATTCACTTACACACAAATACTGTATTAATCCGTCTCTTCCTTCCAGTTATGATTAATTAATATGACAGATTGGGTTCTGTAGCTTTGTCTGGCAACCAGTCTACCGCAGAAAACAATAGCAACTTACTGCGGGATAATCTTCTGCCCAGTCAGTCATATCTCTTTTGAGACATGATCGCCCAAAGCGTGCATCACGTGTGGCACTTAGCTGAAATAATAGCTATGGAAAGGAAAGTTTTTCTTATCGGACTGATTAAATTTTTTACAGTGAGGCTATACTTAGATCATTAAAGCTCCTAGCAGGATTAATTATTGCCAAACATAATATTAATATATGCCTCTGACACAGTGTTGTTCCCTCTGTCTTTCCTAGAAGTATTTTCAGGATTACTACTCAGATGATTTGCTTTTTGTGGTGCCGAATTTATATTCATTTATGCATACTACTAGATTGGCACCAAGATCTCACCCATTTAGGAAGAGTTAGATATACCCTCCCCTTCTGCGCTAATAGTTTTTTTTTCTTGCATTGTTCGTTTGTGGAATTCACTTCCGTATGCTTGCTTTCCTGATAGCTACGATTTCCAAAAGTTTAAATGCAACGTCAATTCCCATTAATCTTTTATCCTTTCTTCCACATCGCCTGTACCTTGTTTTTTTTTTTCTTGTGTTTTCTTTTCTTTTCTTTCATTGTAATCCCCTGTAACCAGTGCCAGTCCTGCTTTGCTTGGGGTGAAATAATTATAAAAGAAAATACCAAAGTCAGAAAATTATATACAAGAAATCCTATAGAATATAATAAGGCAAAAACAGAAGAAAGCGAGAAAAATATTTAATTGTAAAAAGACAGAATGTACAGATGTCAGTAAAACAAACTAGAACAAGAAGGAGACTACAAACTGGAAAGTTAAAAATAAAACTAGCACGAAAGTGTTTAATATCTATGTTGTCCTTAACGTGATTTTGCGTCTGCACCCGATGATTCGTGATCGTCATCTCCGCTTTTCGTTGCTTTGTGGCGATGGTGGAGATGGTCGAGAATTAGAGCGTTTGTCGAAGCCATTCGCGTGAATTTGATTTTGGATGCTCTACGTGTGTTGCAATGCAGTAGACATCGGCTCGGAACGAGAAACCGGAGAACCGAGTTCAAGTTCCAGTTGAATTCCTTGCATTAACTTACGCGCAAATAACCTTGGGAAAGGTATTAATCCGTCTCTTCCCTCCAGTTATGGTTTGAATAACAAGACAGATTGGATTCTATAGCTTTGGTAATGGCAAACTACTGCGAGATAATATAAGCTCTTAATATCAGTGAACCTATGTAAATATGAAGATGTGCATTGACAACAACCAATGTCGACAGTCTGTTTCGCGTTTCAGACCTGCCGATATATATTTACGCTCGTACACCCTGACTGAGTACACTGGAAGAATGGTAGACTTTGAAAAACTGTAGCTATTCTCGGCATCTACTCATCGTTTATTCAGCAATGTATTAGAGCAATCTAAACTATTGGGCGTGTATAATGATAGTATACACACTAAAAGGTCTGCCTCCTTCTATCGAGCGGCCATAGCTCAGAGGTGGTATCGCCGACTGACGACAATGCGGTCGGGTTTCCATCCTGGGTCAAAAGGCAATCGGAGTTTAACCGTACTGATGAGCTGTGATACAGCGAAACAGATCCGTCTGCGGATGACTATATATATATATATATATATATTCGTCATCCACATACAAGCCTGTTTCATTGTACCACAGCTCATCAATGTGGCTTGACATCCACTTGCTTCTGGCTGGGATTAAAACTCGACCGATTTGGTGTCATTCGAAGACGCTAATTCCTAAGCCATAGGCGCAGTCAGTCATGTCACTTTTGAGATGTATGGCACTTAACTGACTGACTGACTGACTGACTGACTGATTGCTGTATTATCTTCTGCTCAGTCAGTCATGTCACTTTCGAGACATGATCGCCCAAGCGTGTATCACGTATGGCACTTTACTGACTCACTGACTGCGGGATTATCTTCTGCCCAGTCAGTTATGTCTCTTTCGAAACATGATCGCCCAAGCGTGTATCATGTATGGCACTTAACTGACTGATATGTAATATGGGAAAAGATAGTGTTTTAGCACAAGCTGAAAATGCCGAAATCTTTAAGTGCATTGAAATAGTGAAATACGCATGGGAAAAGCTGAGCATTATATTTACGTAAACAGGAAGAAACGAGCACAGAAGTGTTATGTAATATAGATTCTCCTATATGACATTGAATGCTGAACAATTTCCTCACTGATGAAGAAGACACTTGAAGTAAAAAAAATAGTCCTGAGGAAGAGTCCTGAGAATACCGGGAAATGGATTGTGATCAATCCTGTTTTAAGGGGAATGGGAAAAAATAGACTAATTATAGTTACAATAAATTGAAATCCTTGAGGAAAGACGGCTGGTAAGATCTGACACTAACAAGATATATTGAAAGCAACAGGGAAATCACAAACTAAAATAAACTAAATTTATAAAACCGGGACCAAGATGGAGTAGATAAAAGAAAAAAAAAACTACAAAAGACAAGAAGCTGTGGAGGGTCATGCAATAAGGGAAAATTAAATTCTTCTAACTATTCTATGATCTCATTTACAATGGTTCTATACTCTAGAGGTTATGCCACTCTATGGAATGAGATTGTCTTGTAATGAATATCGATACAGAATAGAAAATAACAGAGCCGTGTTTGAATTATAGTTGAATTTGTTGCATCCACTTGTGTGAAATTATCTCCGAGGAAACTATGAACCCATCTCTTTTTCCTCTAGCTATGCGGTAAATAGCACAACGGAATGGGTTCTATGGCCTTTGTTAGCAACCAGTCTAGAGCAGAAAGCAATGACAACCCACTGCGAGAAAATCTCTCTAGTCAATCATGAACCGAAAGATATGATAGACCAAGCGTATATTACGTTTAGCACTGATGTGACTGACTGACTTTTGCAACGAGAAATCATACAATGATTCATTAATAGCGGCCACGATCTTAATAATGAAGACGACACAGTATTGAGAGAAGGCACAAAAAATACAAAATTTCTTGAAGGAGTACGAGAAGAAATAATTAAACATCAACTGAAAAAAGATAAAATGCATAACTATTTGCTCAAAATCAAACTTAAAAATTAAGATATCAAGATCAAATAAGTACAAAAATTACAATATCTGCGAAGTGTTTGAATAGGGGACGGAAAATGAGGCAATGATATCTGAAGGAATATTCAGATAGAGAAATATGTCTTTCAAAATTTAAGCAGAATATGAAAAAGACTTAAAAAAATCACTAGAATAAATGATGAGGTTTTATAAAGGATGGAAACGAAAAGAAAATATTTAGCATCAGGAAAAGACAACTAAAGTTCCTAGGACATGCAATGAGAAATGAGGGCTTAGGGAACCTGATACTCGTAGGTCAAATAGAAGGAAAAAAAGACAAGGGAAACCAGATGATAACATATTTGAAGGGCCTGAGCAGGTGGATGACAGAACGGAGTTGGCCTCATGTTAGAGGAGAAAGTGTTCTAGAAACCACCAAGGACAGGGAGACGTGGAAAGCCTAGATTGCCTACGCCTTGAAAAGACAAAGCACATAGAAGAAAAACGTGGTTCTACAGAAAGAAGTTTAGGAGAACATGAATTGAACATTTTTCAAAACATTTCACCCCAAACAAAGCGGCACCACCACTGATGCGCAGGAGGCTACATAAGAGAGATAAAAAGCAGGAGGAGAGTGAAGAGAAAGAACCAGTTGTAGGGGGTATCAGAGAAAGAGCAAGAGAAGGATAGGAACATAGATGTGAAGACAGTTGCGAAGGTAGAAAGAAAGGAAAAGAACAAGATACACGGGATGATGTAGAATGAACTAGGGAAGAACTGGAATCAAGTGAATAAGTGTTGGGAATTGACACTGCATTTAAATTCCTTGAGATTGTCGCCGTAAAGAAACAAGTAGACGGAAGGGTGTTCCTCAATCGAGAAGTGTGAGGAAATAAAATGGAGGAGAAGACTTGTGGGCTGCATTTGGTAGGTTTAACCGTAAAAGTGTGGGACCTTGTTGCCAGTTTGGTTGCTCGAGTAAATTTTTGTGTAGGGTGCACTAATGACTTAAGTTCGTCGGAGCAGAAGCCACGAAAATAATTGTAGAATCGACTGAGAAAGCTATATCACGCTATATCACGCAGGTGAAAAATTGGCTGGATTCGAGCTGCCAAGTCTGGACCGATCACATCAGAGATTTTCTTTTGGAGCCTGTTGAGAACACTGATGACGAGTTTTTGGAGAAAACTGAAACTAAATTGACACTTAATAGACAGTTGAAATTTCTAGGTCGCATAATGAGGAGAGACAGCATGGAAAATTGATACTCCCAAGACAGATTCTAGGTAAGAGGTGTTACATCCGGGGTTTGTTAGAACTACGATAGCATGGACACAACGAGAAAGTCAAAAAAAAATATCCCAGGATTCAATCATAAGTTGTTAAAAGAACGATGTGAGGGGAATTCTCCAATTCTAGACGACGGTAAACACAATGAGAAATGAACAATAAGCAGACACAGAATAACATAAGACGGCACGAAAATATCTTATAAAAATATTTTATTTACAACTATACAAATATTAAATCAACGAAAAGTAAACAAAACTAATTTAAAAAAGGTATGAGGGGAAAAACATATATCTAGACGACGAAATATATAAAACAGTAAAAACAGCAGATTATAGAATATATAGAAACATAAAAAACTTACAATTTTTTAGGGATCGACGTCGATCACAATGTTATATAAAGTACTAGAAATAAAACTAAGAAAGGAAAATGTTCTTTAGTAATTATTTGAATAACACAGTTACTTCTCGATGATGGTGAATATTTCAGGCTGACGAATCACAGGAAAGATAGATGACTTGGACTTAAGAATACCACTCATTATTCTTCAGGAAATTTAGATGACTTGGTGACATTCAACTTTTTTATAAGATAACAAAACAGTCGAGTCCAGTCTGTTGACGTCCAACATCTTCAAAAACTAATATCCGAGTGCCGATGCTATGTGCTGGCGTGCACAAAGAAACTAAAAACCGTGATTTTACGTCACGTATGGATACATGAAAAAGAAGTAGGCGCTTGTGTTTTGAACATTATCAAAGTCACTTTCACTTTAGACAGGCAGCGTTCGTATGGCCTGCAATCAAGGACCAGACAGGAGATTTTTTTTAATCGTATCACCCCAAGCAAGGCGGTAAAGCCACTGATGTGCAGGGGGCTACGTAATAGTGAAAAGATTGGAAAAAAGAAAGCAGGAAACCACATCCTAAACAAGGAACAAGGGATAAGCCTCTTAACCTGTTCAATAGACGTGGGTGGAGTGTGAACCGGGCGATAGATCTATCTACTCCAATTGAAAAAAAAAAAACAAAGTGAGAAGATTTGAAAAGAGAAAGCCGGAAACCACATCCTAAACAGGGAACAAAGGATGAGCCTCTTAACCTGTTCAATAGACGTGGGTAGAGTGTGAACCGGGCGATAGGGGAAGGAAGGTTTTTTCCAAGAACGGGATTTAGCCGGTAAGAAAGAAATTATTCTATAATCTGCGTATTTAAAAATAATAAAAAAAATAATATTCTTATATTTTGTCGCAAATCTTTAGGGTACTGAAGGTGTACTTGTAAAAATATATGGTGAGGATAAAATATTGACCTAATGTAACAGAGGTACAGAAGAAATGCTTGAACTACTAGTGAGTCTCCGTAAATGAATCGTGGAACATAGTTATAGGGAAATAAAAAACAAAATATGTGGAAATTCAATGTGATGAAAGACAAATGAAGGACTTATCTTAACAGGCGCATTTCGTCATAATATGATATTTTATGAATAAAATTAAAAATGCCGTGATTTGTTGATAATTTTAAATTCAAGAAACCTCATAAATATATATCAGGTTAACTGATAGTCAAGGTAATTGATTTCGGATGCTAACTGATATCATTTAATGTCTAATAAAGAAAATGAGTAAATGCTTATTTTTATATTTTGTAAGTATTATTTATATTATTATACTATTAAACTAAACCCGAACTGAAAGTAGAGGAGTGATTTACCTTTAATAAGTACCCCCGGTAACATGACTTAAAAAATGATATGTATGGTAAAAGTAAAGAAAAAGAACACAGCAAATATTGGGATCAGTTAAAGAAAAGTTTTACTGAAAAATGCCGACTAGAAAGCAAGAACCTTTGCAAGTACTCTATGAAATTTTTGACGTCGTCACCCTCAAGCAGGCTTTGAACGTATAATTACGAAAAAAAGTAAACGTATGGAGAAAATGGTGGTTGACCCAAAACGAATGCAAAAAAGGAATACAAAATTTCAGCAAGTGGCTTCCTCTCGAGAAATAAGAGGGTGTCAATTCTAAATAAATAAGTATATATATTTGCAAGTGAAAAAAAGTCTGTAAGTAAGGAAACTCTTATGCATCTTTTGCATGATATATTTGATGTAAGACAACCCCAAGAATTTGTTAAGCTTACAAGCAGAAGTACCAGAAAAAAGAAGCGTGCGGTAGTAATTTAATGTTAACCAAAAATGTAAAAAACATAAAGTTCAATACGTTAGCAAACTCGACAGAATGATTCGGGGGTGAATACTAAAAAATAAAACAAGAAATCTCAAAAGTGAAGATCTTGCAAAGTACATAAGACAACCCCGATAACATAAAGAACTAGGCAAAACGTCTTAGATAAAAAATTCAAACTGAGTCAAGGAAAGACCGTTGGCAATTGTGTTAGGCAATCGACACCAAGATTTGACAAGAGACGAGATGTGTTAAAACGATGTAGCTATTTTCTTGTGACGTTATAACAGATTATGATTTAAATTTTGTAAAAATATTATATAAAATAAAAATATAATTTTAATATGTACTATATTTATCGGTTAAAATTCTCAATGTCAGTGAACCTATGTAAATATAAAGTTGTGCATTGATAACACCCGATGGCGACAGTCTCTTTCGAGTTTCAAGCCTTCAGATTTAAGTATAATACAGACTGCCGCTGCTGGATGTTGACTTCATTTCCCTCTTTCATATACATATATATAAGTAAAGAATACCTAGTGAGCCAGACAGACCTACCTAGGTTTTTTTCTTTTTTAAAACCATTTTTCCCTTCTTCGTAGATTCGTGGAAGGTTTTTAGACACGGGTCTAAAATCTCTATTTTTTGGTGACTTTAACGCCTACCACACTAAGAGGCTGAAAAACTCTGTCACCAAACCTGCTGGTGTCCACACCATTAATTTTCAATCTCCCAATCCCTTACGCAAGTGGTGAACTTCTCCACGCGTTTCTCTAATAGCTCTAACGGAAGGGACTCGCTACTAGACTTCTGCTTCACTTCCATCCCAAATTCTTGCACCGCCAGACAGCTCTGCCCTCTCGGAAATTCTGACCACGCCGTAGTTTCTGTCAACATCTCATTCCACTCCACCCCCCAACCCAAGAAACCCAAACTAGCAGAATATCCTACTGCTATCAAGGAGCAGACTGGGATTCGTTCCGTGACTTCCTCTGCGACGTCCCTTGGAACAATGTTTTTTAGTCTTCCCATCGAGGACTGTGCATCAGAGGTCTCCTCCTGGGTTAAGGCTGGCATCGATGCTTTCATCCCTGCCAGGAAATTTCAGCTTAAATCCCATTCGTCTCCCTGGTTTTCGCCCGCTTGATCGGCTGCCATTGCCAGCTGGAATCACTACTTCCGGGTATATCGTAGCCACGCGTCGGACCCAAACAGGCGCCTTTCTGCCTCAGTTCCTAATAAGAATAAAAATATACTTAAAGAAGCTAAGATGCTGTTTGCTGCCAGAATAAAGCAGCGCATAGCATCCTCAAAGACTACTGGCGCCTCTGTAAAAGCGTGCTTAACAAGTGTAAGTCCTCAATACCCCCACTAATCAACGAGTTTGAGGTCTTCACCTCCTCAGCGGACAAGGTTGAATGCTTTGCTCGTAGATTCTCGACCAATTCGAGTCTGGATTCGTCTGGAGTCCATACACCCGACTTCCCATCTAGAACTGAGGCCCAATTGAATGACTTACACATCACGCCCTCGCTGATTTCTAGCATAATCTCAAAACTTGACTCTCACAAAGCGAGTGGTTGGGACGAAATCCCAATCAAAGTCTTGAAGAATTGTGCCCCTGAACTCTCATCTGTCCTTTCTAAGCTCTACAAGCTCTGCCTATCTTCCTCCTGCTTTCCTGCCTGTTAGAAATCTTCTTCTGTGGTTCCAATATTTAAGAACAGTGGTGAACCCTCGAACCCTGCCAATTACCGCTCTATCAGCCTTCTTTTGATCTTCGGTAAAGTGTTCGAAACCATTATCAATGCCGGGATCGTTCAGCATCTCACAGCCCAGAGGCTCTTCTCAGACAAACAGTATGGCTTCCGCTTCACCAGGTCTAGTGCTGATATGCTCTCGACCATCACCGAGTATATACCAGGCTCTCGAGAAGAATGTTGAAGCCCGAACCGTTGCCATGGATATCTCTAAAGCATTCGACAGAGTATGGCAGGCAGGCCTTGTACGGAAACTGCGAAGCTACGGCATAACTGGACGTTTGTTGGACTTAATCCAGTCATTCCTCTCTAACCGCACACTGAAGGTGGTATTAAACGGACATGCCTCCCAGAACTGCCCTACAAACGCGGGTGTCCCCCAAGGCTCTATCCTAGGTCCTACGATCTTTCTAATCTACATCAATGATCTCCCCGATGACATAATATCACAAGTAGGCATGTACGCCGATGATACCAGAGTTTGCTCTCGCTTCGATCAAAAATCTGGTGTTGCTGACAAGGCGAACCTCACTGCCGAGCTTGAAAAGGACCTCCAATCCCTGGTGGATTGGGGTAAGTAATGGTTCGCAAAATTCAATTCTTCCAAAACGAAGCTGCTGTCAAATAACCACCACAGACAACCGCCCCTCCCTTCCATTAGCATGGAATTGGCTTGCCTCCCAGAGAGTAAAACACTACGCCTGCTTGGCCTGATACTCTCAGCGGACCTCAAATAGAATAACTATGTCCAATCCATTGCTAAATACGCCGCTATGAAAGTCGGCTCTCTGTGCATGGCCCGGAAATTCTTTCCGTCTGAATCTATCCTGCACTTAAATCTACCATCCGCCCCTGTATTGAATACTGCTGCCACATCTGGTGGAGTGCCCCTGCTATTCTCCTCGGGGATCTTGACAAAATACAGCGGAGAATCTGTAATGTGATTGATACCGACTAAGCTGACCGCCTGCAGTGACTCTCTCACCGGCGTGACGTGGCTTCCCCTGTGCCTCTTCTATAAATACTTTCATGGCTTCTGCGCTGATGAACTTAAATCACTGATGCCCCCTAGATGTGAATTTGAAGATTGGCAACTTGGTCTCACCCTTTTACAGTGAAACCGATGAAATGTAACTGCAACTTCTACTCCAACAGCTTCTTTTCTCGCACTTCCCGCCTGTGGAATTCCCTTCCGCATGCTTGCTTCCCCGACGGCTACAACCTCCAAGAGTTTAAATGTATGGTCAATAGAGACCTCCTAACACACTAACTTACATCCATTCTCTCCAACTCTCTCCCTATGTACATCCTAACTCGTCTATCCCCTCCTTCTGACATTTCCTATACCCAATCGCTCTATGTAACCCCCTGCGCTATAGTGGCAGTGAAATGCCTTGCTTGGGGTGACATGATTAAAATATATATATATATATTTAGAGAGAGAGAGAGACAGAAAGAGAGAGAGAGAGAGGGAGAGAGAGATTTAGTGCAAAGAATTTGTCACTTTCACTGAGCAGGCTCATACCGATTTCGAAATTTCCTGAGTTTACAGTTATAATATCTTACCTCATCAGGTCTGTTTTTTGACGTTTATTTACGAGAAACAATAGCAAAAAACAAAAAATCAAGCCGATGATGAGTGAAGATATCATAACTGCGTAATCACGAAACTTCGAAGTCGGCATAAAGTTACTCATTTAAAGAAACAAATTATTTGCTTTGGACCTATCAACGCTCTATCTCAACCCGATATAAAACCTGCTTGTCAAAGTACGTTGTATTAGTAAAAATACTGTGGAAACAGCAATTTTTAATGTAAACATATCACAACTCAAAAATAAATAAATATATATATATATATATATATATATATATATATATATATACTCAAATTATATATTATAATTTCTCTCTGTATATACATATATATATATATATACTAAATTATATGTTGAGTTTTCCTCTTAATACATTTATTCCGGATAATATCAACTGAGCTCTCCATTTTTATGTAATTGATTTTATAAATATTTTGGGATTATTCTTTCCAACTTCCCGAGCTGCCATTCTCTCCTATATATATATATATATATATATATATATATATATATATGTGTGTGTGTGTGTGTGTGTGTGTGTGTGTGTGTGTGTGTGTGTGTGTGTGTTTGTTTTATTAATTAAATTGAAATGAACGCTTAACTGCCCCGACGAAGAACCGGATATATTTATGTATGGATGAACATTTAATTTATTATTTTACATTAAACTCTATCATTACAAAGACTGTGTTCCTTAAAAATTTTATATTTTAAAATAACTCGGTTGTCATTTCTTAACATATATATATATATATATATATATATATATATATATATGAGTCTATTATTTTATATTCTTAAAATAACTCGGTTAACATTTCTGAAAATATATATATATATATATATATATATATATATATATATATATATATAAGTCTATTATTTTGCTAATAACTTTCACATAAATGCAGAAGCGAATTACGTTAAAATCCCATGCGAACGTAAGTAGGGAAATATTCGTGAATGTACTTAATATGAACCTATGCATGACATTAACAATTGGTTGGCCATGAGTATCTTTCTATGTTTGTATGTAGACACACAAGAACACAATCAGCATTTATGCATCGTGGAAATAGAAAAGGAAAAAAATCTAAGCTTTAAATATTATTTACTTTACCATGCTTTCTCCAGAGTAATCCGGCAAATATTTGCATATATATGTTTGCAATGACTCAAATATATTTAACGCAGATTTCGGATTCTTTAATTCCATTTCGAATGTAAGGTAAAGGTACTTTTCTTTTTTTAGAACCTGCAGATTACCAGGATAGCCGAACTTACAGGATGGGAAAAGATGTTATGTGATAAGGAGGATCTATCTTTTACAAACTGCATTGTAAACAGTTTTTGTATGTGTATGTCTGCGTGTATATTATAATGTAGAACAAAGAGATAATGTTTAAAAAATAATTTCGAGTGTCCAGTCTGTTGTCGACAGCCCTGGGTATGAAGATAAACTACATCCAGCAGCAATGCTTCTGATCAGAAGACGTATGGTTTTGGAGGAACCTGAAGCTACCACTTAATTGATGTTATTTCAGGTCCACTCTGACCTGGGTTGGAAGCACCTGCTGGTTTCCCAGCTTTGAGTATATTGTGAAACCCATAAACAAAAACAGATCACAATGAAATTATGAAAAAATACTAGCAAAACAATTTTAAATAAAATATTTAAACAATACATATTTCTAGTAAGATTAGCAAGAATATGGATTTCTAAGGAATTTACCAATAATAAAAAAATAAAAATAAGTGTAATTTTATGGCAGAATTACAAATAATATATTTTTTCCGTAGTTAAATTATACAATTTAAATTAAATTATACAGTTTAAAACGATTTAGCTGAAATCATAAAATGGTTTTAAAAATAATTTGTTTTTGTCATTAAATTTTCCACAGAGTTTGATATGTGGCTAAATAAATCAATCACCCATCTGTTGTTTAAAAACTTCTGTGAGGTTATGCATAAATTTGTAAATAAATTGTTTATATTATGATTCATAATCCGGATACTTTAAAACATTCAATCATAATCGTTTGCAAACGAAAGTAGAAAGTCTCACAGAGTTAGTCATGCAACTACGTTTACATTAGCTGAAGTTTAAAGAGAATGTGTTTTCACATTTGAATCCTTATATACGCGCATATTGGGCGCGTATAATGATATGCGCTAAAAAGTCTGCCTATTTCCACCGAACGCTCTTAGCCCAGGGGTAGAGTTGCCGACTGACGCCATTTCGGTCGGGTTTCAAAAAAAGCAATCGGAGTCTAACCGTACTGATGAGCTGTGATACGGCGAAACAGATCTGTCTGCGGATGACAATATATACATATATATATATATATATATATACTACCGGGCATAATCATTCGGCCACCCCAAATTTTTTAAAGAAATCATGTATTTCATACGATTTTTAGTATTTATTGCCAAATTAAAGAAGAATGGTTCTTTTGTTATTACTTTGCAAAGTTTTACAAGGCAAGGAAGCAACGATGAACTCGTTCTAATCACCCTAAATTTTGTTGATTCTTTCATTGATGATACTGCAATATAAATAATTATTGAATATTTAGAAATTCATTTGATGCACATGTTATTGTGCGCTATTAATAAATGAATCATTCTATTTTCATTTAAAATTATTCATTTGGCAATAAATACTAAAACATATTATGAAATATATATTTTTTTAAACACTTGGGTGGCTTCATAATTATGGCCGGTAATGTATATATAATCGTTTCATCCCAAGTAAGGCAGGACGGTCACTGGTGCACACTGGGTTACAGTAACAGAAAAGAAAAAAAAATAAAATTAAAACGAGACACAGGGAATGTCAAAAAACGGAAGAGAGAAAGGTATATATCAAGGAGATTGAAGATGGTAGTAAAGAGATAGGAAATGGCAGTTGGCAATATATTTAAACTTTTGCAGATTGTACATATCATAGAAGCAAGTAAACGGAAGGACGTTTCACAGGCAGGAAGTGCGAGAAAAGAAACTATAAGCCAGTCTAGTAGCACGGGCAAATTCGTCTGGTCGGGGCAGCAGAGAACAAAGTTTCTCAGAGCAGAATCCGTAAAAAATATTTGTAGAGAAGTCAGAAAGACGCCACCCCTTGAAGGTGAGAAAGTGACGGATGTCGAACATCTAAATCTGGATCGATTACGTTGCAGATCTTCTTTTGGGCTTTGCAGAGAACACCGAGATGAATGGCGGGAACACCCGACCAGATACGGCAACAATACTCAATGCATGGGCGTATGATATATTTTAGATGTGCAAGATACTGATGAGAAAAACTTTCGGGCTCGAGAGATCCGACATTTCTTAGCGGTAGATTTAACTAGAGAGCCGATGTAGTCGTTCCACTAGAGATCGGTTGAAAGAGTGAGGCCAATGAGGCGCAGTGCGTTGCTTTCTTAAAGAATAGCGTCATCCATACTGATTGAGGCAGTTAAGATTCTCTGTGGTTATTAATGAAGAACAGCTTCGATTTGGAAGTATAAAAAATTACGAGCAATTTTTTGCCCCCTTTCAACACAGATTGGAGGTCGTTTTACAAGAGCAGCAGCAAGTTTAATTTTATTTGTATTTTTGTATTTGAGGATACAGGTCTACCAGTGTGGCTAGCTAATCCCCACAGCAGACACCTGCTCAGGATTACTTGTGTTTTTTCAACCTCCACAAAGCCCTCCCGTGGTTTATACTGCATCTATGCTGAGCGGATCATAGTTAGTGTTTCTGGGGAAGATTGCGTCATCTAGCGTGAAAAATCTGAACAATGCCAGAACACTCAAACTCTCGGTCAATATGATTTGTGATTTCGAGATAGCACAACCATCGACAGATTCACAACATGAGCCGTCTACCCAATTTCACCGACAAGGTTTGAATCAACCCGTGGTATCCATTTCAGGCACTTTCCGGGTGCCCCACATTGAAATCGCTTCTTCCAGACCGATGACATCAAGAAATTACCTTCCTGCCGAATCAACGATTGTGGGATTTGAAACCGGGATTCATGGTCTGTGTGTTTGTGTGCAATTGTGTGTGTGTGTGTGTGTGTGTGTGTGTGTGTGTGTGTGTGTGTAACTCTTCTTGTATATACATGCAAGGATGGATGCATCTAATGCCTAATTTGCTTTGTTGTATTCATCCCATAAGCATCGATTAAGCGATTCTCCCTGAGAGCAATACACTGCGCTTCCTCGGACTTATCCTCTCTTCTGATCTCAAATGGAACCACTACATCAGAGTCTATAGCTAAATCCACTGCTAAGAAGGTTGGGTCACTGTGTCGGGTCAGGATGTTTTTTCCGCCTGATCCATCCTGCACATATACAAGTTAACCATCTGTCCGTGCATGGAGTACTGCTACCATATATGGTCAGGCGCCCCTGCCGTTCACCTCAGTGTACTCGACAGGCTCCAAAAGAGAATCAGTAATCTGGTAGGTGCTAATTTGGCGGCTCGACTACAGCTGCTTCCCCGCCGACGAAATGTGACCTCTCTTTGTCTGTTCTATGAATACTTTCATGGCTTCTACTCGGATGAACTTAAGTCACTGGTGCCTCCTCAACAGGTGTTTACTCGTGCAACCAGATTGGCAACTGGGTCCCACCCATTCACAGTTATGTTAGCCAAATGCAGACGACAATTCTATTCCTGCAGCTTCTTCTTTCGCACTTCCCGCCTGTGGAACTCGCTTCCATATTCTTGCTTTCCTGACGGCTACAACCTCTAGAAATTTAAATGCAATGTCAATATTCATCTATTAACCACTTGACTCTAGTTCTTTCCCCACCCCCGTATATCCTTTCCTTTCTCTCCACCATTGATACTGGTATCACACTTGCATTCTCATCTTTCTACTGTTCCTTTCTAACTGGTTCGTCTTCCTCTTCACTCTCTTCTAATTAATCTTCTTACACTTATGTAGCCCCCTGCATATCAGTGTCATTACCGCCTTGCTCGGGGTGAAACGATTAAAAAAAAATTATAACTGTCTTAATTGTCTCTTTGAAACAAGAATAAATCCGTCTCTAATCACACCGTCCACCAGATTTGTGTTATAACACGTTCGACACGGGTAGTAGCCAGTTTAAGACTTGGACAATTCTGTCTTAAAAACTGTGAAGGCAACAAAACGAGACCACTATCCTTCCTAAAATGTTATGACAATTCATTGATCATAAACAAAAAGGAATATGCGCTAAGTCATATTTGCTTACCTCCTGAAGAGGCACGACGTAAAAAAAAAGCAAAAACAAAACAAAACAAAAAACAAGAGATAAATTATGCACATATACATATACAATTCTAAATAAAACATTAAGAATGTGTTAAAAATTCATCTTTTTCGAAGACAAATACTAAAATTTACTTTTGGACAAACCTTTTGAAGGTGAACGTACAATTTTGAATAAAATACAAAACAAACGAGAATTAACGAAGTTTTCAACATTATGGAAATTCTTCGCCATATTTTTCTGACATAAACGAATTTCACAAAATAGTATTTATGAAACATTAAGTTCTCTGTGTTTCTCTGGGGTAATAATATACCGCAAATATTATTAAGATAAAGCGTTGTCCTTAGATACCCGTGGATATTTTTCCTAAACAAATGCATCTATCAAACTATCTATTAATCTATCTAACAAATTACATTCTTCTCATTTTAATTCTTTCGTTATATCAATTTCTATACTTACATACAACCACTCACGCACACACACGCAAACATTGTGGATGACTAATATATTATGCACTCATTAAGATTGAGCCCAATCTAGAAAAGGAAATTTTAAAAACAGTTTCCACTTCTGCTATATAAGCGTGACTCTTCAGAAATCAATTGAGTTCTTACAGTGACTGGCGTGTGTATACACACACTCACATATATGTGTACATATCAGCACAAAGAGTCTGTCACTTTAACTGAGCAGGTTCATGTCGACTTCAAAGTTTTCCGTTATAATCTTCTCACTAAAGAGATATGTCCCGGTTTTCTCTGGTTTGTGCAGAGCATAGTGTGGTTTTGTATCGGAGTGGTCTAGTTTGTGATTGGTTGAATTTTTTTTGTTTCTTCTTTTTATATTTCTTGTTATTATTATGATTATTAATATTGTTTGCTTCTTGTACAATATATTAAGTGTCCATAATGGTATTTGTGTCGCTACACGGGTTTGGAGTCCAAAGTTGACACTCTTCAGGCGAATAAACTTGTGACTTTACGTATCGAGATCTGTGTGACTTTACATACGTACTATATGGATATCGATATGTAAAGTCACAAGTTTATTCGCCTGAAGAGAGTCAACTTTGGACTCGAAACACGCGTATCGACACAAATATCCTTATGGACTCTTAATATATCATACAAAAAGCAAATAACATTAATAATCATAATAATAACAATAAATCTACACTTTAAACAAAACGTTCACGGCTTCTCGCACTTTTTTCTTCTGTATCAAATTCTCTCGTTGGAAACGATCCCTATTTCTGTTTATATATATATATATATATATATATATATATATATATATCTGTGTGTGTGCGTGTGTGTGTGTGTCTTTAAACATATATATACAGAGAGAGAGAGAGAGAGAGAGAGAGAGAGAGAGAGAGAAACACACAAGAATATTATGAGAAGAACGTAACCACGATACCCTACACATGTGCTAATAAACGCACGTTTAAACGTAGAAGCATATCTGTACACACGCAAATACATAAACCTATACAAACAGGAACACAAAGAAAAAGAAGAGAATATAATCAACTTAACACCAGTCAAAATGACCCAAATGTTTAAATTTATCTATCTAGACGCGCAGGCGCGCCCACACATACGCACACACAAACACACATGTAATTCCTAAAGATTGTACGTGAATTAAAATATTTGATTTTATCATATGTTCTCGTTTATCTAATGTTTAGTCTTTTTTAATGATTATTTAATTGTTTTTACCTTGGTGTTATATACTGAGGTATTAATTATGAAGTTCAGGTTTGTTCGTTTGTTTGTGTGTGTGTGTGTATGTATATATTTATATGTACATTTGCAGAAAGGTGTAAGGGTGTTTATGTTAAATATTTGTTCATTTATTTAATTATTAATAGTTATTATATATTAAGTTCTTATATTATTTTATTTGTTTATTATTCGTATTTGTTTGTTTATTTTTAATTAGGTCTTAAATGACAAAGTACTAATTTATTTATATGCATTGTGTTCTATAAATACTTTCATTGCTTCTGCTTGGACGAAATTAAGTCACTGGTGCCACCTCAACAGGTGTTTACTCGTGCAACCAGACTGGCAACTGGGTCTCACCCATTCACAGTCAGGTTAGCCAAATGCAGACGACAATTCTACTCCTGCAGCTTCTTCTCTCGCACTTCTCGCCTGTGTAACTCGCTCCCATATTCTTGCTTTCCTGACTAGAACCTCCAGAAATTTAAATGCAATGTCAATACTCATCTATTAACCACTAGACTCTAGCTGTCTCCCCACCCCCGTATATCCTTCCCTTTCTTTCCACCTATGTATCTGTCATCGCACCTGCATTCTCATCTTTCTATTGCTCCTTTTTAACTAGTTTGTACTCCTCACTCTTTTCTAATTAATCTTTTTACGGTTATGTAGCCCCCACCCACTCATCAGTGGCATTTCTGTCTTGCTGTGAAATGATTAAAAAAAAGCAAAAAAAACATTTACCCATTTGTTCAGTTTTCTTAATCAAGCGTTTTTTTTCTTTTTATAGTTGTTTAATATTCATTTTTAACTAAACATAATTTACATTCTTTTCTTTTACTTTTGATATTGTATTACGTTGCTTCTTTTATGATTTCCCATATAATTAAGGTGGGTATATTGTTTTCTTCTTAGCTTCATATATATTTTGATAAGGTTGCATTGTTTGTCTATATTTTTGAGATGGGGTAGTATTTAAACTATTTACATAAATCAGACTATTCTCCTCATCTTGTTGTCATGACTACCTAAAAAGGCATTACGCAAGGAATGAGAATGATATACTCCAGTGATTGTAATAAAGGGTTCGGTTCGAAATACTTAGCACCTGAAGAAGGCCAGAGCGTACAACATCCGAAACGTCGTATAAATGGCATGAAAGATGAGGACAATAAGTTGTATTGTCTGTGTATTTTTTCTATTGAATGCTGTTTTGGAGTTGTAATACCTTTCTTTAAAAGCTATTTTTTTGTATTTGTGCCTATGTATCTTTTTTAATTATTGTCGTTTCTGTTTTCTAATATGTTTGAGTATCCACTGTTTCTTAGAATTGATTCATGCTTTTTTTTTTGTTTCATTGAATATTTTAGACTACTAGAATTGATTGAGTTCATTAATAGATATGGATATTTTGAATAAGTTATGAGGGTGTTGTAAATTTTGTTAATGTATATTTGATTGTTTCGTTTTCCTTATGGGTTTTTTTTAGGTTACGTTGATTAGGTTTAATTTTATATCTAAATAATTATTATTTTTGGATTGGATTTCATATCTATTGTAAATCTTAGGGTTTTTTAAGGTAATTATTGCATTTTCTTATTTTTCTGTAGTACTTCCCTTGCTAATTTTTAATACAGAACATCGTTCTTTATGCACCTATATAAATTTTGTTAATAATATATGTTAGTTAATTGATTATGTATATGTTTATAAGTTCATATCTGATGTAACAATGGGTAGCTATGATGGCTGTACAATCATATCCATTTCCATTTTTTTAATCGTTTCACCATAAGAGAGTAAAAGTTTCAGTAGGAGGAGAGTGAACAGAAAGACGAACCAGTTCCAGGAGGTGTTAGAGAAAGGGCAAGAGAGGGATGAAAACACAAGTATGCTGACTGTTGCGAAGGTAGAGTAAGAAAAGAAAAGAACATGATACATGGTGTGATGTAGAAAGGATGAGGGAAAAACTAGACTTAAGTGGATAAGAAATTGTAATCGACGTTGCATTCACATTCCTGGAGGTTGTAGCTGTCAGGAAAGCAATTATACGGAAGGGAGTTCCACAGGCGGGAAGTTCCAGAAAATAGTTTGATGAGGTACAATTGTCGACTGCATTTCGTAGAGCTATCTGTAAAACTGTAGGACCTCGTTTCCACTCTGTTTGCTCGTGTAAAATCTTGTGGCGTGCTCACCAGTGACCTAAGTTCGTCGAAGCAGAAGCCATGAAAATATTTGTAGAAGAGCCAGAGGGAAGCCACACCCCGTCGGGGAGAAAGTGGCTCGAGTCGTGCTGCTAGGTCTGAACCGATCACATTACAGATTCTTCTTTGGAGCCTGTCGAGAACACTGAGATGAAAAGCAGGGGCACCTGACCAGATATTACAACAGTAATGAGCGGATGGTTGATTTGTGTATGTCACATCAAAGTTATTATTATTGTTGTTGTTATTATTGTTGCCTTTTTCATCCAAATTTTTTATTGTAGTATGATATTGGTTTAGGTAATGTTTGATTTGTGTTCAGTGGAGAAAATAATGTATTGTTTTGTAAATTTATTGCGTTGTTCACTGTATGGTCATTAATACATGAGTAGAATTCATTTATGTCCAATTTGGTGATAGAGCAGTTTTGTTTATCACTGATCTTATTAAACCAGTTGATTGTTGCTTTGCATTTTTGCATTTGTTTATGTTATTGATCTTCGTCGCCAATTCGTTGTGGCAAATATTAACGCAAATCTTTGTCGCCAAATTGTTGAGGAGTTGCTGTGGCGAAACCTCCCCGCAAAGTTGTAGTGACCAGTTTGACCGGAAGTAAAACACTGAAAACAAAGTAGGTTCAAAACAGTGTATTAGTATAACAAGAATATATATACAACGTAAGTGTTAGTATTCAGTAAACAGAAATAATTTCGAACGGTACAATTACGCTGCTTATTGCCTTACTAGTACCTGGCGTACTAGCTGCCGTAATACCGCCTTACTTAACTGCCTTCCGTAAAGCACGCGAGTAATTTTATATAATAAGTGGAAGGGTCCATCCTTCGTAGGAGGCATTATAACAGTTCAGAATGGTTCTTAGTTTTCAGCGTGTATTTCTAATATATGCCTGCTTTTCTATAGTTGCTTCACTTCCTGCAAGGCAGTACTGCCATGGGTGCTCAGAAGGTTACAGCAAGAGGAAATAAGAAAAGGTCTATCTAAGAAGGGATAAGAGATTATGGGAACCAAAGAGATAGAATATGTCAATTGATGTCGCATTTAAATCTTTAGTATTTGTAGCTGTAGGAAAGTAAATATACGGAGGAGAGTTCCACAGGCGAAAAGTGCGAAAAAAGAGACTTTTAGAGTAGAAGTGAGGGTTATATTTGACTAATTTAACAGTAAAATATGAGACCTAATTGCCAGTCTAGCAGCAAGTTTAACTTTATGTGGTTGGGGTACCCAGAAAAGATGCTCGTCAAAGCAGAAGCCGTGAAAATATTTGTAGAAAAGACATCCCGTCGGTGAGAAAGTGACTGAAGTCGAGCTGCCAAATCGGGATCGATTAAGTTGCAAATCCTCCATTGATTTTCGTCGAGAACTCTGGAATGAACCTGCTGGAGCACCCAACCAGATGTCCCAAAAGTATTCAGCTGTTGTAGATTATATGAGCTGGTGAATAATTTCCTGAAGAAGTGTATTTTTATGAAACACTAAAACTTTGCAAACTGCTAACAAAAGGATATTGAACAGGTGAATAGGCTCATCCCTTGTTCCCTGTTTAGGATGTTGTTTCCGGTTTTCTCTTTTCCAATCTTTTCACTCGTTTTTCTTTTTTCTTTTTTCGATTGGAGTAGATAGACTAAACTGTCGCCCGATTCACACTCCACCCACGTCTATTGAACAGATGAAGAGGCTCACTCCTTCTTTCCTGTTTAGGATGTTGTTTCCGGTTTTCTTTTTTCCAATCTTTTCACTCTTACTTAGCCCCCTGTACATCAGTGGCGTTACCGCCTTGCTCGGAGTAATATGATTAAAAACAAAATAGACATTGTTCTGATAAGTATGTCATTGTTGACAAAATTAAGAATGCGTAGCCAAGATCAGAATCGAATATAATTTACATTAAATTATTTCGAGTTATATAACAATGAATTATATTTCAGACGAGAAGTGTGTTTTGGTTTTCGGGAAACAATAAGACAAGCACGCATTTGCAAAGTGTCAAAGATGGAACAATATAAACAATGTGTCAGGATAAGATGTAATCACTGTTATAAGGGACAAAACTATAAGTAGTAAGCAGTCGGTGGAGAATCGAAATTTGAACAAAGATCGAAAAAGACCAGGGAAAACCGCGGGCAAGCGCGACCCTTTGGCCCCTCGATGCGTGTGTACTGTCACCTTCGAACACTCTAGCAACACGTTACCTGATTAGAGGATAACTTAAGTGGATATATGTTTTATACACAAGATGTCCGTCTTTATATTTCCCGCCATTCATCATTCTTGGTTCCATTTAAACCAAACATATCACCTATATATTACAGAATTCATGAACAAAAGGCATATTCATATAGGTGCAAGATGAATTCTGACGAGAAAAATCTTAATGGCCCTACACAGTGACTCAGCATTCTTCACGGTAGATGTAACTATTCATTCGATGTAGTCGACCCTCTTAATGTTGACTGAGAGAGTGAGGCCGAGGAGGTGCTATATGTTGCTTTCTGGGAGACTAGTTTCTTTGTGGTGGTTAAAAGATTGCAGCAACCTTTTGGAATCATTAAAATTTACGAGTCATTTCTTTCTTCAATCCAATACAGATTGGAGGTCTTTGTTTGTTTGGTCGTTAAATTACCATTATGGACATTTAATTTAATAGATGTTTCTACTTTTGACAATATTTTATTCTATTTTATGTTTTTAGTTTAGTGGCTACGATTTAGTTTTGTTTATGACACATTCTGTTCTTTTATTAGTGGTTTTGCAACATTTAATGACTTCTTGGTCAACAAGTTTATTTTTGATAACTATTTTATTGGTTATCCTGGATTTATCTACAATTATAAATAGATTTTTTTGTGATTGTTATATTTGTTTGATATTTTTCATGTCAGTTTCTGTTTTAATTAATTTCGAATTTTGTTATTTCCAAATAACTGATCATGGTTGTTAAGTCATTTTCAAAAGCAATGAGGTTTTGTTTGGGCATTTCATTTATTTGTTGACATTTTTTATTATTATCGCTGTTCTGTGGTTGTCGCTATTGTCATTGTCTTTTTTGAGAAAATATAATAGCTTCCATCTTAGAAGTTTTACGAAGTATTCTATTTTTTCTGAAACTTTGATTTTGTAATCATGAAGGTTTGATGTAGGCATATTTTAAAGGAGTAGGCAAACTCTGTTGATTCCATGTTGATTTAAAATATTGTTGCTATTATTACTATTTTTTAGAAATAGCAGATATGAATACTGTGAAAATTGATCAAACAACAAGAACAAAAAAGTCTACAACAATCAATAACATTCGTTTCGGTATACACATACACAAACACACACACACACACACACTATATATATATATATATATATATATATATAGATTACTTGTGCCTGTGTGTCTTTGTGTCTGTATATAATTTCCCGATCGTAACAGACGTAAAGATATATATATATATATATATATATATATATAGAGAGAGAGAGAGAGAGAGAGAGAGAGAAAGACCTAATTAATTGTAAAAGATGATAAAATAAAAAGAAAGAACAAATAGGAAACGCATTTCAATCTAACTTGTATTACTTTTTATTAAAACTTTTTCGGAAACCATGCGACTCTCTCTCTCTCTCTCTCTCTCTCTCTCTCTCTCTCTCTCTCTCTCTCGTATTTTTCAGCGAAGAAGCTTTAATAAAAGTAATATATGTGTGTGTGTGTGTGTGTGCGTGTAAATCTAATTCCATATACACACATAATTATATATGGATATAAATATACATAGGCATATATGCATTATTATTTGCATGTAAATACAAAAGCATATATACATCATTTATGCATATATATATATTTGTGTGTGTGTGTATGTGTGCGAGTGTGTGAGAGAGAGTGTATGTAGGAAGATATAAAAAAGAGGGAGAAAAAGAGGAAAAATGTATGAGGAAGTGTAAAAAAACAAAGAAGAAAAACAAATGTTTCTTTATCTTTTACTCATAAAAAAACATTAAAATCCAACTAAGAAGAGATAAAATTGTTCTTCTTCCGGGCCTCAGATTATAAACAAATGAATGGAATGTATTTCCATCAGAAAAATCTACCTTTCTTTTCACTGTATTTTCATTACAAAAGAACAGTGTTTTCTTCTTATAAACGACTAAATACATGTGCGATTCGCGTCGCATTTAAAAACAGCGTACAACGTTGTATCGATTTTTTCCAAAAGCTATGACATTGCTAATAATGAAAACACGTCAGTTTTTGTTGAAATCTGTGTATACCTTCCCGTGAAAATGGAACATTACTGGGAGACGCTTTGCTTAGAACTGGATTTTAAATCATCGAATCTGAAAGCATCAAACTGTTTTTTTCGGAGAACGGATTGCAACATAAACACATTTCGTAGTTTGGCAGAGGATTTGCGTTGTGTTGTATTGGATATCGGTTCGGAATAAGAAATCGGAGATCCGAGTTCGAATTCCAGTTGAAGTCGTTGTATTCACTAATGAGCAAATACCCTTGTGAAGGATATGAATCCATCTCTTCTCTCTCCAGCTATGAGATGAATAGCAGATCAAAAGTTTAGCTTTGGCCAGTAACCAGTTTACCGCAGAAAGAAATGGCAACCTACTGCGGGAATACCTGCGTATTTAGTCACTCGAAATTTAGACTCGAAATAGACATGATCACTCAAGCGTGTATAGGACTTAAATGACTGACTGATTTAAGATTTAAAGTGTCTGTCAGGGTGGGAATATTTTCTGTCGGTAAGACAAAACTGAAACAATCAGACACAAACAAAATCACTCACACACGTTTAGAAAATGTTCAGTTTAACCCGATATTAAATCTTGTTCCCCTAAATTACCGGTTGTGCGTTGCGGTGCAGTGGATATCGAATCGGAGAGCCGAGTTCGAATTCCAGCTGAATACTTGCATTCACTTACGCGCAAATACCCTTGGTAAAGGCATTAATCCGTCTCTTCCCTCCAGTTATGGGTTAAATAACAGGACAGATTGGGTTCTATAGCCTTGGCTGGGAACCAGTCTACCGCAGAAAGCAATGGCAACCTACTGCAGGACACATCTTCTGCCCAGTCAGTCATGTCTCTTTCGAGACATGATCGGCCAAGCGTGTATCACGTATGGCACTTAACTGACTGACCCGAAATATTATTTTTAGATTGTATAAGTGTTTTAGTTGCTTCCACTGAATTTTTGTTCTAATTTTTTTATTGTTTAAGCGTGGCAAAAATAACAAGAATTATAAGAAGCAATACAAAAGAAAAGTCCTTTCCCCACACTGAAATAGGTAAAAAAGAATACTTTATCAATTCCTGTCGTGGGTAAAACTTTTTTTTAGTATGACGTAGTTTCATTCCAAATGATATGCATTGTAGTGAAGTGAATATTGGCCCGAAACGAGAAATAAGAGAGCCGATTTCGAATTCCAGTTGAATTCGTTGCATTCACTTACACACAAATACATTGGGAAAGGTATTAGTCTGTTTCTTTCCTCAGGCTATGGGTTAAATAACAGAACATATTGAGTCCTATAGCCTTGGTTGTCAATCAATCTACCGCAGAAAAAAATGGCAACCTACTGCAGGAAAATCTTCTACCTAGACAGTCATAATTCTTCGAGACATAATCGCCATACCGTGTATCGCGTTTGGCACTGAGGTTTTATCCATCTCCATTTCCAAGAAAAAGACTGACTGAAATATTTTCCATCTAGTACATTTGCTAATAATGTCCTTCTTTAAAATGAAGAAGTTAATCAAACTATCCCATTAATAAATTGTATAGTAATGTATGTCTATATTCAACGATTTTTCCAGTGTTTCAAAACATTTTTGAACTCATCCGTCTTTAAAAAATCTCTGAACAAGCTTGTTAAAGAAACATGTCAGATTAAAATATTTTCCAACCTGTTCTTATTCTATTCATATATATATATATATATATATATATATATATTGTTATCCGCAGAGCAGAGAGATCTGTTTCGCCGTATCATAGCTCATCAGTACGGTTAGACTTCCATTGCTTTTTTACCCAGGATTGAAACCCGTCCGAAATGGCGTCAGTCAGCGATTCTACCCCTGGGCTATGGGAATTCGGTGGAAGTAGGCAGACTCTTTAGCGCATATCATTATACGCGCCCAATAGTTAGAGCGCTCTAATTCATTTCATTGAATGAACGATGCGTACATGCCAGAGTAGCTAGTGTTTATCAAAGTCTACTATTTTCCCAGAGTGCTCAATCAGGGTGTGAGAGCGTAAATATATATATATATATATATATATATATATATATATATATACTACCGGCCATAATTATTAGGTCATCCCAGTTTTTTTAAAGAAATGATGTATTTCATACTAGTTTTAGTATTAATTGCCAAATGAAAATAGAATGCTTCTTTTGTTATTATTAATTTGGAAAATTTTACAAGGCAAGGAAGCAAAGATTAACTCGTCAGAATCATTATACATTTTTTCATTGATGAAACTGCAATATAGGTAATTATTACATATTTATAAATTCATTAGATGCACATGTTATTGTGCAGTATCAACAAAAGAACCATTCTATTTTCATTTACAATTACTCACTTGGCTATAAATACTAAAAAATAGTATGAAATATATCGTATTTCAAAGCACTGCCGTTTGCCTAATACTTATGGCTAGTAGTGTGCATATATATATATATATATATATGTGTGTGTGTGTGTGTGTGTGTGTGTGTGGTACTTTGGGCAGTGAGTTAACCGCTATACGAGAAAAACAGTTGTGCGATCATTTCACTTTAGGGCTTGGCAAAAAATTTAACCGCAGTAGTTTGCGATTACTACTTATGCGGTAGACTGGTTGCCAACCAAGGTTATAGAAGTTAATATCTATTTAACCTTTAGCTGGAGGGAGAAGCGAGGGATTACTACCTTTCCCAAATATATTTTTGCTTAATTGAATGCAACGAATTAAACTGGAGTTTAAACTGTGCTCTGCCAAATTCTCGTTCAGAGTAGTTATCCACCGCACCAGTATAATTATGAACCCAAATTGTCATTAAAAAATAATTATTAACCGATAATTTACAAGATTCTTTAATGAAAATTCTGATGGAAAAACAAAATTTCTATTCAAATCTTAATATCAAAAACATCTCGCTAGTCAGGAAGCATTTTATGTCAAACATTTCTCTCCTACCATCAACTTTACATAATTTATTGGAGAAAATGATGTACTGAAATATTTTTTTTAAAGAAAGATGCTTTCGTATGAAAGCTTGGAATAGATGCTCTCTATTTCAACTAAAACAAATATACTACTTAAATGGCAAAGCATAAGGAAAAAATATTAACAGCGGAGACAAACAAACCTATAAAAATATAGAAGTGCTTAAAAGCGCTCGGAATGATATGATAAGAATTATAGACAATTATTATATTCTTTATTTTTTTTTACAGAAACAGAAAATAATGTTAGGATCCTGAAGAAAAACTTAATAAACCATAAATCTTCTTTGTCGTCCGTATTTAATAAAATTTGTTTAGAAGAAAGGTTGCTGCCCAAGTATATATATATATATAGGATTAATGGGGCAGAGTTTGTCACTTAACTGATCAGAGTCACGCAAACTTCGAAGTTTCAAATGGCACCATTTGATGACCTCACTTGTCACGTCTTTTTTTTTCAAACTGCTGTTGTGTTCCTGTTTTATGTTTTTTGTATGGATCTTGGTGTATTAATTATTTTGATATGTGTGTGTTTCTACGGATTGCTTTTACTTGCTTTTGTTATCTTGACTTTTTAATGTTATATTCAATATTATTTTAGAAATTTTGCACATGAAAATATGTGTCATCAGGCAGGATTTGAAGGGAAACAAAACAGAGTAAGCCATCAGTTGATCGCAGGTGTCTTAGACTTCTCGACCACGAATGATTTCACAGTCCAAAAGAATGACACGTATTTTCATGAGAAAATATCTAGAAATATGTTCAGGCCAGTAGATATATATATATATATATATATATATATATATATAAACTTATTTATAAGTGGCACTTTGCCTCTGTGTGTGTGTGTGTGGATGTGGATGTGTGTGTGTGTGTGTGTGTGTGTGGATGTGCGTGTGTGTGTGTATCCGTTACCTATAGACTTTGAAGCGGGTGAACCGATTTTCTTGAAAATTTACACAGTTGTACTATAAGTGTCTGCTAGTGTTTTTAGCTAGGTTTCGTGTCGAGCTATCCCCGATAAATATCAAAAAACGATAATCGAAAAACTCGGGTTATAGAAGGAGTGGTCCGATTTTAATCAAATTTAATACACTCCCAGACAAAGACATAAGAAACGATATTCAGAAGTTTCAAGGTTGCAGTTCTTACAATAGTGCAGAAAATCGATAATATATATATATATATATATATATATATATATATAAAAGGCAAGAAGTGTGTGTGTGTGTGTGTGTGTTTTTCTGCTTGTTTGTTTCTATTTTTTTCACCACTTTTATTTTAGTTTTTGCTTTGGGTTTGGCTTTAAGTAGGTATAATTGTAGTTCTTAGTCTCAGCCATGATACCATTTACTCAGAGGACTTATTTAGCCTTCAAAATTCAGTTTACAACAAAAAAACTTATTTGATATCGATACCAGGAAATCGAAATTTGGCTTACATCCATTCATTTTTCTTTCAGTCTACGTTTTCGCTTCAACTAAAAACAACAATTGCTTTTTAGTCTTTCGTGCCAAAATCGAAAGAGTCTGAGCTCCAGGACCATGGATTAGTTTTAAAGTTTTCATTATATCCGAACAACGCCGGGCTATACTGCTAGTATATATATATATATAGTTTATTTAAAACAGAGTATCTTATCAAACACAAGTATATATTAAAAATAATGTTCAAATAAATAATAAATATGTCGGCTGTTGGTCCATTTTGTAAATCTCCGGAACTTTCCGTAACATTGTTTACATTTTTTATATTAATCAGAGCAGAGGTAGATACTAACGAGGAATCGAAAATTTTCGTTTATAAGCCTTGATTCGGCTTTGTTCTGACTGTGTAATTTGTGTTCAAGTGGTCTAAATTGCATCAGATCAGTTGATGCATTCCTATGTTGTTAGTTGTCGCTGGTTCGATTCCTGCCAAATGACATATTTTCATAACAAAATTTTATCAAAAAATAGTATGTCTAATATAAAATATAATTCACAACAGGATATTGCATCATATGTAATATAATTAATATGCGCACATATTAAATTAATGTTATAATAAAGTAACATAAATATATTAATCGCATTCACTTTGTGTTGTTCACTCAGCAATTACCGTAAACTTGTGGTCATGATAGTACATTTTATATGTTCGCATCCAAAAGAATGGCAGGGTTAGATTTTGGGATACAGACACCACATCTGTACTTGCGGATAACCACGAACATCGAAAGTATTTGAACAAAAATAAAAGAATAAGGTTTTTGCAAAGGTTTTATGTAAATCTTCATATGATCTTACTATGTTTTTATTTTCAGAATCAAATTAATTATCTATTACACAAAACTGAAAGCTGCTAACCTTATCGACAAAAATTTCAACTGCAAGCCTTAAACTACAGGAAACCAAAATAGTTTATGAATTTACATGTCTTTTGAAGAACTGAGACACACTACTAAGATTCACGTTGCACCTTGTATATGATAATTCAAATCGAACTCATTTAAACACACATGGAAACGAACCAAACTCTATCCATAACTTGTTTATAATAAAAAATATAATAGCATCATCGACATGTAAAAAAAACAAATGGCTAAAATGAATGAATTATTAATAAAATAAATCAAACACTTAATTTAAACTGAAAACATGGCAACAACGTGTTTGTAATAGAATACACAGACTCGACTCTACATACATATATATCAAATCACACGTAAACATTCACACGTAAAATAAAATTTATACTCTATAACGTCTAAAGGTATAGTTAAAATCGCTTGTAAAACGAAAGTATATGCACAATTTTTATAGTTAAAAGAAAATTTGGACAATTTTTATAGTTAAAAGCACTTGCAAAACGAAAACATTTTGGTCAATTGTTACATTTTTCTGAAAAGAAAAGAAATATCACATGAAAAATTACATAAAAACCTTAAAGTATAATAACTTCTCTGTCATTTTTATTGAAACGTGCATATATATATATATATATATATATATATATATATATATATATGTATATATATATATATACCAGAGGTAGAATCTTCGACTAACGTCAATTCGGTCGGGTTTCAATCCTGGGTTAAAAGCAATCAGAGTCTAACCGTACTGATGAGCTGTTATACAGCGAAACAGATCTGTCTACGGATGACTATATATATATATATATATATATATATATATATAAATTCACCCTGGTGTGGAGAAGGCTGTATGAGAGTAGAGAAGAAAGGAAGAAGAACATGATACAAGGGTTGTCATGGAAAGGATGCGAGTCAAGGTGATAAGAGATGGCAATTGACATTTCATTTACATTCTTGGAGATTGTAGCTATCAGGGAAGCAAGTATACGGAAAGGAATTCTACAGGCGGGAAGTAGGAGCAAAGAAGCTGGCAGACTAGAAGCTGCGGTTACAATTTTTTGGTTTCACTATAAAAGATTGGAATCTTAGTCGATAGTCGCGTAGCTCGACTAAATTCAAGCAGAGGGGCACCAGGAGCTAAGCTCATCGGAGCAAAAGCCGTTAAAGTATTTGTAGAAGAGACAGAGAAAGCCACATTACGTCGATGAGAAAGTAACTATATATATATATATATATATATATATATAGCCTTTATGATTTCACTCACCCGATCAACTCAGTCGATTAAATACTTAAAGATTATTGCTTTACTCGCCCGTGGTCGATTAAAAATCTCACAATGAAACGTGCCACTTCAAATATCGAAAAAGAAAATCTGATTCCTTTTACAACCCAAAAGTATGCCATTGAAGATTCACAAGTTACTCAGAATGACCTACGATGATATTATTTAAATCTTGGCTTACATCGTCGCGGTTAGTTTAAACATTCGTTTAATTAACGCTTCCAGAGTGGAGCTAAAATGTCTCTGTTTCCCAGATTAAAGACGTTCACAATTTTTTAGAAACTCATTTGGAAAAATATTAACCTATATTTCCTCCTCGCTTATGAAAAGCAAAATCGAACATACGAAAGAAAGAAAAAAATAAGTATACTTCTTTCAACCACGCACCGAAAAACAAATTATACAAGTAGGTATTTTTTAGAAATCGTTGAGAATATCATTATTTTTTATCATCTATGAGATGCAGATTTTAGTCAAACAGAAGAAACTACGAATTTAGGTACTTCCACTCAATTGCTAAAACAAAAACCCACCATATCATGATTTTAGAAGGGCCCAATCATTATAAAAACAAAATTTTATCATGAAAATGTTTACGCAAGTATTAAGAGGAAAGAAAAAATTTTGTTGTTATTATTTTTTAAAATTTTTAAATCCTTTCTAACACGTTTTAAATATTAATTAAAATTTCATTTTTTGTTTCACGTCAGCGATTCACGCCATGTTTACGTAAGGCGACTATTAAGAAAATAGAGTAGGTCGAGTAAAATGATTTGGGGGCGAGTAAATTTTCTTTTGCTCTCGACCGTCGGTCGAGTGATTTCTTTTTCAAATCTCATAGTATATATATATATATATATATATATATATATATATTGTATTAATTTGTAATATGTTTAATGGCAAAATCGGTGTTGGTTTGTCTACTCATAAGACAAGAATTTTTTGTCATATAGTGTTCGATATTGAGACAATGATAATAGCCTAAATAGAATTAATATGGAGAAGTTTGTCATTTGGCTGAGCTGTGATATTTCAGTGACGCCGATTCGAACTTTCGTAAATGTATTGTTGTGATACTTTTATTAACCTGAAGTTTTGTGCTAACAAGATCATGAAAATTAACATCAAATGTAATTCTATAATGCTTTCAAATACTTTGTCTGGTTGTGGTTCCGCGAAATTAAATGAGAAAAAATTTGGTAAATAAAAGTCGGAGTAGATGAACTACTACTACATGTATAACTTGTGGTTCGATATGAAAAGCATCAATTTATAGACACTTTTGTATCTTTACAAGTTTGTATCTTTTGATTTTATGAATTGTGGTTAATTTTATCATTTAATTAAAACATCTCCCGCAGTTTAAATGAACTGTGGAATTGTTAAATTTACGTGCTTTCAAATAGACGATCTTTGGTGAGTTTCATACATGATGGTTGTTACATCGCTTTCTATATTCCTATTGATTTATTGACGTATATCTGACAAGGAAGAATCGAAAATAACGAAGAGAGAGCTACCAATTATGAATCATTTCTGTATATGAGAAAGAATTTACTTCCGAAATATATTTGATGTGTCAAATTCTGAAAAGAAATGGGTGTATATATCGGGTAAAAAGTGTTTTGGCTAGCAGACTTTCATAAATACCAAAGAACCGGGTTATTTTTTTATGAGATCTACCCAACTTGAATCTGGCAAGATCCTGATATTACGTCTCGTTTGCTACCATAATTAATCAATCAGCAGTTAATAAATTGTTGATACGCCAGCGTCTAACTGGGTGTGTGGCATTTACTATCGCCTTCATTGCCTATTTCGTCTGTGTCGTTCAGTGTCTCTTGTTCAGTTATGTCACTGATCTCATTCTCACTTTTGGACGCGCTTATATATATATATATATATATATATATATATATATATATATATATATATATATATAATAAGTGGCTCTGTAATTTAAATAAAAATTACATTGAGCACTCTACCTTGATCATTTTTTAATATTAATGTAATAAATATTAATTACGATCGGGTCTTTGGGATTTACCTTCCTGCTTTTCCTTTTGGATTATTTATATATATATATATATATATATATATATATATATATATATATATATATATATATATATATAATAAGTGGCTCTGTAATTTAAATAATAATTACATTGAGCCCTCTACCTTGATCATTTTTTAATATTAATGTAATAAATATTAATTACGATCGGGTCTTTGGGATTTACCTTCCTGCTTTTCCTTTTGGATTAAATATATATATATATATATTAATAAATTCACCCTAAGTAAGACAGGACTTCCACTGGTGCGTAGCTGGTTACATAAGATGTGAGTGACGAGAAAGAGGAATACGCTTTCTTTTGGTTCGCCTGCTTAATTTTCAATTCTCGTAATCTCGTCTCCTGTTCGATATGTTAGCCTTAGCTAATATTCTTGCCTTCTCAAGCTCCATTTGGGCGTTCTATAATCCTGCTTCCTCCCTTGGGAATTCTTCAAGCGCCTCTTCTTCAAATTCATTATTATCCACCATGTGTTCTGTTATTATTCTTATTATCTCCATCTTATAGATTTTCTGACATTCAATTCCAGCCTTTCCCCGATTTCGTATACTTCGTCTTCCTTTAGTTGTTTTAGTTTTCCCGGGGTGGGCTTTTTCATGAATTCTTTCATGTTCTCCATTTTGTCCCTTATTTTACTTGTTCACATTGTTGCGGTCAGCGATAGTGTTATCATAGTTTATGAGCCCCGACTTGTTTAAGAAGCATTAGATATGAATCCCGGACGAGAACCCCATTTGTCATATGACTGCCCCAAACGATTTTCCATCAAGATGATTACAGGTCAATTCGGGAATATTTATATTTCCACATCTATGGAAAAATACGGATTATTTCTCCTAGATCATGACAAAGATAAGAAAATGATATCACTGTTCGATTGATATAATCGAACTGTAATCTTCCCAGGTCTGCTTCAATATCAGTACATGCGCTGGCCAACAATTCAAGGATGAACGACAAGGTGAAATGATTTTTTATATAAAATTTTAATAAGTAACAAGGTATTAAAATAAATATATATATATGTATATGAATAAGAGTGTTTAATGACCTGAACCTCAAAACTTATATTCGGATACGCAACGCAGCCGAAATAACAATTTACGACAAATATCAACAAATATGAATGAATACAGGCGAATACGAATGCAGGAGATTAACACAAAATAAAATGAGGAGAACCACATAATTATGAGCACATGTGGTATGATGTTTGTGGTAACATAATATTCGTGGAAGTACATGCGTGTTCTAACATGGGCCTAAGAATATAATAACATATCTTTATGCCAGTTTCTTATCTCTTATTTTACTGTCTTTTCTTTTCTTTCTTCCTCTTTCTTTATATAACTTCAGACTCAAACACGGTCTACTTGAAATGTATATATCTGTGACTGTCTGTATTTTCCTTCAGTTGGCTGTCGTATTTTCAGCAAACAAATTTTCTGAAATATCCGCACTCATCATTATTTCTTTCTTCAAATAAATGTCGTATTTTCTGCAATCAAACAATTCTGCGGTTTCTTCTTTTCAATATCTCTTCGTTCACACATTATCTTCTCTGCGTCGCTATCTTTATTTCTTTTTCTTGATAAACAACTCGTCTTCGTCTTCTTTTCTTTTAACAAATAAGAATCAGCATACAAATAACATTGCAGTTTCTTCTCTTACCTTCTCTTCGTCGCTATCTTTCCTTCTTCCTTGACAAACGATTCGGCTTCGTCTTCTTTTTGTCCTTTTAACAAATAAAAGAATTTAAGAATTCTAAGAATTTATAAATTCGTTTTTCTTATCCGGAGTTGCTTAAAATGAATTGGTCAAATTACGCCATTACCTTAAATGCGTTTTCCTTTTCACTCATAAGTTATCAGGGCTCAGCAATCGTGACTTACTAACCCAAGATCTGATCTGCAACTAATTTTCAATCTCTGCATTCCACGTGACTTGCCTTTGGATTCTAGCTCCTGCTGCTTTACGACATCATGTCCAGCCTCTGTCTATTTCCTGTCTATACATTTGTTACTAAGGGTGTGTGGGTCAACTAACCTTCACCTGCTATCCCAAAACTGATTTGGGTTCCCATGTGACAATCTCCTTGTTACCACGCGGAGACCAATCTCAATATATGTGTGTGTGGCTATCTATATCCGTAACAATATATATATATATATATATATATATATATATATATATATATATATATATATATATTATTCTTATTATTATTATTATTATTATTATTATTATTATATTTGATATTTCAGACCGTCCTCGACCTTTTATCAGAAACAAATGATTTGAAAATTTAAATTTGAAACGTTTTCGGGATGGGCGTTTGTCCGAGAGATCGTTTACATCACGTGACGCAGAAAACGACAGATTTCTGAAATATTTGTAAACGTAAGCCTATCTTTAATAATACTTATACATGTTGTTTTAAAGAATATTTTCTTAAGTGTATCTAAAAAATGTTATATATAGATAGTATATATATAAATGTTATATATATATATATATACTATGAAGCAGTTTGTGGTCAGAATTAAATTAGATCAGTACAAAAATGTATTAAAAAGGGATTAAGACATCTATAATGTATCAATGTTAATGTAAAACGCCTGAGGGTTGAAACAAAGGTTGCGTAATTGGCTGAATATATATATATATATATATATATATATATATATGGTGTTCCGAGAATTTTTGCACAATCCAGATTTTTATGAAAATAGATATAAATATCAATTTTATTGATCATGATCATGACAGATGCTCAAATTGTTCACCCTCTGCATTAACACATGCATCAAATCTCTTTCTGTATTTTATGAATACGATGTACTGATGATTTATTTATCGTTTAACTACTGACTTATTTTCCTTGGTAATTTCACAGGGCTGCTAGCAATATTCACCTGAACTCTGGTGGATATTTCTTCTTCAGTTGCACTCTTTTGTCGACCACATCTCTTATGGTCAGCGACTGATCCAGTTTCTTGGAAGCATTTGATCAAACAACAGACAGTGTTATGGCTCAATGGTTTTTTTTAATGACTTCGGTCGAATTCTTGAGCTACAGAGCGGCATGTTGTCCCATTTCTTGCAAACATAAAAACCAATTTAACTCTTTCTTGTACTGTTAGTTTCTCACATATCAGATCAAATCTGAAACATAGAAAAAATAAAAATTAGTATATGGTGCGTGACTTATGCGACACATTAGATATATAGATAGATAGACAGATAGATAGATTTGTTTTGAATTAAAATTACATTACGACACGGACATTTCTATGTTTCAAGAAACCAATCTCGTCATGAGGCAATGTTAGATCAATATTGTGAAAAAATTTACATTTGAATAAAAGGAACAATGCGTTCGTTATTTATAAATATGAGAAGACTGAAGAATTTATGTGTACAATTTAACTAATCAAATTAAAGGTTTACTTTAAATTTGAAAGAAATCATGATCATGACATGGTAGGTATGGAGAGATCGGTATTTTAAGGTTAAATCATTTCGGTTTTGTAAATCTTACGGTATCAACATCACCAGGCATTTTCGTACATTAGAGTGGCTACTGCGCTATGTTTAGATGGTAATTTTCGTTTCTAGTCTATTCCGACCTTTGATTACCTCAGATACCAATCTTGCATATTCATTATTTATATCCTTTCTGTCAGACATCAAAGATTCTAGATACTTGATTATACAAACCTTGATGAAAGTGTTTTAAGATTCTTAGGTAACTCTTCCTTAATTTTGAAATGTTCGTTTCTTTAACATTTGCAGTCGTGCGTTTGTAAAAGTCCATGTAGGTTTGAAAACGTTAGAAAATCTGTTGTTATAAATCTCCTGAAAATAGCTAAAGGTTGAAACTTAAGCTGCAGAAATCAATTATTTACAAATGAAACATACATACATATATATATATATATATATATATATATATATATATATGTTTCCTTTTTTTATATCTATAATTTCATTTAGTCGCTCTCCCGCTCTCACATTCTCCTCTCTCCCTGTATTACACACTCTCTCCCTTTTTTCCTAGTAACTCTCTCTCTCTTTATATATATATGCGCATACATAGATACAGGTTGTCCATAAAGTCCGTGTTCACTTAAAAAATTCATTAATACAAATAAAAATATTAATTTTTTAAAGTGCATACGAACTTTATAGGTACCCTGTATTATTAATGTGGCGAAACTCGTCACTTAGCTCGGCGGTGTTATTTCAGTCATACATTTTTGTTCCCCCTTCAGTATCAATTGGTTTTCTCTGCTGCTACTTCTCAATATTTTTGTATGTGAAGTTTCATGCAATTTTATATTTTCTCTTTGTAATGTAGGATGTGCGTTGTGGTGCATTAGATATTGACTCGGGACGAGAGATCGGGGTACTGAGTTTGAATTCGAGTTGAATGCCTTGCATACACTTACGCACAAATATCATTGGGAAAGGTATTAATCCTTCTCTTCCCTCCTGTTATGGGTTAAATAATATGATAGATTGAGTTCTAAAGCCTTGGCTGGCAACTAGTCTACCGCAATGGTAACCTACTGCGGGATAATCTTCTTCCCGGTCAGTCGGGTCTCTTTCCAGACATGATCGCCCAAAGCGTGTATCACGGATGACATTTAACTGATTGAATGTACTATTTATTTAACTTTTGGATTTTTGCTGATTTAACCGCTTAATATTGTATTGAAAACTTTTGACCGTACGTATGTATATCCGCGTTTTATTGCTTTATGGGAAGCTGACGTACTTTTACCTGGTAAGTGTATGCGTCAGATTACTTTTTTAGGTCATGTTTTTGTGTTTGTGTTTAGTGTCCGCGTTGTGTTCTTTTGTTCATATTTGTATGTATAAAGCTTCTACTCTGGGCTTGGTCTGTGATTTTTCAATTTAGTGATTGTTGTGCTATCTTTTACTCTCTTTTTCTTTCTTTCTTCGAATTTATTTTTTTGTTTTCTTGCTTTTTGTTTGGAATGTATGTAAGATTGTAAGATAATTATATGCGATTGCTTTTCCTCTATGTTCACTTACTTTTTCTCTATATCCATGGTAACTGTATTCGAAGATATTTTCAAGGTAAATGGTACTGGTACAAAGCACAGAGGTGAGTGTATTTTTTGCCTAAGAGCATGAAACAGATGAGACAACTTGAAAAAGATATTCGGCAGACAATTCTTGTCCCTCAAGTGCATGCATTTACCTCTGCCTATAGATAAAAGTGCGTACTATTTGTATTGACATGTATGTACTTGAGGGGAAGCGAATCAGTTTGTGATAGTTTAAGAATTTTCATTTTGTCACCAGGTAAATACATATTTTGTTTTTGGTATTATAAAGTATTTCCTCTACAAGACGTCTTAAGATTTTGGCAGTTTTAGCTTGTTTTCATAAGAAAAATATAAATCTCCCCCTCCTCTCTCCAAGAGGATAAAAAAAATCGAAAAATATAAGGATTAAATTGCTGATACGATTAGATAGACAAGTCCGCCTACGAAACTCTAGTGTTGCGATGTCGAAGGTAATGTCAATCAGCTACATGACAAACTTTTACTTATATATACATATTCTGCAAATAACACGCGATGAAATCTGCCGTTCTCTCCACGTGCCGATAGCTTAAAGGTAAGATCTCCAACTGATGTCAAATCAGTCGAAATACAATCCAGACTCGAAAAAAAAACAACCTTATCTAGCCGCACTGATAAACTGTTATAGAGCAAAATAGGCCTGTATGCAGATGATTATTGATGCTATCGCCAGTTCAACGACAGAGTACTGTAAAGGAGGCTAGAATTTATAAAAGAGTCGCCACTTACGGTTTTACCCAATATTCTTCAGCAAGTAATAAAATCGGTCTTGGCGGCTGGCGGTTGTTTACATTCTATAAAATAACACATTATGAAATCTGCCTTTCTCTCCGTGCGCCGATACTTTAGGGGTAAGATCGCCGACTAATGACAAATCAAACGGTTATTTTGTTGCACTGGCAATACAGAAAAACAGGCCTATATGCGGATGACCATACATATATATATATATATATATATATATATATATATAATGAGAATAAATTCGATGATTTTATAAACCCACTGGTAATAGGTTATTTCGCGGAGCTCTTACAGACCGCTCTTCAGACAAAATTCTTCAAAAAATGAATGGGTTAGATTTATCTAGAAACAAAGTTTAGTGGGAGAACAAGAAAAAGCCTGGGCGAGGGAGTTAGATTTACAGTGTTAGTTATTACGGAAGGCTATCCCAATCGATAAGATAACCTTGGATTAAACCTTTACTTTTTGTTCATTTGGATTATTGCTTGTCTTACTATATAGACTAAATAACCGTTGTGATTTGTTATTTGTCGGCGATCTTACCTCTAAAGTATCGGCGTGCGGCTAGATAAATCTTTTTTTTTTCAAGTCTGGATTGAAACTCGACTGATTGGCATCAGTCGGAGATCTTACGTGTGTGTGTGTGTGTGTGTGTGTGTGTGTGTGTGTGTGTGTGTGTGTGTGTGTGTGTGTGTGTGTGTGTGTGTATCTATGTATGTGTGTGTATAAGTTTGTGTATGTGTGTGTGTGTATGTATGCATACTTGTAGTGATGGATTTTTTGAGATTTACCTTTGAAGTTAATATTTTAATTTTAAATTTCAGATTTCGGATTTATATTTAAATTTGTATGTCCATTTTTTTCCATAAAATATGTCCCAGTCATTATTAAATAAATAATGACTGGGACATATTTTATGGAAAAAAACTAAAATCTCTGGTAAAATTTTCAATGTTTTTCCAAGATTGATGATAGCTGTTTTCTTTTGTTTATTTGGGGAAATTTTTTCTAAGCTTACTTTCCAGTCAACCACACCTTCCATTTGACTTTGAGTAAATAAAATTTTCGTTTCGCCGTTGCAGAAGAAATAACAAATTAATGGGTTATTCATTACTTTTGAACAAACGATTATCCACTTATGATACAGTAAGATGTTACAAAAAGTGATAACCCTAATATATATATATATATATATATATATATATATATATATATTAAATATTCAGGAATTCAATACGATCGTAAACATTCCCGGCCTTTCAGTTACTAGCCATGTGAGCATATTTCAGTTAAATATCTCGACGCTGTCTGTGATATAAAGTGAAATTATTTTCTATTCAAATGCCTGTTGTATCCTTTGCATATGTGTTGCTGGATTCCTAAGAAATTAAGAAGACACTGCTTTAGAAGGAAACTGTGTATACGTAACACAGCGTGTACACAATCTTGACAACGATGGAGCGGGAAAAAATCGATGTTTAATCCGAGCATAAGTTTCAATAACTAATTAGATTAACATTACTGAAAGGAAAGGGTGTGTAATAAAGAGAAGTAGCAGTTGTCAATAAAGACATTATTCCGATGATATAATAAACTTCTATCGCAGCACCTTCAATACATTTATATATATATATATATATATATATATATATATATATATAATCTTTTCAGCTAAAGCAGTAAATCAAAAGTGTTACGCATATAGATATACAGAGTTATTTCGTATTTATATCCATATAAAAATATATAAAATTGACAACAGTCATGACAATTGTATACGTTATTACTCTACAAATTTAAACAAAAATATATACTGTTTACTTACATACATTAACATCAGTAACAAACATACACACACATTCATACATTTTACCATATCTCAGTTATGAGAAAGGCTGATAGGTTACAGACGGTGTCAGAAAGAGGGTAGGAGAAGGATGAGAATACTGATGAGAGTGGAGTGAATGAAGAAAGGGGCGTGGTAGTGAGATAGGATATGGCTATTGACTTAACATTGAATTCTTGAAGATTATAGCTGTCGTGAAAGCAAGTAAACGGAAGGGAATTACACAAGCGGGATGTGTGAGAGAAGAAGCTACTGTTGTAGAATTTTCGTTTACAATTTATTGGTTTCACAGTAAAAGTGGGGGAACCAAGATGCTAATGTTGTTGCTCGGTATATTCATGTATAGGAAGTACCAGTGAGCTAAGGTCATCTGGGCAAAAAAAAAAAAAAAATATATATATATATATATGCATGATTCGTTAAAATGACGTAAAAGTGTCTGTACTTTAGAATTTTACATAATGTCTCATGTGATCTTATAGTTTTTCTTTCCAGTTCATAAATTGTATAAAATTGTCTGTATATTTTATTTATCAATGCTTATTCGTTTATACCTTTAGTCATTATACTTTTAACTGAATGTTTGGATTGTTTTATGCGTATATCTATATCAGTCAGTTAAGTGCCTTACGTGATACACTCTTTGGGAGATCATGAAAGAGACATAACTGACTGGGCAGAAGATTATCCCTCAGTAGGTTGCCATTGCTTTCTAAAGTACACTGGTTGCCAGCCAAGGCTATAGAACCCAATCTATCTTATTATTTAACCCATAACTGGAGGGAAGAGACGGATTAATACATTTCCCAAAAGTATTTGAGCGTAAGTGCATGCAATAAATTCAACTGGAATTTGAAATCGGCACCCCGATTTGTCGTTCTGAGTCGATATCCACGGCATCACAACACACATCCGCATATATCTATATACATACATCAAATAACCCATCAATTTATTGTGTTGTTTATTAACTATTTCATCTATTATTAAATATTTTTGTTTGTTCTTATTATTACTTGTGTTTATGTGTGCGTTCGTGTTTTGTGAATTTGTTTGTTTAATGCACTTATTTATTATATCGTGGAAAATAAAAAAATAACAGAATCAGCAGAAAACAATAAATCCCAGAATTGTCAACTCTGTCTGGAGGAGAAAAATAGCTAAATTATTACAAAAACAATCAAAATCTCGTCTCAAAATGCAGACAACGAATGCAATTTAATTCGTTTGGAATCATTTCAAACCAATGAAGTGTTTAAAACAGTTGTGTCGTGATTATAGTTTAGGCAGTAATGAATCAGTTAGACAGAAAGCATAGCATCTGTATGCTCTTTTAGATTTGACAAGTTTATTCAAGTACATGACTCGAGTTTTCGTTTTACATTCTTCACAAGACGAGTGTAAACTAACACATTTGAAACCCTTAGAGGAAGAAAATTAACATGAAATATATCGAATATTTACTTTCTTTATTTTACGTCCCAGAGTGCGGGAGATGTGATTTAAGTTGAGGCTTGATTCAGCTAACGACACTCAAATGAGAGCTGGGCAGTCATAATGTTGGAATACCACTTCAGTAAATTTCTGGACGCGTTCTCCTCCTTGTAACTTAAAGATCGAAAGAAAAAACTAACTTGAGGTCTTCTTGGGCGTTGTATCGCGTTAATTTTTGTAAGAAAAACATTTTTCTTTAGTAACGGAATATTTATGAACTTTCGATTATATTTCTTGAATAAAAGTTGACAGAAAATATGGTCATATTTTCACGATTTATTGATAGCCTAAGTGGATCTGCGTTGTATTGCAGTGGATATCGATTCGGAACGACAAATAGAGGAGCTTGAATTCCAGTGGAATTCCTGGCATTCAGTTATGCACAAATATCCTTGGGAAAGATATTAATCCGTCTCTTACCTCCCATTATAAGTTAGATAATAGAATAACAGATTGGGTTCTATAGCTTTGGCTGGCAACTCGCCTACCGCAGAAAGCAATGGCAACCTACTGCGGGATAATCTTCTGCCCAGTAAGCCATGTCTCTTTCGAGACACGGTCACACAAAGTGTGTATCAAGTATGGCACTTAATTGACTATCGAAATTGGTTGCCATCTTTTTAACAACATTCTATATAACATTGTTGTTAGTAGATACACAAAGGAAAATGGAGGAAATCCTGAACAAAGTAGTAAATGAAAGTTGGAAGGCAATAATGATTTTAAGAAATTGCCTATATATTTGTCAGCAAGAGAGAACGCCAAATACACAAGCTTCAATTTAGATCCTTAACAATTCAGACTTTTAAGAATCTGGAAACTGTATGAAGAGCCGAAAGAATATATGACAATGAAATTTGAACCTACCTGCGTTTTACAATGCTGACCACCATTATACAGGGTTATTCGAGTTAGGGGCTTATAGAAGTACAGTTTACGCGGATATGTTGGGAAGATAACGCTTAACTCGGAACTTGAGCTCGTTAAGATTTTAGTAATTATAGAACCTTCTCTTGAAAGTCGGTTTTACAAAGCAGGTAGTTAGGTGGAACTTACACCTCACCAATAGAAAACAAAGAAGTTGTGGTTGGTTTGCTAAAATCTGTGTAGCATGGCAAGTATTAGCCGTTAAGGTTAGACCTGATGGAATTGATAATGTAGTTCGTCTAAACATTTTCCATGGGTAGAAAAGAACCTTTCTGAATTAAATAAATTTAGAAATAGATAGGGAAATTTAATTAGAAGCATAAAACAAGGTGCTAGACAATATCCTGGCAATACAAATGAAATCTGAGGTAACAAAGCTGTTGCTCTAAAGAAGGATAATGAAAATTCTATGTGCCAAGCTGTTAAGAAAACTGGAAAAGTATTTTTTAAAAGTTGGAAACTTTTGCATGCATAATGAAGAGAGTAGATATCCTTTGAATTATTTATTATTGTCCTCACCTTTATTGCCAAATTGACGGCATTACGGCTGTTGTACGCCTGGACTTTATCAGGTGATAGACATTTTGAACCCTTTTATTTCGATTACTTATTTTAGATTGTAGATTGTCATGTGTCTTCAAAATGTGGGAATTTGGGGGATTTTTAAAAATAATGTCTCAATAACCTTCTTTTTTTTTAACCAGAGTTCTTATTGCAATCTTTGAAATTAATGATCTTTTATAGCACTCCGTATTACTGGTTCTTATATTCTCTTCGTTTCTATGTTTGGCTGGCTAAAGAGATTTTTGTGACACAGCATATATAAATAATTACAATGCCACATGTCAGAAATACAAACAAATATAGATGTACTAGCAGTATAGCCTGGCGTTGCTCGGACGTAATGAAAGGTCTAAAACTAATCCATGGTCCTGGAGCTCAGACTCTTTGGACGTTGGCACGAAAGACTAAAAAGCAGTGGTTGTTTCCAATTAAAGCGAAACCGTAGACTGAAAGAAAAATGAATGGATGTAAGTCAAATTTTGATTTCCTGGTATCGACATCAAATAAATTTTTTTCGTCGTAAACTGAATTTTGAAGGCTAAATAAGTCCTCTGAGTAAATGGTATCATGGCTGAGACTAAGAACTACAATTATATCTACTTAGAGCCAAACCCGAAGCAAAAACTAAAGTAAAAGGGCTGAAAAAAAATAGACATACAGGCAGATAAACAGGCACACACAAATATCTTACCTTTTAGATATATACATTATCGATTTTCAGCACTATTGTAAGAACCGCAACCTTGATATTTCTGAATATCGTTTCTTATGTGTTTGTCAATGAGTGTATCCAATTGGATTAAAATCGGACTACTCCTCCTGTGACGTGACTTTTTTGATTATCGATTTTTGATATTTATCGGGGGTACCTCGACACAAAACCTAGCTAAAAACACTTGCAGACGCTTATAGTACAACTGTGTAAGTCTATAGGTAACGGACACACAAACAGACAAAGTTCCATTTATAAATAAGTTTAGATTTTAATATTTTATGTTGGTCATCTTCTATTTAGTGTTTCAGATGCGTTAGTTACGTTACATACGCGCTCTGAAAAAAGTAAGAAATTTCGCTTTATTTACTTAAATAGTCTAGTCAGAACCAATTATGCATAGAGCTGTTACACTTGCCGTCCAACTTATTCAGTTTTGCTTAAACAATACACAACAGTTTTCAACAGTTTAATGGTTTGAAATGGGTCCAAAAGAATTAATTTTCTAAACCTTGAAGAAAACGAGGTAAAATTTAATAAACGTGTCTGAAAAAACAAAAGAAACAAACAAAAAAAAACGAGTATATAACGGTCTGCAAAACGGTCAGATTTTTTCATGCCATATTCTTCTGCTATGTGCTCTGTCCTTTCAGGACGTAGGCGATCATGGCTTTCCATGTTTCCCTATCGCTGGTGGCTCTGAGCACTCCTTCTCCTGTTACACCATGCAATCCTCGTTCCGTCATCCACCTGATTAGGTCCTTCAAATAGGTTATCCGTTGCTTTCCCGTCTCATTTTCCCTCTATCTGCCCTGCTAATATCAAATTCTCCAAGCCCGCCCTCCTCACTGCGTGTGGAACTTCTGCTGTCTCATTCTGATGGTCAAAAACTTCATTATTTCATTTAAAGCCAACCATCTTAAATTGTATTTATACATTTTTTCCCCCGAGGATAAACAATAAAACTATTTAAACACTGTATTTTTAATCATTTCATTCAGAACAAGGCGAGACCGACACTAGTTCGCAAGAGTTAGAGTGAAGTAAATGACCAGAAACAGGGGTTATTGAAGAAAGGATAAAAGCTAATCGGAATTTAAGATGGTAGAAGATGGCAATTGACATTGCATTAAAATTTTGGCATATTGTAGCTATCAGGGAAGCAAGTAAACGGAAGAGAGATCCACAGGCAGCAGTTTCAACTCCGAGGAAACGAGTTATTGGAGTAGAAGTGGTGGTTATATTTCACTAAAGAAAGAGACATGACTGACTGGGCAGAAGATTATCCCGTAGTAGGTTGCCATTGATTTCTGCGGTAGACTGGTTGCCGACCAAGGCTATAGAACCCAATCTGCCCTGCTATTTAAACCATAACTGGAAGGAAGAGACAGATTAATACCTTTCCCAAGGGTATTTGCGCGTAAGTGAATACAATAGATTCAGCTGGAATTCGAACTCGGCTCCCCGGTTTCTCGTTTCGAGCCGATATCCACTGTACCACAACAAAACATGTCAGATTAGTTTCCATGAAAATACTTGTAAAAAAATTATTTATATTTATAAGCATATGAAAATCTCTGAACCAAGTACAATGCAAAATATATTAACGAACATATTATTCAAAAGTAACAGTAAAAATAAATTCTTATTGAAAAGGTTTATTTAAAAATATTTGAATAAAGCATCAAGAAAATTTATATAATTCTATAACGAGAAATAAATTAAATAGTGAAATTTAACCCAAAATAACAAATTTCCGGGTATTTACTTCATTAATTCTTGCTACATAATTACATAATATATATTCTGTATTGCATAGAAATTAAAATAATTAAAAATATTGAAACATATTTTATATTGAATATTAATGACTCAAAACATTAAATATTGCATAATAATTAAAATAACTGATATATATTATATATTTCATAATAATTACTCAGTATATATTATATAAATAATTAATCATTAAAATTAGTGAAATATATTTGATATTGCATCATAATTACTCAATATATATTATATATTGCATAAAAATTAAAATTATGAAAATAATTGAAATAAATATTGCATATCAATTACTCAATATAAAATATATATTGCATAATAATTAAAATAATTAACATATATATATATATATATATATATATATATATATATATATATATATTAATCGTATCATCCCGAGCAAGACGGTAACGCCACAGATGTGCAGGGGGGCTACGTAATAGTGAGAAGAATGGAAAAGAGAAAGCCGGAAACTACATCCTAAACAGGGAACAAGGGATGAGCCTCTTAACCTGTTCAATAGACGTGGGTGGAGTGTAAACTGGGCGATAGTCTAGTCTATCTACTCCAATTGAAAACCAAAAAAGAGAAGAGTGAAAAGATTGAAAGAGAGAAAGCCGGAAACCACATCCTAAACAGGGAACAAGGGATGAGCCTCTTAACTTGTTCAATAGACGTGGGTGGAGTGTGAACTGGGCGATAGTCTAGTCTATCTACTCCAATTGAAAAAACAAAAAAGAGAAGAGTGAAAAGATTGAAAGAGAGAAAGCCGGAAACCACATCCTAGACAGGGAACAAGGGATGAGCCTCTTCGCCTGTTCCATAGACGTGGGTGGGGTATGAAGCGGGCGATAGTTTAGTCTATCTACTCCAATTAGAAATAATAAAGAGACGAGTGAAAAGACTGGAAGAGAGAAAGCCAGAAACCACATCCTAGACAGGGAACAAGGGATGAGCCTCTTAACCTGTTCAATAGACGTGGGTGGAGTGTGAACCGGGCGATGGTTTAGTCTATCTACTCCAATTAAAAAAATAAAGATGAGAGTGAAAAGACTGGAAGAGAGAAAGCCGGAAACCACATCCTAGACAGGGAACAAGGGATGAGCCTCTTAACCTGTTCAATAGACGTGGGTGGAGTGTGAACCGGGCGATGGTTTAGTCTATCTACTCCAATTGAAAAAAAAGAAAAATGAAAAGTGTAAAAAGATTGGAAAAGAGAAAGCCGGAAACCACATTCTAAACACGGAACAAGGGATGAGCCTCTTCACCTGTTCAATAGACGTGGGTGGAGTGTGAACCGGGCAATTGTTTAGTGGAATAATTAATCTAGCTACGATGATTTTTCTTGAATCTCCAGATGATTTCTGCATATGTCTCCCTTTCTCTCTACTAAGCTCGGTTAGCTACTTTTTTCTCTCTACCGCTCCCCTTCCCCTCCAGACTGTTCCGTACAAGGCAGCATCTGGAACAAGAAAGATAAGGTCATTTTTTCTTATCCGTTCGTTCTTATATTTGTGTTTGGAGACTTTGATACCCACCACGGCAAGTAAGCTGGATAACTTTCATTATGGACCTGAGTCACTGCTAGATCTCTGTTTCACTTACATCCCTGACTCTTTCCATGTCAGGCAGCTTTGCCCTCTTGGCAACTCTGATCATTCCGTTGTCTTCGTTAATATTACCTTCCACTTCGCATTTACCCAGGAATCTTCGACCAGCAGAATATATTAATGCTACCTAAGAGCAGACTGAGAGTTGTTATGCTACTTCCTGTGTTCTGTTCCTTGAAACCAAGTTTTTCGTCTTCCTGTTGAAGACTATGCATTCGAGGTCTCTTCTTGGGTAAAAGCTGGCATCAATGCTTTCATCCCAACCAAGAACTTCCAACTTAAACCCTATTTGTCCCCATGGTCTTCACATGGTTGCTCAGCCGCCATTACCCACAGGAATCACTTCTACCGGCTTTATTGGAGCCAAGCATCTGACTATAATATGAGTCTTTTTGTCTCTGCTACAAGTACAAGAGGATCCTAAATGATGTTAATCTGTTGTTTACTGACAGAATGAACCAGTGCGTAGCATTCTGCAATTTCAGCTCTAAAGACTATTGGCGGCTCTGTAAAAATGTGTTAAGCAACAACAAGCTCTCAATCCCATCATTAATCATTAAATTTGTGGTACTCACATCTTCAGCGGACAAGGCCGAGTGCTTTTCTCGAAAATTCTCCACTCCACTAACTCAAAATTTGATTCCTCTGTGATAACCGCAACCGATTTTCTAATTGAAACTGAATGACGTTTATATTACCCCCTCACTTGACCTCCATCAGGCAATCGGAAGCGACGGAATCTCAATTATCCTCCTAACAAAATGTACCCCTGGACTCTCCGCTCTCCTCTTCCCCGACAAACAGTATGTTTTCCGCTTCACTGTATCTGCTGCTGATATGATAACAACTATCACAGAGTATATATATTAGGCTCTCGATAAGAACCGCGATGCTGTTGTTCTAGATATCTCCAAAGCATTTGATAGAGTCTGGTACGATGGCATTTTGCCCAAGCTACGCGGCTATGGTATAACTGCACGCTCTTGTGATCTAATTCAATCGTTCCTTTCAAATCGCCTAAAGAAAGTACTACTGAACGAGCATGCGTCCAGATCCTATCAGACGAACGCGGTTGGCTCTATTCTAGATCCTACGCTTTTTCTTAACTTCATTAAATATCTCCTTGATCTAATCAGATTCCTAGAAGGCATCTACGCTGACGTCACCACCGTTTACTCCCGCCTCGATAAGAAATCTTCCAAAGCTGACAAAGCAAACCTCGCTACTGTTTTTGACAAAAACCTCAATCTGTGTTGGACTGGGGTAAGAAATAACTGGTAAATGTTAATGTATCTAAAACAAAGGTCATCTTTAACCACTATAGACCATCTTTATCAGCATTGATCAGGCTATTCTCACTGAAAGCAACCTTCGTCTAAATCTTGGCCTAAATCTTTCAGCCTACCTAAATTGGGCTGATTACATTGAATCAGTAGCTAAATCTGCTGCTAGGGAGGTCCGTTCACTGTGTCGGGCCAGGAAGTTTTTTCTCGTCTGAATTCATTTTCCACATATATTAATCTACCATCAGCTCGTGCATTGAATACTGCTGTCACATCTGGTCGGGTGCTCCTGCTATTAATCATGGAGTTCTTGACAAAATTCAAAGGAACATCTGCATGCGTCCAGATCCTATCAGACGAAGGCGAGTGATCCTAAAGGCTCTATTCTAGATCCTAGGCATTTTTTAATTTTCATCAACTATCTCCCGGAGGAAATGAGATCCCAAGTAGGCATCTACGCTGACGACACCACCATTTACTCCAGCCTTAATAAATTTGTCGAAGCTGACAAAGCAAAACACGATGCTAATCTTGACCCCGACCTGGAGACTCTCCTTCAGTCACTGTTGCACCGATGTATTGTGGTTCCCTCTGTCTCTTCTAAAGATATTTTCAAGGCTTCTGCTCTGATGAGCTTAGTTTCCTAGTGTCTCATTCACATGAATTTATACGAGCTATTCGATTTTTTTTTTATAATCATATCGCCTCAAGCAAGGTATTTTACTGCCACTGTTCTTGAAGGGGGTTACATAGGAGGAAAGTTATGAGAAAAAGTGACAGGTTATAGGGGGTGTCAGGAAGTGGGTAAGAGAAGGATGAGAATAGTGATGAGAGTGGAGTGGACGGAGAAAGAAGCATGAGAGAGAGAGGATGCAAGTCAGTGAGATAGGAGATAATTTTTTATAAACATATCGCCCAAGCAAGACATTTTACTGCCACTTTTTTGCAGGGGATTACATAGAAGGAAAGTTATGAGAAAGAGTGACAGGTTATAGGGTGTGTCAGGAAGTGGGTAAGAGAAGGATGAGAATACTGATGAGAGTGGAGTAGACAGAGAAGGGAGCATGAGAGAGAGGATGCAGGTTAGTGAGATAGGAGATGACTATTGACTTTACATTGAAATTCTTGGTGATTGTAGCTGTCGGGAGAGCAAGTAAATGGAAGGGAATTCCAAAGGCGGGAAGTGCGAAAAAAGAAGCTGATGGAGTAGAATTTACGTTTACAATTTATTGGTTTCATAGTAAACGTGTGGGGCCTAGTTGCTAATATTGTTGCTCGAGTAAATTTATATATAGGCGGCACCAGTGAGCTAAGTTCATCGGAGCAGAGGCAGTGAAAGTATTAGCAACAAATCCTCACTCTTTTATAATTAAACCAATTAAATGTAACCTAAGGTTCTATCCAGCAACATCTTTTCTCGCACTTTCTTACACTTGCTCCCCAAACAGCTAAAATTTCTAAGAATTTAAATGCAATACCATTTGCCATCTCTTATCACCTTGACTCGCACCCTTTTCCCGAAAACCATTTTATCTTGTTCTTTTCACTTTCCACTCTACTCTCACGCCACTCTCTTCACGGTGTTCTCATCCTTCTTCTAACTACCCCACGACACCCCCTGTGACATGTTTCTCTTTCTCTTCATTCTCATCTTATGTAGGCCCCCCCCCCCGCGCAAGGCAGTACTATCTTATATTGCATAATAATTAAAAAAATTGAAATCTATCATATATTGCTTAATAATTACTTAATGTATATTATATATTCAATAATAATCCTCGTTACATAAATATCACTAAAAGAAGTAGAAAACATGTGGTTTCTTTTTTGGGGGGGAAATGACAACAAATTATTAAACATTATGTGGAGCCGAGTTCGAATTCCAGTTGAATTCATTGCATTCACTTAGGCACAAATACCCTTGGAAAAGGTATTAATCCATTTCTTCCTTCCAGCTATGAGTTAAATAACAGGACAGATTGGGTTCTATAGCCTTGGCTGGCAACCAATCTACCGCAGAAAGCAATGGCAACCTACTGCGGGATAATCTTCTGCCCAGTCAGTCAGGTCTCTTTCGAGACATGATCGCCCAAGCGTGTTGTCACGTATGGCACTTTACTGTCTGACTGACTCATTGTTTATTTACAGCAATAGTTTGGCAACGTTTAACAAAAAGGCCATCGAAAAGACGAATGTACATAGTGGCGATTGTGGAGCCCAGAGAGTGAGGTTAGGCCGAGGTTTTTCTGAGGAGTAGGGAGGCAAACTCAAACTGTGTCTGGGAATTCGGTGCCGATCGCCTTCAGTAGATTGAAGAAAATTACTGAGCAATTCTTTCACTCAGCCATAGATCATTGACTGCCTATGTATCTACCTATCAATTTGAGGATATTATTTATAATTTAAAGTTTTCCTCATTGATGAAAATAGGACTTTTAAGTTTCTTTCCCTCCCTAGCAACATGTCTGTTCCTATCTATCTATCTATATTTTTTTCTTTCAATCTGGTCGCTGTATGTGTCCTTAAAAAGCTTAAAGTAAACGAAAACGAACAGACAAAAGTGCTGAAATGCAAGTGTTATCAAAATCAGAGATTGATCAGTTTAAAATATTTTTTGAAGTTTATAAAAGAAGCCAGAAAAAATTCTGATTGGCCTTAGCCCATTCTATCTTTCCGCCGTGAATTCGACACTGAGTGTACACTAATATTTGTGTCAGTAGGAAAAACCGACCTTTTCAAAAAAAATATTTTTTTAAAAAAATGGTTAAACATTGCCGAAGAATATTATTTAGGGGACCCTATAGATTGACGCAACATAATCACAAAAGAAAAGCTTTACAAATTAACAAAAATAACACTTTTCAAAACTGTCAAAGAATTCAATAACAATTGGTTACGCATGTGAATAGAATAGAATAGAGTTTAAACTCTGAAGGCATCACACTACAAAAACAAAATAAATAAAATAGAAAAAAATATACAATATTAATAGAAATAACTATAACATTTAGTTAGACATAAGAAGTGTAATTTCCTGAAAATTTCTTTTAATAGCATTTTATGAATTTGAATATTTAGTCAAAACAAACTGTTCAAGCGCTGGATATTGAATATTTTCTGGATGTAAACAGCTAATCGCAACAATATATATATATATATATATATATATATATATATATATATATATTGTCAAGAAAACTCAGCATATAATTATAAATATATGCACTCAATATATTTGCTCTATTTTATCTGATTCATAATTTATAATAATTCGATAAAATCTTTTGGATTATCCTCTTCGACTTAATGGGATGCCATTCTATCATAGCTAGCTAGCTAGCTAGCTAGATAGATAGATAGATAGAGTTTGAGTTTTGCTTAATGGTGGGAGTGGATAAGGTTTTTATTTTTTTAAATGTTCGATTATAGTTTTGATTTATTCAGATTTTGATTATTTTTTAAATTATTTTAGAAATTTGAAGATGTCTTCTAGTTTCGTATTAAAAAATACCTTATGGTAATATTTTTTCCTTCAAAAATGAGTTATAGTAATAATTTTCTTTCAAAAATGCACACATTTTTGTAAAAGTCTATTTTTAGGTAAATATTTCTATAAAAGTCTATTTTTATACTTTTATAATGTTTTGACCCCAGTTTGGTGGGACCCTAACAGTTTCTACCACTCCGTGTCAGGGTAGGTCTGGGAATAACAGCAATTAAGCGGTGGTTCCATGCTATGCACGACATCCTGCTCAGAGGCCTTGCTGATAGATGCAGTTTACGGTCATACACAGGACCAATAGATAGATAGATAGATAGATAGATAGATAGATAGATAGATAGATAGATAGATAGATAAAAAGAAAGTATTTGTCACTTTAACCAAGTAGGTTCATGCAGATATTGAATTTTGTGAGGAAACCGTTATGAAGTCATCCCTCATCGGGGCTGGGGTTTTTGCTGTATTCGATTTCATAATGTGATTTTATAATTTCTGGATTTATTTGTGATGGGTCGGCTTTGTTTTACTTTATTTTCATCTTATTTTCGTCTTTATTGTGCAGATTTTTTATTTCTTTTGAATGCTTTTATATTTTTAATGTACCCGTGATTGAATGATCGTTCAATTGATTTTTTATTGGCATGTTCTTGTCACTTAATTTGAACTATTCTTGATGTATTCATCGCTTTCATTGGTTGACCACACAACATCAATAGCAAAAGCTGTAAATTATGCCTAGAAGAGAAACTGCAATAACCAGCTATAAACCAAATAAAATATTAAACAAAAGAAATGAGATAATTTGAATACGTAAACATGCAGACAAATACCTAGTTTACTAAAAATAACAATAAATAACAGCAAAATCCTATTAGACATAACATACAATAAAAAATACAAACCTAAAACATTCAACCACGAGAAAAAATAAAACCGAAATAAAGCAACAGCCACCAAATGGGAAACACGCACACACAGCCCATAGAACAAATACGAACAAGAACACAAACACCCAAACATGACCGAAAAATCCCTTAATGGTCAATCATACCGACACTTTAGAAAAAGATCAATCTAATGAAAGAGATAAATACAACAAAATACCTCAAACTAAATGACAACAAACCAAGCAAAAAAAAGCAATTAGGTGAAAACCCACATGAGCGTACATTAAAAGGCAATAAAAAAGAATTAAAAAGTATTCTAACCCCTGCAAAATAAACCAAAAAAAAAATAAAGAAAAGAAAACCAACCAATCGCAAATAAGAGCACTTCCACAATCTGTTGAATCACACAAAGCTTTATATAAATAAGAAAAGCAAAAACAAAAAACAAAAAAAACGATAAACGAAAAACCAGTCCTGATAAGTAAAATACAACATAACGGTTTCTTCACGAAACTTCCAAGTTGCTATGAACCTGCTCACTTAAATTGAGAAATTATCACAAATCAGCACTATATATATATATATATATATATATATATATATATATATATAGTACTGTGCAAAAGTATTAGGACAAGAACTTTTATGAGGCATATTGACAGAAAACAAACAATTAAAATTAAAGTAATTTTATTTGATTTACTCAACCAATGCTTTAACAAGAAAATATCTAGTACAAAATAAATTTAATATTAAGTATAATAGCTTTTTGCTTTGATCACAGCCTTCATTATCTCAAAACTTGACATTACAAGGTTCTTCAATGTATCTAATGGTATCTCTTGCCAAGCAGCTTTTATTTGTTTCCAAAGTGTGTCTTGCAAAGTAACATTAGATTTATAAATTTTTTATCCAAAATATCCCATATATGTTCAATAGGATTGAGATTAGGGCGTTGTGAGGGCCAATTCAATTTCCGAAGACTTTGTTCTTCTTCCTTTTTAGTTAAGTAATTCTTACAATGGATTAGCTTTTCACTTTGTATTTAATTTTAGTGAGGTTTTTAGAAAACTTCTCACTGTCCTAATACTTTTGTGCACTACCGCTAATGTGCAAAAGTTAGAATAGGGGTGATTTTAAACTTTATTTTGATGCTTCATAAAAGATAAAATAGTTCTTGTCCTAATACTTTTGCACAGTACTATATATATATATATATATATATATATATATATATATAGTTAGATAGATGAATAAGCTATATTCAGGCAGGAAATACTTATCCAAGCAAGTTTAATTTAAAATAAATCACCATGTTTTATTTTCTTATATTGTTCCAATTTTCAGATGGGTTTATTATTGCACTTGAAATATTAGATAAATTGTCTAAAGTTCATATTTTGTTCAAGTTCTTTCAATTTTCAGTCATTGACAAAAAATAATGCGGTGGTTCCTGTAGACTTACTTTTGTCTGGATTCTGATATTCATTGAAAAGCAAGACACTTGTTAAGCCTCGTACTGAATAGCAGTTACACATGACATAGTACTAGTCAATTTCAAACGTCAGTCTTTCCAAAGAATACCAAGATGCAAATAAAAGAAATCTAACAGTCGCAGAGACACCACTTTGGTTCTTGATAATGTCTTTGAAAGTTGGAAGTAGTGGAAGAAAAAATTACAGAATATGAATTTCGGACAGTTTATTCTAAACTTCGAGCACATTACTCAAGACTTTCGTAAGCATACAATAAAAAATGTGTGTGGGTGTATGCGCGTGAGTTTTTGTGCATTGCTGACTATACATGATTGGAATTTAAATAAGGTTTTCTTTAGGTCTTATATGTCATAACTCACATCCGTGAAAATCCTGCGGCATGGACTGCAACCGATGTCAAGAATGAATTCCCAATTACTATAAAGCAGATTTTACAGTATATATATTATATAAAAGGTGACTCATTTATGAAATGTTCCTCAGGCAGCTTACATTCTCAAATATATAAGCAACACAACAGGATCACAATTAGGCACTTAGGCACAGACTCATAGCCAAGCCGCCGTTTCTAGAGTTAGAATCGTAACCGGTGTTTGTTGCTTCTTGTTCTCATCCTCTATATATCCATCTGATTCTATCAACAAAATCGTTATTAGTTATCTCTAGATACGTAAAGAGACAGTATTTTTTTTTCATTTTGTCATTTTCCCTGTTTATCTGACATATAGATGTGTATACTGTACACTGTATACGGTTGTATTAGAAAGTGCTTCATAAATGTTTAATAAGGAAATGAAACTTCGAGATTTTAAATATTTAAGTTGGGATGACCATTACGATTCTGCTACCGCGTTTTCGATCTTTTCGGTTTCATCAAAGGATTTTGTTATGGAAACCTGACGAAACCGCTGTTGTCGAAACGCTGATAACGTAATCGGCTGATTTCCCCATCTTATATATATATATATATATATATATATATATATATATATATATTGATTGATTGATTACCTAGTTTTTGGTCATAATAAAATTGGACCAGGACACACTTTTATTAAAAAGTTTTCAATACATTTATATTGTAGAACTTTTGAATATTCATCATTTGTAAACGAGTTATTACGTGACCTAGATACATATCTAGATACATACCATAAAATAATATTAGGTTCATACAATCATGGATGAACACTTTATAATTTCATATAACTTTAAAAACTGCGCGTTCAAAAATTCCTCGTCACGTGAGCGTTCAAAAAATCCCCATTACGTAGGCATTCAAAAAAAGATCACCGTTTTGTGAACGTTCTTAAAAAAAACGGTAAAGAAACGGTAAAATCAATTATTGCAAATCGCCTTAAGACACCACATAGTAGAAACCTAGGTCGCGTAATAACTCGTTTACAAATTGGGAATATTTATATATCATGATTGAGCACTTTAAAGAGAGGAAAATTTCATAAACATCAGTTAATTATCGCTTCATGCGATGCTCTCTTTCGAGACTGAGCACTTTCAACTGCTGTATATTTAGATTGATGTAAATATCTTGCACGCTTTGAAATTTTCATTTCTCGAACGTCGATCGATGGCTTGGTGGGCGAATATCCACCTGCTAATAAATCAGTCCGTTTTCAGTCCTGGTTTGAGGCGGGCATTTAATCTAGCTGCACTGATGAGCTAAGATACAGCGAATCAGACCTGTATGCTGATGGTTTATATATATATATATATATATATATATATATATATATATATATGAGGTAGTTCAGAAAAATCATGCCGATCTTTAGTCATTCATGTTCCAACAGGTTAAAAAACATCAAATTTATCAGCAGAGACAATACGCTTACATTTATGTTTAGCGCACAATTCATACTGCCGTATGAGAAAAAACATTTAAAATTACTTTATTCGTGTCAAGTTTGCATATTATGAAAATTGAAGGTTATAGGCAGGAAGTTTTTGAACGCGCAATTTTTAAAGTTACAAGGAATTATAACGTTTTCCTCCGTGGTTGAATGAACTTGATAAGTATTTTTTAGTAAGGTTACACTTAGTCATAATTTCCGTTCTTTCATTCAATAGTTCGTTTTTGTTTGGCAATAGGTTAATCTCTAACTTTTCTTCCTGGCACCGTTGTAAGGTTTGACTGTTTTTACTATTCACTCCGTTATGTCTGGGTCTTTTCCATATTTTGATTTTAATCTCCACACGTGCTTAGCTAATTTTTCAGTTTTTTAAGTTTTCTATTTTGAATGTAGATTTGTGATTAAACAACTTAGTTTAAAAGGTGTCTTTGGTTGAACCTAGATATATTCTATTTTGCCCATTTTAAGTCTTATGTAAGTAATAACTCGTTTACAAATAGAATATATATATACATATATATATATATATATATATCTGTTTGTGTGTATATAATGTGGAGAAAGGACAATAAGAAATTTATTGTTCCTTAACGTTTATTTTAAATTTTACAGTGCTCAACACAAAAGTAGAGCTAAATATTATTTTAATATAATTAATTTTACATTTCCATGATACAGAATTTCACATGTTTCGTAATTAAATTTTAACTATGATTCCATCATTAAGCGATAATTTTTGGATGACTGACGGATTTTTAAAAAGTCTATGTTAAATATTTCTTGCTGAATCTTAAGTTCAATTTTCAGAAAAAAACTTAAATTTTATTCACACAAACACACATACATACAGAATGACATGCACGCACACTGACAAGGCACGCAAACAAACGCAAACACATATAGATATATACAGTAGGCTAGCTCAAAGTAGTGAAATGGTTCGCAAGATTGTCTCGCTAGAATCATTAAACTTGAGTAGTGAGTTCGATCCTCTCTGGGTACTCCATATTTTCGTCGTCATGCCACATTTATGCTGAGCATAGAAAAGCACCACATACAGTAGAAATCCTCAGGTACATTTTTAATAATATGAATGTGTTAATATAAATGTAAAATTTTAGCTTTATAGCTAAACAAGCTTTCAAGAATTGAAAAGTATTGGTTTCAGGAATGATGAAACTCCTTTTATGAAAACTAATTGTAATAATGAAAGTATCATACGAACTAACCAATCATGAAATCTAAACACATTTATAAATGGAACTTTGTCTGTGAGTGTGTGTGTGTGTCTGTGGATGTGTGTGTCCCCGTTACCTATAGACTCCGAAACGGCTGAACCGATTTTCTTGAAAATCTACACCCTCTGCGAGTGTTTTTAGCTAGGCTTTGTGTCGAGGTGCCCCCGATAAATATCGAAACGTGATAATCGAAAAATTCGGGTTATAGAAGGAGTGGTCCTATTTTAATCAAATTTGATACACTCATAGACAAAGACATAAGAAACGATATTCAGAAGTTTCAACGTTGCAGTTCTTACAATACTGAAGAAAATCGATGATATATATCTATATAAAAGGCAAGATGTTTGTGTGTGCGTGTGTGTGTGTGTGTGTGTGTGTCTTTTTATCTGTCTGTATGTCCTTTATACAAATCCACAATTTTTATCTGATTCTCACCAAACTTCACACAAATATTCTTTAGGCTGAGTCTGAGCTCCAGGACCATGGATTAGTCTTAAAGCTTTCATTACACCCGAGCAACGCCGGGCTATACTGCTAGTATATTATAAATGATGAGTAAAAATGGATTAATTACGGCAGTGATTTGACAAAGGTAACTTCCCGCAACTGACCCACAAAAGCAGAGTTTGGTAGCAGAAATGTAAGGTTTTGCATGCGCTGCAGCGTCAAGGTATTCACTTAAAGAGCAGCTAATTGGTTATGGATCAAAAGAGAGAGTGCCTGGATTGTTACCTAAAATTCCCCGAAATATCTAAAATTCCCCGAAATTCTGCGTCTAAATTTATGTTTCGGACGAGCTCATGTGCGGTTCGCCTCTAAATGGAAGTTGCTCTGACTGTCGCCAATCGGAAGCATTTACAGGGTTTTGTACCGGGCGTAAACGTAATTTTCCAGTGTCTGAAAGCGCTTATCGAGGGTGGACCTGATCATCTCTGGTCGTGTTGGCGCGGTGATGGGTGTATGATGTTGAAAGACCCGAAACCCCCTAGTGATCCTCGCGATGGCATCACTGATGACACCCTCTAGCGCCCCCATTATGTTTGAAATTCAACACAATAATTTCGAAAACCATTCTAATAATGCTATAGCGTGCCCACACATGTTTTCTCGAGATTCGCCCTGCGCTGGTAAAGATGAAAATGATTTTTCCCCTTTCTCCCCCGTAACAACATACGGTCAGCTAAGGAAAGAAAAAATGATGCATTTGTTTATTCTGCTCCACCCACAATATTCACTTGATCTTATTCCAACCGGTTATTACATTTCCCGATAGCGAAACGATTTGGCGGGGAAAACTTTTCTAATAATAAGCGCAAGAGTTCACGTGTTCATCGCAAAATTTTTCCATAACAAAACAAAACATGAGCTCAAAACACTATAGGTTTCAATGTGTTTTGCCTTTTTTTTTAACTGTCAAAGAATAAATGACGCGCTCGACAATAGTATACTCGCTAAAGCAATTGCCTTTGATATATCAAGTTTTGATAAACTGTGACGTAGGCGATTAATAAGCAAAGCTTTCAGCTGTTGCATTTCTGAAAGTGCTTACATGAAAAAACAGATTCTTTTCTCTCGGGCAGATAGGTGAATTTTGTTTTGTATTAACAGTATTTTAAAGAACAAAAATATCAATGGCTCTCTATCAAATAATTTCCTTTCAATACTTTCCTATTTCTTAATTTTATTTACAACTAGCAGTATAGCCCGACGTTGCTCGGGTGTAATGAAAGCTTTAAAACTAATCCATGATCCTGGAGCTCAGACTCAGCCTAAAGAATATTTGTGTGAAGTTTGGTGAGAATCAGATAGAAATTGTGGATTTGTATAAAGGACATACAGACAGATAAACAGGCACACACACACAAACATCTTGCCTTTTATATATATATATATTATCGATTTTCTGCATTATTGTAAGAACTGTAACATTGAAACTTCTGAATATCGTTTCTTATGTCTTTGTCTATGAATGTATCAAATTTGATTAAAATAGGACCACTCCTTCTATAACCCCTTTTTTTTATTATCGATTTTCGATATTTATCGGAGTACCTCGACATAAAACCTAGCTAAGAACACTTGCAGACGCTTATAGTTCCATTTATAAATAAGTTTAGATAATTTCACCGAAAACAATGCGTGAATGCTACTAGCACGTAGGAGTTTACAGAGCGTGAAAGGGAAAGAAAAAGTGAGTATAGAGAGGATTAAGAAAAGGATAAACGATTAATAGGACTCAAGAAACACAAGATAGATATATACGTTAAATCACAATTTTTGACAGTTGTATTTATCATGGTGGCATGTAATCCCTTAAACGGGAAGTAAGAAAAAACATCTATTGTGGTAGAAGTGGCCGTTGCATTTAACCATTTCAACAGTAAAAGCGTGGAACACAGATGCTAATATAGTAGCTCACTTAAATACCTTTAGTCAAAGCACTAGGAAAAAAAACTCTCAGAACAGTTACCGTGGAAATATTTGTAGAAATACAGAGAGAAGCCACGCCACGTAAAGCGAGAAAGTTACTGAAGACGAGATGGCAATTCAGAATCGATTACATTAAAACACGATTCTGGCTGAATCCAGCCAACCTTTCTGAGCTTCGGTCTATTTCTCCCACGTTGTGCTGTTGATCTCGGATTAGCCAAAGCAGGATTGCAAATCGACCCAGAAATGCGGGGGATATAATAAAAGCCAGCTTTTAGTCCGCAAGGACATGGTGTAGGATTTATATATATTTATATATATTAAGTAAATACAAGATTACAAGCAAGTCAAAGTTAATTGACGAAAAAAATATCAGTTGGCTGGTATTTCAGCAGCACGCTAATATTTGTGCTCTATTATCACCACGGGGCGGTTGTTTGCTCGCCGAATTTGGACTGATCATCTCTTGTATAATCTCTGGTGGCAGGCTTTTTCAGCTTGTCTGCTTCAATTCATCGCTGGTCCCGACTCTTTCTAGAAGCAGGCCCCAACGAATTCCTTTCTACATTCTCATTCCAAACACAGGGACAGACTAACTAATTTTGTTTTCCACCCCTGTTTTATTTTTAAAAAATCTGTGGTGTTAAAGTTAGAAACAGGATTTCTATTTCATCCTATTTTATATGACTTACTATTTCGATATGTAAGTAATATTATTTAACCATGTCGGCTACCAAATGAAAGGGGAGAAAATACACCCCCTGTTATTGTCTGCCTGAATCTAACAGCTGTCCTGGTAATCAGTAGACAGAAATCCTCAAGGCCGTTTTTTGATCTAGAGTCACATATCGCCAAAACCCATTGACAAATATTTTGACTAACAAGCCTTGATAAATTCGCTTAGATCTCCGAACAAAATATATTTGCACTTATTGAATCTGAATCTGTATTTTCCACTTTTTATCATTTTCGGCTATATCCCCCGGTAAAAAAAATAAATAAATAAAAAAATAAAAAAATTGTATTCTCCAATTATAGAGAAATTTCTTCTTATCCTAAAATCACCTAAAATTTATGTCAGCCACCTAAAAATAGGGTTACAGGATTACGGATCCTCTTTTTTATTTTGTCAAGAACCTCGAGATGAATAACCGGAACAAGAAACAAGATATTTCACAAGTATTCAATGCACGACTGAATTGTCGATATGTATGGTCGGATATATTTAATCTCTCCTCCAACTTAGCTGTAACAGCTAAATGGTTAAAAAAATATGTAATCTTCTTCTTCTATGTGCCATATTTCTTAGGCGATCATGGACTTCCACGTCTCCCTATGTCTCGTGGCGCTTAGCACGTTTTCTCCTGTTACCCCTCCCAAAGCAGCTTTTCTATCCACCTGATCAGGCCTTTCAAAGATGCTATCCGTTGCTTTTCCCTGTCTTTCTTTCCCACTATCTGACCTGTGAGTATCAGATTTTCCAAACCTTCTTTCATCATCACATGTCCCAGGAACTTAAGCTGTCTTTTTTTGATGCTCACTATTAATCTTCTTTTCGTTTCCACCCTTTCCCAAGCCTCACCATTGCTCACATGCTCGGTTCATGATATCCGCAGCATCATTCTGTAGAACCACATTGCGATTGGATCAAGTTTTCCTTCATATTTCATGATATTGTCCAGCATTCGCTTCCATATTGAAGAACAGACATCGCAATCTAGTACTATCTTCTTTGTTTCTAGCGAAATTTTCCTGTCTTTTAATACTCAGCTCAGCTTCCGGAATGCGTCTTTTGCTATTCCAATTCGTTTTTCGATCTCAGTATCGCACTTTCCGTCTTATGTTAGAACCCTTCCCAAGTACTTAAATTGTTATACATGCTTGATTTTAGTATCTCCAACCTGCAATTGGCATTTTGGTATCCTGTGTTTGCTGATGATTATATATACGGTTTTCTTGTAGTTTACTAGTAGTGCTTTCTTTCGACTTTCTTCATCTACCTTTTTTAGGAGATCTTATCGTTTTCTTTCCGTGTCGGCTGTCAGAACTGTATCATCTGCGTATCTCCTCTCGTTCAGATTGTAACCGCCGATAATCAGTCCTTGCATAACTTCTCGGGTCCTCAGAATAGTCTAGCTGTACAAGTTTAATAGATCCGATGAAAAGATAAGCTCCTTTCTATCTTTGTATATCTGCTGAATTCGTTTCGTGTCCCTATGCAGGTGGTTTGCTACGTGTAGAAGTTCTTCCTTACTCTAATGTATTTCCTAAATAAATCGAGGTTGTTTAGCATTTCTATTGATTCTTTGTGGCGTACTATGTCGAACACCTTGTCAGTGTCTACGAAACATAGGTAAACGTCTTTTTTCGTTTGTATTGCCTTTAGTGATAGCATGCTAAGTATAAATATTGCATTCCTTGTTCCAGTGTCCTAGGCGAAACCCCTCTGTTCTTGTCCTATCTCCGGCCTGATTTTGCTGCGCGCTTTATTTATCAGGATTTGGACAATGGGTTTCCTATGAAAATTGAACTGCTTAGGCTGTCTTTTATATCACCACTGTTGTAAATTTAATTTATCATTTCCTCAATTTTCTCTATGCCGAAATCTTTTAAGAGTGTCAGCATCTCTATTACAACGCCGTCTGATCCAGCTGCTTTGTTCCTATTCAATTTGGCCATTGAAGCTTTCACTTCGGATTTTAGTATATCCGGTCCGTCAGCATCTTTATTTACCATTGGTTGCTCTCTCTCTTGTCATGGAAGAGATTCTTTATATATTTTCCCATCGCTGGATTTTTTCCTCTTTTTCTAATATGATCGTTCCATCCTTGTATTTTATACATCCTGCTGAGCATCATGTTCTTTGTTCTGGCAGTTCTCTTATTTCTTTATGCATTTTATCTTTATTAGTCTATGTGCGTTGTAGTGCAATGGATATCGGCTCGGAACGAGAAATCGGGGAGCCGTGTTCGAATTTCAGTTGACTTCATTGCATTCATTTACGCGCAAATACCATTGGGAAAGGTATTAGTCCGTCTCTTCCTTCCAGTTATGGGTTAAATAACATGACAGGTTGGGTTCTATAGTCTTGCCTGGCAACCAGTCTACCGCAGAAAGCAATGGTAACCTACTGCGGGATAATCTGCTGCCCATTCAGCCATGTCTCCTTTGAGACATGATCACCTAAGCATGTTTCACGTATGGCACTTAACTGACTTGCTCATTCTCTCTACTTCAGCACATTTGTTGTTGAGCCATTCCTCGTTAGCATGTCTGTATTTGCTCCGTATTTCCTTTTGTAGTTTCTTGTATTCAGTTCCATGTCTTGGCAGTTTTCTGTCCCCTTTGCATCGTGTCAAGAATCTCTTCAGTCATCCAAATAGGAGAGCAGATTTAGAATTATTGCTGATTTCATTGCATTCACTTAGGCTCAATTAACCTTAGGCAAGGTATTAATCCATCTCTTTTCCTTCCAGCTATGAGTTGAATATCAGGACAAGTTGGGTTCAATAGCTGATAAGCAGTCGAACTCAGAAAGAAATTGCAAACTACTACATGGAAAATCTTCTACCCAGTCGTTCATGGATTTAAAGCTACCTGATTACCCAACCGTGTATTACATATGGGAATTAAGTGACTGACTTAATTTTTAAAACCATTTTAGTGGTTGATTTGTGATTTTAACTTCTTGTTGTGCCTTAAATTGAACCACCATATCATTCTGCTTTTACTTGCATTAGTTAATTAGTTAATACTTACGTTTCTCTCTACCATTACATCAGTGGTACAATTCTTAATGGAGAAACTGGAGTTCTAAACCTAATTTATCTACATAGTAATTGAGAGGTTAGCCCTTGGGCAAAATAGAAACAGGGCGAGAAATAGCTCAGAAATAATAAAGAAGAACTGACAAGCGGAACGAGAACAGACTACCTCCCCACAGTAGGTTAAATAAAATATACTGCGAGAAATTCCCTAGTGGTTAGCCGGATCTAAATTACCTGATGAAAGCCGCAGAGAACAAGGACAAAAACATTGTGATATCAACAACAGTTTAGAATTTCAGTTGAGTTCGTTGCATGCATTTACGCACAAATACCTTTGAGAAGGTATTAATAAATATCTTCTCCCTCCAGCTATGCCTTGAATAGCAAGACAAATTCAGTTATATAGTCTTGATTGGTAACCTGTCTACCGCAGAAAGAAATAGCAACCAACTGCGGAAAAATCATCTAATTAGTCAGTTCATGGATCGTAAAAGACATGACCACCCAAGTGTTTATAGCACTTAACAGACAGACTGACTGAAGATTAAAAGAGTGTGTGAGAAACGGCAGGTATATTAATATTTTCTCTCAGTAAGACAACACAAACACACACGTTTTTTTTTTTTAATTGATCAATTTAATCCGAAATGAGAATAGTTAGTGTGTAAATAATGTATCTATTCATTACTATGCACACCAGAAATTCAGACAGAAACGCTAAAATAACATAAATAAAAATGATTAAATTTCGAGAATTTTTTACTAAGTTAAGGCCAAGTGGTTTAAAATTTAACGGTCCGAACATGTCACCCGAGTTCAAATCTTTCCATAGTCGCTTTGTGTAGAAGAAGCTGGAATGGATAAATGAAAGAGATAATATTCTCAGTATAATTATGAATAATTTTCTTATCTAAACTTATTTATAAATGGAACTTTGTCTCTGTGTGTGTGTGTGTGTGTGTGTGTGTGTGTGTGTGTGTGTGTGTGTGTGTGTGTATGTGTGTGTGTGTGTGTGTGTGTCCGTTAACTATAGACTCCGAAATGGCTGGACCGATTTTCTTGAAAATTTACACAGTTGTAATATAAGCGTCTGCGAGTGTTCTTAGCTAGGTTTTGTGTCGAGGTACACCCGATAAATATCGAACATCGATAATCGAAAAAATCGGGTTATAGAAGGTGTCGTCCGATTTTAATCAAATTTGATACACTCATAGACAAAGACATAAGAAACGATATTCAGAAGTTTGAAGGTTGCAGTTCTTACAATAGTGCAGAAAATTGATAATATATATATATATATATATAAAAGGTAAGATGTTTGTGTGTGTGTGTCTTTTTATCTGTCTGTATGTACTTTATACAAATCCATAATTTTTATCCGATTCTCACTAAACTTCACACAAATATTATTTAGGCCGAGTCTGAGCTCCAGAACTATGGATCAGGTTTAAAGCTTTCATTACACCGAGCAACTCCGGGCTATACTGCCAGTGTATCATAAATATATTACTTCCCACATTTGGTATCTACATTAGTTGCTGTCAAAAGATAGCTCAGAAAAAAAATAGACCCGTAACTTATAGAATAAGTAGACACGTTATCGAGAAATTGATAAGCTTTCCAATAGCAATAAGAAGAGGACTATCGTGGCTCTCTACATCTTCCTTCTCTCATATAGCTCTCAATAATTTTTGTCTTTTTATTATTTCTCCCAAACCCTGCTTATAATATATTAATTTAAGCTCATTTAATATGATAAGTGCTATTTTCCTCTCTCTTTTTCCCAAAAGTGAGTATCAGATTTTCTAAGAGTTCCAAAACCATCATTGCCCCCAGAAATTTCAGCTGTGTCATCCTGATGTTATGTATTAATTTACTTTTTGTCTCTATTCTCTCCAAATACTCGTCGCTGATGATATGTTTAGTCAAAGGTATCCTCAGCATCTTTCTGTAGAACAGGATTTTTCTTGCTTCAAGTCTCTTCTTCATCTGTGAGGAGATTGTCATGCATTCACTGCCATATAGAATAACTGACATCACATAGCGATCTAGTACTCTCTTCTTTGTTTCTAGTGAAAGTTTCCTGGAAAAACTTAACAGAATCAAAATAGTGCTCACATGCAAAAGGGAGGCCTTTTTAATGGTTATAGATATCTGATTTTGAGGCATCAAATTTATTTTAAAAAATGGTTAAGACCGAGAATTGTTTTATTTTTATAGACTAGAAAGAAATCCCAGCATGCATCGCTAGGATTGGTCTATAAAATTAAATAGAGAATGTTTTAATAATCATTCTCCGACACTGCAACCAATAATTTCTCTAACAAGTAACTTTGATATTATCAGATTGAAGAAACTATCCCAGCGTGTGTAATGTTGGAGTGTGCCTAATTCCCATGCCTTGGATTGAGCAAAGACTTATGAATTAAATTACAAACTGCGAAATGAATATATATATCTATATATATAAAAGGCAATCTTGCGAGTGTGTGTATGACTGTTTCCTATGCACGCTTACATTTTTTAAGCAACGCCTTTCAAACTTTCTAGGGACACATATCTACAGGGAAGCCAGGTCGACACATACATTTTGCGTTTAAGTTCAGCAATTTTCCCTTTCGCACTTTTTGGCTAATGGACACGATTCTTTACATTTGCTCCGTAAAACATCTAAGATCTAAGATGGTTGCTGAATTACGTCATGAAAATCAAATCACACGTGTCAAACGCGACTAAAATGTTTTCTTGCTAAAGAAAGAAATAAAATAATAAGCCTTTATATTTGATTTTTATTCTGACGTTTTAAAAATTTATTTGGACAACCAAAAAATGTGAATAGTTTTCCCCGTAATTTTGAAACAAAAGACATATTTTTTAAAAAAAAGAGAGTTTTTTTCAAACAAAAACAAAATATGTAAAATAAAATGTGGCGTCTTCTCCTACTACTAAAATCTTCTGAGTTGCACGGGCAACGCCGGGCTATGATGCTAGTAACCCAAATCATAACTAAGAAATTGCAATCACGCCGAAGGCCGATGTACAGGCCTTCTACAGATACCCGAATCTATGATACGAGTTATCCACTCTATCTCAATTTTCGTATACAATATATATTTTATGCAATATAGATGAAACCAATAAAATGTAAACGCAAATTCTACTCCAACAGCTTCTTTTCTCGCACTACCCGCCTGTGGAATTCCCTTTCGTTTACTTGCTTCTCCTGAAGCTACAATCTTCAAGAATTTAAATGTAAAGTTAATAGTCATCTCCTATCTCACTAAACTGCATTCTCTCTCTCTCATGTTCCCTTCTCCGTCTACTCCACTCTCATCAGTATTCTCATTCTTCTCTTACCCACTTCCTGACACCCCCTATAACTTGTCACTCTTTCTCATAACTTTCCTCCTATATAACCCCCTGCACATCAGTGGCAGTAAACTGCCTTTCTTGGGGCGATATGATTATAAAAAAAAGTAATTTCCTATCTCAGTCACTTGAATCCTCTCTCACATGCTATTTGCTCTACCCACTCCGCTCTCATCAGTTTTCTCATGTTTCTTTTACCCACTTCATGACACCCCGTATATCATGTCACTTTTTCTCATAACTTTCCTCCTATGTAACCCCCTGCACAACAGTGGCAGTAAAATACAATGCTTGGGGTGATGTGATTAAAAAAATGAGCAATTCAACTATAAAAAATTGAAAATAAATACAATATATGTAAAATACAAATTAGAATCATGTTATAGGAGATTATTCCAGCTTAAATATTTTGTGGGCATTTTCAATATGAACATAAGATTGTTTTGTTAAATGGTTGAATAATTTAACAGATTATGGATAAAAATAACAGGTTCTATATAGAGTTATTTCTATACTCAGCATAAGCAAAACAGTTTCACGGATTTGGACATAAAATCTAACAAAGAAACGGAATAATATTAAATTTCGTGAAAATTGCTCATCGTTTTATAGTAACATATCGTTAATTTAATTTGTAACATACACAAATGCATCTAGAGTCATTCGCGAAACGCATGACCTTTAATGCATGTCAGTTAGGGTTTGAGTTTTGTTTAACGGCAAATCAACCACTGTGGGTTATTTAATACTCTTTACTTTATTTCCAACGAAGTTTTCAGCCTCTCAATACTCTGTGTAGCTTTTGAAATGCGTCTTTGGCCATGCCAATGCAACGCCGGATTTCTAATTTTTCTTAAAATATTCTTTCTAAATATTCTTTCTAAAATATTCTTTCTAACACTTTGGCCATGCCAATGCAACGTCGGATTTCTAATTTTTCTATTGGGTTTGAGTTTTGTTTAACGGCAAATCAACCACTGTGGGTTATTTAATACTCTTTACTTTATTTCCAACGAAGTTTTCAGCCTCTCAATACTCTGCGTATCTTTTGAAATGCGTCTTTGGCCATGCCAATGCAACGCCGGATTTCTAATTTTTCTTAAAATATTCTTTCTAAATATTCTTTCTAAAATATTCTTTCTAACACTTTGGCCATGCCAATGCAACGTCGGATTTCTAATTTTTCTATTGGGTTTGAGTTTTGTTTAACGGCAAATCAACCCCTGTGGGTTATTTAATAATCTTTACTTTATTTCCAACGAAGTCTTCAGCCTCTCAATACTCTGCGTAGCTTTTGAAATGTGTCTTTGGCCATTCCAATGCAACGTCGGATTTCTGTGTTGCCCTTGCGATCCTGTCACATGAATTTCCAGATATGTAAATTTCTGCATCATTTTGATCTTAGTGTCTCTACCCTATAGTTAGCATTTTAGGGCCCTCTTTTTTACTGATGACTATGCATGCAAAGCCGTACATAAGAGAGTAAAAGGCAGGAGGAGAGTGAAGAAAAATAATCAATTGTAGGGGGTGTCCGAGAAAGGGCAAGAGAAAGATGGGAACACTGGTGTGAAGACACTTGTAAAGACAGAGAGACAGGAAAAGAACAAGAAACACAGGCTGATGTACAATGGACGAGGGAAAAACTAAACTTAAGTGGATAAAAGATGGGAATTGACATTGCATTTATATTCTTGGAGGTTGTAGCCATCAGGAAAACAAGTATACGGAAGGGAGTTCGACAAGAAAGAAGGGCAAGAAAAGGAGATATTGGAGTAGAAGTATCAGCTGCATTAGATAGGTTTAACCGCAAAAGTGTGGGACCATTTTGCCAGCCTGATTGCTCGATTAAATTCTTGCGGTGGAGGCATCAGTGACCTAAGTTCGTCGTCGTCCATGAAAATATTTGTAGAAGATACACAGAGAAGCCATATGCTGCCGGTGAGAATGTGGCTGGAGTCGAGCCACCAGGTCTGGACCGATCACATTACAGAGTCTCCTTTGGGGCCTGTTGATAACCCTGAGATAAACAGCAGGGGCACCTGACCAGATATGACAACAGTATTATATGCACAGTCGGACCTAGAGATTTTAATTTTTAACGGTCAACAGACTGCTGATACTGAGTAATTACTCACCACAAGTTTGTAGAAAAATTTTCATTTTCTTTTATTTGCCGTGTCTCTCCGGGAAATAGGCGGTCAGGGCTCTTAACATCTTTCTGTCATATAAAGTTCATAGCATATACTGTCTTGTTATTTCGCCCAAACACTGCTCTGTCATCAATTTGCTTCTCTTCAACAAGAATGTCTCACACTGTTTCCGCTATCTGTCTTTTCTGCTATCCGCCCTCTTTAAATCTTTCTTCCTCCTTTTGTCTCCTAATGTTGTGGGGTCTCCCCTTTTTCCATGACAATAGACTCGGCTAAAGTATACATATACTCCTGTCATAGTGAGATTCGAGAGATCCGTTGCATACCGAATGATACCGAAGTTTCTCGGAGAATACAGCGTCAGTAGTTCACGGTAACTCTGAGCTCCTCTCAGCCTGCACCCGTCAGCTTCCGACGTGGACATAATACAGCTTCACTTCAGAGAATTGTATATATACTTCCTACTTATAGTATTCCTGGATTACTAAACCTCGCTCATGAGTGTATTCTTTACGTTAATATACTTATTTTTCTATCTCAAATTCTGGTTGTTGTTCCATTTATTTGTGCGGTTGCCATTCGTGGGATCCACAACACCTAGTATTTTCAACTGCCTATTCCTGATGTTAATTATAGTCTTTCTTTATCTTTCTTTTATATCCAAAACCTCATCGTTGCTCACACTATACTTTCAGTATCTTTCTGTACAACTAAATATCTATTGCATTCACTGCTATATAAGAGGAAAAATTTCAAAATTAAATAAACAACTATTTTTAAAGTTTCTTGTTCAGAAACCTTTATTTTCCCCATTACTCTTGCCAGAGGTACTGTTTGATGTTTTAACAATACGCATAGTAAAACACTTTCTACATGCGTATAACGCTAGAGTCATTTCAGAATCATTGAGCAGACTCTAAGCCTGCACCAAACGTTGATAAGCTAGCATGTGTCACAAGGTATTGCTCAGAGCCTCCAATAATTCGCAGAAATCGAAGGAAGTCCGTACTAGCCTCGATCAAGTTAGATTATACATTTTCAATCAATTTCGTTAAGCTCAATAAAAGTATAATCCAGGGTAACAAAGGGATTAAGTATCTATTAAGAAAGGAATCAATTATTTAAAAAAGGGATTAACTCTCTATTAACAAGGGGATTAACTATCTAACCAAGCAGAAAGGAAAAAGGTCTAACCTGGTCAGTCACTTATTCAGTTAACAAGCAAGTCAGATAGGTTATTCTTTTTTTTAATTGTTTCACCCTAAGCAAGGCGGTACTGCTGCTGATGCGCAGGGGTCTACATAAGAGCAAAACTTTAGACAAGAGGAGAATGAAGAGAAAGTGGGTGTCAGGGAAAGGGCAAGTAAAGGATGGAAACACAGGTATAAAGTCAGTTATGAAAGCAGAAAGAAAGGAAAAGAACAAAATAGAACAAGATATATAGGGTGATATAGAAAGTACAGGAGTCAAGTGGATAAGAGATGGAAATTGACATTGCATTTAAATTCTTGGAAGTTGTAGCCGTCAGGAAAGCAAGTATACAGAAGGGAGTTCCACAGGCGGGAAAAAGTGCGGGAAAAGAAGCTGATGGAGTAGAGTTGACGGCTGCAGTGGGTGCTGGTAATTGTTGAGGACTAACCTAATTGTTGCTGTCCATGGTAGCTAAGAATTGCATTCTTGTAAATTAATGAAACATCGTGTCACATGATCTGAGATATTGAATCTTAGAGTGGTTGACAACGGTTTTATATTCTCCGATATTTTCAATAAGATATTCTCTTCTCTCACAAGCAGAATAGAAAAGCAATTCATGTCCGAAGATAAAAATAAGAGAGGAAACAGCGATAAATGCATTTTCTGAAAGGGATTAATTCCAACTAATCAGGAAATATCTTAGCCGGTATGTGAGTTTTGTTCACTGAAAATATTATGGGAACTGACCATACTATACGGTGCAATCGATAAAATAAAAACTTCTTTCTGATAAATATAAAAGTGGGCATTGAGTTCAAAATTATGGCGTAACAAATTACATTCAACTATTCAATGCCATTTCGAGTTGATATCAGTGTTCAATTTTACACACACACATTTATAAATATACTCCAAATTGTTAAACATTACCCACGTCTATTGAACAGGTGAAGAGGCTCATACCTTGTTCCCTGTTTAGGATGTGGTTTCCGGCTTTCTCTTTTCCAATCTTTTCACTCTTTTATTTTTTTATTTATTATTTTTTTTTCAATTGGAGTAGTTAGACTAATCTATCGCCCGGTTCACACTCCACCCTCGTCTGTTGAACAGGTGAAGAGGCTCATCCCTTGTTCCCAGTTTAGGATGTGGTTTCCGGCTTTCTCTTTTCCAATCTTTTCACTCTTACGTAAACCCTGCGCTTCAGTGGCATTACCGCCTTGCTCGGGGTGATATGATTAAAAAAAATGTGTGTGTGTGTGTGTGTGTGTGTGTGCTTTTGGATTTAATTTTTATATTCATAAATATTAATTAAATATCTACGTCATATAAGAGGCGCCGCTTTCTTTGAATTTGCAGATAATTAATATTTGTTCCTAGCTAGAAACATTTTGAAGATCACTTCAGAATATCACAAACAATATTTTTCCTCCTTAAAAATGGATATTGAATGATTGCGAAAATATTTAATAGGCAATAAACTTGAAATTGATAAATATATGCTTTCATTTTTTTTCTGGGGTCAATATTTCGATTTTGTGTATAGACTTTCAGTTATCCTTCGACCAGGGTTTTGTTATACAAACAAAATTGAAATTCCCACAATTTATTGATTACATAGTTTTTTGCATATATTTTTGAGGGCATTACATTACACAGAATGTTCAGCGATATGGAGAAACTTGCAATCTAATTTTTTATAAGAGCGCCAACAGTAGCAGGATAGATTTTTCATATATATATATATATATATATATATATATTGTTAAATATAACAGACAATGAATGTCTATTATGTTTAATCATGAACCGTTCTAAATGTTGTATTTTCGCTTTAATTTCAGTTGAAAACAAAGAGAAAAATTCTCCAAAATTTGAATAATTTTTTATTAATTTGGTTCTAAGATTTCGGCTCGCATGAGCCATCTTCAGGGAGGTTGCAAGGATGTTAACATAAAAAATGTGAGCCGAAAGCTTAGAACCAACTTTTTAAAATTTGTTAGCACGACATAAGAAAGGTGACAAGTAGACACAGAGATTCATGACTCTTAGAAAACTTTAAATACGTCTGTAAGAATCAAAAGATCGTAGTCGTCCCACTACCACTTATATCCCTGTGACATGGGTTAATTTTTAACTTTTGTTTCTTACCTAATATATATATATATATATATATATATATATATATATATATATAAGAAAAATTAAAGCAGACACGTTATTTCATGGTGAATCGGAGGTGTGGGTCTATTTCAGGCGAACCATCATCGGCTTCCGTTTTTATTTATTAGTAGAATGAAGACTGAAGCTGATGATGCTTCGCCTGAAAAAGGCGCACACTTCCGATTTACCATAAAATAACGTGTCTGCCTTAATTTTTCTTATATTTGCTCTATATGTATTTATATACATATATGTTTAGAGCTCTCTTAGAGAGTTATCCTACCACTGTATGTACAGGATACTCCTTTGGATTCTTCTATACCCACACTGCATGCTGATATATATATATATATATATATATATATATATATATGTATGTATCTATATGTATAGTCATATGCATACAGTCCTGTTTCGCTGTATCACAACTCATCAGTCCGGTTATATGACCGTGATTAAAACTCGATTGATTTTTTATCAGTCGGAAATTTTTAAATCTAAGTTACCGGCGCACGACAAATAACTGCATATTTAAAGCACACTATTTAAAGAATAAAAGCCAATATTTATGAGCGTTCATTTCGTAACCGTAAAACATTGCGTGGATCTGTATTTTACTACTGTTTATATAATCTACCTCTCTCTAGAGTGTTCTGTCGTCGAACGTGCGAGCGCATAAATAATCATCCGTATGCAGGTTTGTTTTGCACCATCATAGCTCATCAGTGCAGATAGATAGATAGATAGATAGATAGATAGATAGATAGATAGATAGATAGTCTACAATATCTAGCTAGTTAATGAACTGACAGTAATGTATTGATAGTGACACCAATTCCGTAAATGGGAAGGATAATATAAAAGTATCTATTTAATATGAGATATTAAATAATAGATTTGTATAGAGAGCCTAGTGAATATCATCCATAGCCATATGATATACACAAAGGAAAACTCAACGCATAATCTAAAGTGGTTATAAATTATAATCCATTTCCACGAGCAAATAAATACATATCATCAGACCACGTTTTGTTTTGTAAACATATTTCTTAGAATATCCAATAATTACTTAGATATTATTTAAATCTGACAAATGATACATTTTAATCCTATAAAAAAAACAATGAAAACTCAATTATATTAATGTTTGCTCTAGGTATTCCCACCAGATAAGCAAACAAATTCCTGCGACTGTAAATGCCACACTTACCAAGTTATCTTCTAATAGGACAATCATAACTGGAAATAAAACTCTTTACAATAATGCCCTCAAAAAGAGTTTTTGACAGTAATAATTCTACCTAGATTCCTCCAAAGATGCAGGACCAAATAATACTCAAAATAGATAAAGAACAGTAATTTGGTTCAACCGAGCTCTCTGTGAACTACCTAATATTAATATCGGTCAACATTTTTATGATATTGATCGACAAACCTTTTAAATATAACAACCCAAAAAGTAAGACATTTCATGAATAAAAATACTGTTCAAAGAAAGCAATGACTTGATAAGTGTTATTCGGACCCTGCTCCATCTGAAACGATGGTTAAGAGGTGGTATGCTGACTTTAAACGCGGTCGTACTGACACAAATGATGCTAAACGCCCAGGTCACTCAAGATCGACAGTTGTTCCTGAAAAGACACACACACAAAAAAAAAATCCACAAACCCGTTTTAGTCTATGGTAAGTTGCGTGAGGTAGCACTGGAGCTGAACATATCAGAAGGCAGAATATTAATCATTTTGCATGAACATTTGTCAATGATAAATCTGCGATCAAAGTATGAGACGCGTCTATCGAAAACAACAAAGCGTCGACGAATCAGAGCCTACTTTGCAACTGTTGCAACGCAACAAAAAGGAATTTTGCGTAAATATGTGACAATAGATGAAGCATGCATCCGCCACTTCACTCTGGAGTCAGTCAGCTGAGTGGACAGCAGCAGGTAAAATCCGTCTAAAGATGTAAATATCAGCAGGTTTTGGCCTCCGTATTTTGCGATGGGCAATATATTTGGTTCATCGATTACTTTGCGAAAGAAAAACTATCAATAGCGAATATTATATTGCATTTTATGTGTCTTTGAAGGAAGAAATCGCCAAAAACGGTTACAAAATGTGATCTTTCATCATGACAACTCACAGTGTCACAAGCCGATTACAACGATGGAAAAAGTACAATTTATTCTTCTTCATAATTCATCTATTATAATTATGATTTCTCTTCATTATTTTTTATTATTTTTTTATTTTTCTCTCTATTATTATATGTTATTATATTTTCTTATCATTAATGTTATATTTTATTATTATACAATGTTATATTTTCTCCTATTTATTACATATTATTATATAATATTGTATGTTATTACCATTGCTTATTTATAATAGTGTAGTGATTCAATATGGTACTTTATATATGTTTCTATTATAATTTTATATGTATAATTTAATGTTTTTATATATTAAATAATTCTGATATTGTAATAATTATAATACATATATATTTATAAATTGAATACATATTAATTCATTGAAAGATTCTAACCGTTAACAAATTATTTTCAAGCATTTATTTATTCATAAAAAGGTCGCTTAATACTTGCATAAATTATTTCGTTAGAATTTTAAACGGAAATGTATTTAGTGTTATCATTCACATGAGTACCATCTTTACTAACTCATAAAAACAATCATACATGATTCTCTAATATACACGCATTTATATGTTGCTCTCATTTTTATTTTAAGAAGGAAAATCATCCGTCGCTTGATATTTGTATACATTATTTCGCTACAATTTTGCATAAAAATGTATTTCGTTTTGTCATTAAGTCACATTAGCGTTGCCGACATGTAAATACATTTTACTTGTCTATAGTTTAGATACGCTGGACACATGCATTATTTTCGACTGCATACATTTGCATTCACATTCAAAATAGACATCTATTGTTTTTTATCATACGTGGAACAGGCACTCATAAACAGACATAATTTTTTTCACTTTATTTCAAATATCCATTCATTGCTTTATTAAACATGACATGTATCTGACCAATGAAATAAAACCTTAATCAAAATACTGTCTCTGTGGAGTTTTTTTTTAATTTTTAAAAAAATATTTTTAAATCACTCGTCTTTATACAATTTCTGAAGAAACATTATTGTTTTTATTTAGCTGATCATTTAAAAACAAATGGTAAAAGTGATTTATTTATTAAAATACAAAATGAATTCACGAATATTCAGAAAGTTAAGTAGGACTGATTGGAGGAAGTTAAACAGTATGATTATGGTGTATGTCTGTATTTCTCAATCAAAACTGAGAATTAGGTTAGACGATGAATTTGAACATTTAGGTCCCATGAAGGAAATTAATGACACTTTTTATTTGTCTGGCAAATACATACTAAACACTTATATTATTCAAAAGTGTCGATATTAGTTTTTGATAGAAGTTCAGATTTTAGGTTTTCTAAATTTAATTTTTTACTACTATTTTAGTTAAAGGGTTATGTTTAGGTTAAATTCTGAATAAAGTAATCATCGTATACTAAGATATAATGGAGTTTAGAAAACATTATACTAAGGTATAATGGAGTTTAGAAAACATTATACTAAGGTATAATGGAGTTTAGAAAACATGATACTAAGGTATAATGGAGTTTAGAAAACATTATACTAAGGTATAATGGAGTTTAGAAAACATTATACTAAGGTATAATCGAGTTTAGAAAACATTATACTAAGGTATAATCGAGTTTAGAAAACATTATACTAAGGTATAATGGAGTTTAGAAAACATTATACTAAGGTATAATGGAGTTAAATTAAAAACACTTTTGCCCACATGTTCTTTCCTTATTTTATCTATCTATCTACGAGGGCCATTCAATAAATAAGGTGAATTTTTTGGTATAACGACTTCTAATACAGATAGAAGTTTACTTTTTATTATTTTTCAACGTAGTCTCCCAGCAGTGTCACACATTTTTCCCATCTGTGCACAAGCTTCCGTATTCTCTCAGCGTAAAAATCTTTGGACTGATGTCTCAACCAATCGCTCACAGCACTTTTGACTTCATCGTCACTTTCAAACTTCGAGACACTCGTGAACGCTTTCAATGGATCAAACAGGTGAAATCTGAAGGGGCAAGGCTTGGACTGCTGTGTGAGGCCCTGCTGCTGACCTTCAAGTAGGCAAGGTCCTCATGGGTAATTTTTTGTGCTACCCAACAGATAAGCTCAAAGTCCTTGCAATGTTATCCACTGTCACCCTTCTGTCAGAGTGAATGAGGTCATTGACTGATTCGATCACCTCAGAAGACCTCACTTCTGTAGGCTTCCCAGATCTGTCTTCATCCTCAACACTGCTCCGTCCTTCTTCAAACAATTTAGTCCACTTGTATGACATTTTTTGTCTCAAACATGTGGCACCGTACACAGTTAACTTTCTCCCATGAATTATAATTGGTTTGCACACTTCAGCAACCAAATATTGATAACTGAGCTCTTTTCAATCCTGGAGCATGCTTCTTATTCGACTATCTTTGTTAACCTCCAAAACTCTCAAAGTGTTTTTTCAATCTGCAAAAATATTAAATCACTTTGAAAAAGAAGTAAAGGAAAGAAATTTTAAAAAAAGTAAGCTTCTATCTGTATTTCAAGTCTTTATACCGAGAAATTCACCTAATTTATTGAATAACCCTCGTATATATATATATATATATATTATATATATATATATATATATATATATATATACGCATGTATTTGAAAGATTTGCATTTTGACAGACGATCTAACAATCTCGTATTGCACAGGACATAACATTAATTTCACTAATGCAGCTCAAAATTTAAAAAAGCATAATTATTTAAGAAGATATTTTGAAAGCTCAGTAATAACATTATTACTTACTCTAAATTCCCGTCTAAAACATTAAATTACATCGCCATCCTTTTTTTAATTCCATTCAAAAGAATCCTACATCTTTCTAATACAAAGAGAAAGTACATAAAAAAACGTTAAAAATCAGTCACAGATTAAAGTCTGGTGCAACTCTACTGCGCCGGCTGACTGCACAAAGATGAAGACATTAAAAATCTTCCTATTTGACAGACAGACACACACAATTATGAATGCACATTACCACCTCATTCCTAACTAGATATACTAGAATTTTTACAAATTTACATATACATAGAATTATCTATCGTTCTAATGCACGTGATGAGACAATATCCAATAACATACATTTATATTTAAAATAGATACCTATTGTTTTTATTAAACGTGGCAGACATAAACATAAACAGAGTGACTGGATAGAAGATTTTTCTGCAGAAAATTATGGCTATCTTCTGCAGTGGTTGCCAGCCAAGGCTATAAAATTCAATATGTTCTATTTAACCCATAGATGGAGGAAAGAGATGGATTAATATCTTTTTCAATGGTATTTGCGCGTAAGTGAAATAAACGAATTCAGCTGGAGATCGAAGTCAGTTTTCTGATTTCTCGTTCCGAGCCGATATCTCCTACAAAATAACGCATATCTTGATACACGTCTGATATATGTTTCCTATTTGTTTTTTATTTTATCACCCTGTCGAATTCTGACCCGTATTTCGTCTGCATTGAATCTTAACTTATAGATAGATAGATAGATAGATAGATAGATAGATAGATAGATAGATGGATAGATAAACTGTATAGGCATGTAGTTCAGACACACATAAGTTAGCGAGGCTGGTTGAAAAGTCTCGGGATATCCTACTTTCGAAAATATAGTAATTTGGAAATTACTTTTAAGTTGACTATCTGTTGACTCGAGGGATATTCAAGCAGATCTCCTACAAATATTAATTGATGTTTCAAGTATAAACGCATATATCAGTAAAGAAAAGGACGTAGATGTTGGCGTGGTGTTTATATTTGAGTGGGTCAATCTCTATTTCTCTCCCCCCCCTCTCTCTCTCTCTGTACAACGATTTTCTAAGTGTAATTTACATGTAACACAAGACCGAAAGTATGAGACGCCCAGTGTGGATCAAAATCACCGCCCAGTCCTTATTGTTCAAGCTCAATAAGCTTGCTCATCCTTTAGACCGCTTCGAGGTCCTCTTCTTTACGTATTTATGAGTGTGTCTGTGTTTTTGTGTATGCGTATATCGTTAACTGATTATGAGAGAAATAAAACCTTACAATGCGTTATTATTAGCAGTTACAAATTTAACGTAAGAGACCATGATTACCCGTTGTTGATAGCAGACACAGAAAACAAACTTAAAGGACCCCTACAGAAGTTGGAGAAGAAAGAGGGAAAAATCAATTGCAAGTTGTATGGTTGTTAGCAAAGGTTTAGATGAATGTGGGTAAAATTAATGTTTGTATGGAAATTGGACATTTGGGATTATTTAACATTTATTTTTAATCTTATACTTTTATTCCTTCACAATTTATTATTTGGAAACTCTTATTTGAAATAGACGCCTAATTTTATTTTTTTATTTTATTTTAATCAGTGTGTCAGCATTTTCTAGAAATCAGATTTTTTATTAGTAATAAAAACACGTGCCGTCTGTTTCGAATACGAGTATCCACTAATATATATATATATATATATATATATATATATATATATATATATATATATATATATGGCGCGGTGGTGTAATGTTTATCAAGCTTATCTCGCTTGAATAATTACAATTGGGTAGTGAGTTTGATCCTCACTGGGTTTCCCTTACTTTCGGCTGTGTGACACGTCTAATCTACGTTTAGAAAATCACCTTTCTACCAGGTTTGGGGGTCGGGCACATGGCTAACAACCCTGCCCCATAAAAAAACACTTTGTTACGGAAAAACAAAATGCTGCCGTACACATCATTGGATATAACAGAGGATGATGATGATGCATGCTTCATCTATTGTCACATATTTACGCAAAAATGTGCGTGTTCACATATAAACAAAGAATAAAACAATAACTCGAATTCTATTACGGATCATCAATTTTTCGTTGGTGACTGTTGTGAAACATAGTTATCAATGTTTCTTTGGTATATCTGTTTCTTTCTGGTCCATACGTTACGGTGGATAAGTAGAAGTATCGTATTAATGGTCGAGCTCAAGTCAGTTCTAAGCAGATTTGGAACAACCCAAAAAAATCTACTTACTTTATCACTCGGAGCTTTAAACATAGGTGATGACAATTTTTTTTTTTAATGTTGACCTGTAGTGAGTATAACCATCGTCGCGCTAAATCAGCTTTACGCTGAGTTGGAACAACCAAACAGAAAGCTTGACCTATTCATAACTTGAGGTTTTGGAAGAAACGTTCGAAAACCATGCGTTTGGAAGTTGTGTAGGAGTTCAGTGTCAGTGTCAGTGGGCTAAAATACCATTAATTATCACGTTCTCCACGTCTTGAAGCAAAGAGGAGAAAGAGAGTGGAGCAGAAAATGTTTGTCATTTTATATAGACTTCAACAAAATCATTTTAGCGGTTTTGACGAAACCAAGTTGGGTATTCTTATTCATAGTTCTTTTACGTTTACTATCACGGAAATTTTATTTTTTATTATTCATTATTTCTTTATCGTTTATCGATTTTATTTATGGAAACAAAAAGGAAACTAATACTAAGCATCAGGAAGAGACAGCTAAAGTTCCTGGGACAGCCAATGAGGAAGGAGGACTTGGAGAACCTGATACTAACAGGCCAGATAGAGGGAAAAAGAGACAGAGGAAAGCTGCGTTTAACATATTTAAAGGACCTGATCAAGTGGATGACAGAACGAGGGTTGCATGGTGCTACAGGAGAAAGCGTCCTAAGAGCCATCAGGGCTAGGGAGATGAGGGCCATGACAGCCTACGGCCTGAAAGAACATGGCACATAAAAGAAGAAGAAGTATTCCTAAATGGTTCGCGATCACTCTGTACGGTTCAAATGCAACAGTACTAAGCGTGCTGAAGCAGAACCCCATTTCTTTTCACAGTACATACTCGGGAAATACACAGGGAAACGTAAGAAAAGCAGATAATGTCATTGATAATGATAATCGAATGTTTTTTTTTTGTTTTTTTTCCAGTTTGTGAAGTTTCCCATCTTCCTTCGCATGCTTGAGCCGCTTGATATTTTCGTGGAATTTGAACAGACCGGTCATATCTGATCAGCCAGAAATACATCATTTATCAACAGAAAATAGGGAACTAGTCCTCTAACAAAAAGAAATTACATCATAAGTGTTAGAAATTCGATTAGCATTAACCAAAATTACGTAATATGAGAATGCAGCCGGTCAGGCAATAACTCATATCAAATATTCTGATCTACTTATCTCTCTTTACACATCTTCATTTACATACGTTTGAATATATATATATATATATATATATATATATATATATATATATATTATTAGTAGTATTAGTAGTAGTAATAAAAAACCGTGTCGTCTGTTTCGAATATATATTTTCTGGTTCGAATATATATATATATATCATCATCATCATCTTCATCTTCATCATTATCATCATCATCATCATCCTCTGTTTTATCTAATGATGTGTAGGGTAGAGTTTTGGTTTTCCGTAACAAACTGTTTTTTTATGGGGTAGGGTTGTTAGCCTTGCGCCCAACCCCCAAACCTGGTAGAAAGGAGATTCTTCTAAACGTAGATTAGACGTGTCACACAGCCAAAAGTAAGAGACACCCAGTGTGGATCAAACTCACTACTCAGTTGTAATGATTCAAGTGAGATAATCTTGCTAAACATTACACCACCGTGTCATATATATATATATATATATATATATATATATATATATATATATATATTAGTGGATACTCGTATTCCAAACAGACTACACGTTTTTTATTACTCATAAAAAATCTGATTTCTCGAAAATGCTGACACACTGATTAAAATAAAATAAAAACTAGAATTAGGCGTCTATTTCAAATAAGAGTTTCCAAATAACAAATTGTGAAGGAATAAAAATATACGAGTAAAAGTAAATCTGTTACTTCTTAAGAATTTTTTTGTTTATATTTTGAATCTGAAAGTAATAAAAATGGATAATTCGAGAAATATATGAGAACGAAAAAGTGCGATTTTCTTGGCAGATAAAATAGAACTATTCTGAATTGTGATTCTGTATATAGAACAGAGTGAGAGAACGCAGGATCAAGCAGTTTTCTCTCTTACAAATGAAGTGATGCGTGTCGATCCCTGGTCGGGAGAAAATATTATTTATCAAGATTTCTCAATCGAATACGCAGGCCAAAAATTAATACATACTATTTAAAAACAAATGGCCTTTTTTTTATAATCATATCGCCCCAAGCAAGGTATTTTGCTGCCATTGTTTTGCATGGGATTACATAGGCGGATAGTCATGAGAAAGAGTGACACGTTATGGGGGAGTTGTTAGGAAGTGGATAAGAGAAGGATGAGAATACTGATGAAAGTGGAGTGGACGGATAAGTTTTATTTTCTTGTCCTGAAGTACAAGGAAATAAAACTTTCAGTTCGAATTCTGGATCACCTGAATAATGGCGGAGCGTACAACGACCGAAACATTGTTAATATGGCCACAAAGATAAGGAACAATGTATATAAGGATGCAGGTTAGTGAAATAGGAGATGACTATTGACTCTACATTTAAATTCTTGGTGATTGTAGTTGTCGGGGAAGCAAGTAAACAGAAGGGAATTCCACAAGCAGGAAGTGCGAGAAAAGAAGCATTTGGAGTAGAATTTGCGTTTACATTATGTTGCTTTCACAGTAAAAGGGTGGGACCTCATTGTTAATCATTTGCTCGAGTAAATTCATATATAGATGGCACCAGTGAGCTAAGTTAATTGGAGCAGAACCCATGAAAGTATTTGTAGAAGAGACACAGGGAAGCCGCATTGCGCCAGTGTAAAAGGGACTATATCTGAGATGGCAAGCCGGGATCTATCACATTAAAGATTCTGGATTTTGTCAAGGACACCTAGGTGGATAACAGAAGCACCCGACCAGATATGGCAGCAGTATTCAATACACGAGTGGGTGGTAGATTTATATATGTGCAGGATGGTTTCAAATGTTTATTTCAGAAACGATTACAATTTTAATGTTATTTGAGGTAACAAAGTTGTATATTAAAAATCATTCGGTTTATTTAATAGGTTACTAAGAATTAAAGAGTTTTTTTCTTGCCAGAATCTTTCTTACATATTTGCATGTATACTATTTTTTCGTGCTTAGAAAACTGCTAAAATATCTGGTCTGGTGGTCTTGTTTCATATTTAGATATCCCTGATAAAATGTAAAGAAAAATCTTCAGTTTTGTTGTTCCTGGTATCTCGACTTCAATTCTTTAGCTCCCCGCCCTGTAATTTAGCTAATCTATGACTATTGTATAAATACTTTCATGGTAAATGCTTGATGAACTCTACTGTAGGGCACCTAGATTCTAGGAATTTAAGAGCAGTACATGACTTCCGGTAACATTCCATCATTAGTGGCTATGTGTAAAAAACTTTATTTCTTTCACCGGAACAGACCATGAGCTACGGCTCTCCTAGACGTGCCAACTAAAATCTCCAAGCTTTTTACTTTCACCTACCCGGCATCCAAGCACAGAACCCACAACCCAATTTACTAGATCCAACCGACGCATTTATCCACTGGACATGTGTCCTTCATGACAAAGAAATAAAACGTTCAGTTTGAAATCTGGATTACCTGAATAATGGCGGAGCATACAACGGTCGAAACATTGTCAATATGACCACAAAGATAAGGAACAATGGAAATAACATAAATAAAAACAATACCTCATATCAGAAATAATGACAAATACACATATTTATTTTATACTAATGTTCACCTAATAATAGGACTAAGAGTCACTCATGGTAGAATCACTGCTATAATAATGCAGCTTGAGCTAGTAATATTATAATGGAAAGCATCTTTAAGATTTTTGTAGCATGGCGACACGTTTTACACGTGAGTGCGCGCATATACCTAGATAACTTCACACACGCATGCACACACACACACGCACACACACACACACACACACACTCACACTCACACACACATATATACATATGTATATAATTATTAGGCAACACCAGTAATTTAAAGAGAATTATGTATATCATACTGTTAGTATATATTGCCAGGTGTATAATTCTAAATGAAAATAGAATGTTTTTTTTTTTTGTTATTATTACTTTGCCTAATTTTACCAGTCAAGGAAGCAAAGATGAACTCGTCCGAAACACCCTAAATTTTCTTCATTCTTTCATTGATGAAACTGCAATATAGGTAATTATGAAATATTTATAAATTCATTTGCTGCACATGTTATTGGGCAGTATTAACAAAAGAACCATTCTATCTTCATTTACAATTATTCACTTCGCAATAAATACTAAAAAATACTATGAAATACATTATTTTTTAAAACACTAGGGTGGCCTAATAATTATGGCCGGTAGAGTATATATATATATATATATATATATATATATATATATATATATATATTCTAAACATATACTGTTAAATATAAGAGACAATGAATGTCTATTATGTTTAATCATGGGCCGTTCTAAACATCGGATTTTGGCTTTAATTTCAGTTGAAAATAACAACAAAAATTCCCCAACATTTGGATAATTTTTTATGAAGTTGGTTCTAAGCTTTCGGCTCACATGATCCATTTTCAGAAGGGTTACAAGGACGTTATCACAAAAACATCCACCATCAGCGACGATTTTATTTTGTGTTGACATAAAACTACGCTAAGCAACGGCAACAGTTACCAAAAATAGCAAACGCAGTTCGTAAATGCGGTTCTATGACGTCACACCGCGTGAGAGCTCAAAATAATAACAGAAGCATATATTTGGATGCAATGTAATGTGTTATGACCAGATTTAAACGTGATTTTATTAAGTGAGTGTTGTTTGGATTTAATGTAAATGGCCTCCAATATCTGAGGATTCTTTTACTGTGTGTATGAGTGAGGATTATTGTATTGAAGATGGCTGCCTCGATACACTATACATATATATACATTTATGAATCTAATATATTTCACTTTCGTTTTCAGGTTTCACGTACATTTAACTTTTAAAAAGGCTTACTTTAATTTATGGCGAATCAAATTCAATAATAGACGACACGTTATTTCAAAGTTCCTCCAGATTAACGGATTCTGAGTCTAACAGAAAAAGAAAAACACGTAAATTTGTATGTAAGTGCATATAATAATTTTAGTTTGTTCATGTGGAATTAAGATGTTAATGTATATTCGTGTCAGTGCGTGTATGTATGTCTAGTAGCCATTATGATTGAAGGTTGCCCGCATGTTGATTTGGAAACGTTTTTACGTAAAAGCCATCTATTTTAAACATACGTTAGATTCTTTGAGAATTGATTCAATAAACATTGGTGATGTAATATTCCTTGTATATTTCAATATACGTTTTAGAATTTATGCGAGCGAAAAACGTAATTCCGAGAAGGACTCAAAATGAGTTCCTCTCCTGGAGATTTTTATCCGCCATGGGGTTGGATGTTGAAAAGGGTTCTTTCCGAAGATTAAACCGTGTAGTTTTGTTTTAGAGATGTTAAAATTACCAAGCTATTAATTTCTCTAGCTGACAAGAGATTAATATATATATATATATATATACTTCTACGATTTACGCATTACCCTCAATAATGAATTGGCTTCTCGCGATGATTGGCGTGTGTATACACCACATGTATATAACACGCTAAGATTTCCCTTCTTGCATTCCATGCGCCCATGGCTTAAGGGGTATAGGCTATGACTGACACCAAATCTGTCGAGTTTTGATCACGGCTGGAAGTAGGTAGATGTCTAGCTACACTGATGCGCTATGATACAACGAAACAGACTTGTATGCGGAAGAATAATATATAGTCATCCGCAAACAAATCTGTTTCGCTGTATCACTGCTCAACATTACGATTAGACATCTGATTTTTTTCTAGCCAGGATTGAAATCGACCAAATTAACATCAGTCGTCGAATTTACCTCGGAGTTATAGACGCTCAGCAGAGGAAGGTGGGCTTTAATATATATATATATATATATATATATATATATATATATATATTTTAAGTGAATACAGAACGAAGAAAGAACTATTACAACGTCCAAAACATTAATTTAAATCAGTGCTTGATATATAATATATAGAGCTGTGAATATTTATTATAAATTATATTTTAGAACATGTACATAATTATTCTATATATCAGCTACAAAGGTACGTTTGTTTTGACATTGAAACTTCAATGTCTCATCAGGCAGTGTGTAAAAGTGTTTAAAGCTTTTACACACCGCCTGATGAGACATTGAAGTTTCAATGCCGAAACAAACGTACCTTTGTAGCTGATATAGATAGAATAATTATGTACATGTTCTAAAATATAATTTATAATATATATATATATTCTTCACTTGATCTGTTTATTTCTGAGCTTTTGGAAAGTGGAATTTTTGGAATTTTCGATAGAAATACAATCAGTGTAAGTTATAGCTGTATTAGTAATTTAGAAAATTTGATAAACAAACAAAAGGCCTCAAATTTAAATAGCATTGTACAAAAGAATATCACTAATAAAGAATGGAACTACAGGAACAAAAATATATGCCCAATGAATTTGTAATACAAAATAAGTAATTTACAAAGCAAAAGTACATGACTTAAATGTCAAAACAAAACATATTCGGGATCAACCAAAGACACCTTCAAGAGCAAGTGTTTCAATCACAACTCTACATTTAAAATAGAAAACTTTAAAAATTGTACAAAATTGGCTAGCCACTTGTGGAAATTGAAATCAAAATATGGAAAAGACCCAGACATAACGTAGAGTAGAGTAAAAACAGCCAAGCCTTACAACGGTGGCAAAATATGTAGACTGTGCCTGGAAGAAAAGTTATAGATTATGCTATTTCCAAACAAAAACGAATTATTGAAAGAACGAACAGAAATTATGACTAAGTGTAAACATAACATAAAATACCTATTAGGTTCATACAACCATACATGAAAGAGTTATAATTTCTTGTAATTTTGAAAATTGCGCGTTCAATAATTTCCCGTTACGTGAGCGTTCAAAATAATCAACGTTACTTGAGCGTTCATAAAAAAAAATGTAAATGGTAAAATCAGTTATTGCAAATCTCCTAAAGACACCACATGGTAGAAACATATGTCGAGTCATAACTCGTTTACAAATGAAGAATATTGAAAAGTTCTACTATACAACTATATTGAACACATTTTAATACAATTGTGTACTGGTCTAATTTTATTATGACCGAAAACTAAGTAATTAAACAATCAAACACACACACACACACACACACACACACACACACACACACACACACACATATATATATATATATATATATATATATATATATATATATATATATATAAGGCGATCGGCTGTCTAACCGTACTGATGAGCTGTGATACAGCAAAACATGTGTCTGTGGATGACTATTTACGCTCTCACATCCTGATTGAGCACTCTGGAAGGATGGTAAACTTTGAAAAACAGTAGCTACTCTGGTATCTACGCATCTTTCATTCAGCAATGAATCAGAACACTCTCAGCTATTGGGCGTGTATAATGATAATATACACGCTAAAAAGTCCTTTTACCGGGCGCCCGTAGCTCAGGGGTAGAATCGCCGACTGACGCCAATTCGGTCGGATTTCAATCCTGGGTAAAAGTCGATCGGTTGTCTAATATGTAATGCAGCGAAAGAGATTTGTCTGCAGATGACTATATATATATTCAAAACCGTTTATGACTACATTTTTTTAAAAAAGTAGGCGCACCCGAATAACCCGGATATAAGAGACCCGGATATAAGATAGGTTTTCTCTGGTCACAAATTAGAGCCTGTGGTAATGCATATAAAACAGAAGAAACCGGGATATAAGAGAAGCCCGGATATAAGATAAATCTGTGAATTCTCTCTGTGAATTTTCGGCCAATTCTTTTTCCAAGAAACGTATCAGCTTCGAATCATAAGCCCTTGTCTCAACCAGTTTACTAATTGCGTTACTTTCTCTATTTCTTTGCTTCCTGCAGCTTCTTCTGCTGTTACACGCTTAATAAAATCGGAATTGATTCTCTTTCTTTGGATGCAAGCAGTTCACATTCCTTTATCGAGATTGTTTATCTACTCTTTTTTTAGCATTTGTTTTCCTAGCGCCTAATTTACCGGTATTTCTTTTTTTCCCCCACCAGCGTCTCGTCTAACGTGTTCTTACCGTTTTTATTTGCTTATCTGATTCATTAACACTATTATTTGTTTGCATTATTGTTATTTGGTCGAGTTTGCTCGGACAATCACGAGTCTATCATGTCATACTTCACTTTCCTGCATCTAGTCCGAAGGCCATTAGGGTGGCATAATGTGTCAATGTAAACTATTGCAGTATGACCATCACTTTGTCCAGAGATTAAATCACCTGCAAGGTTTTATTTTGCTCGTTATTAGTGTCCTGCATGGAGCATTCTCCGTTTGCATAGGATTGTAGAAATATCAGGGATAGGTCTACAGTTTTGTGATTTAGTTGGATCTTGTGTCCAAGAGATGCTAAACATGCTTCTTAATATCTTTCTGTAAGCTCGGACAATGAATGCCCTGTGTTTTCTGTTAAGGAAACTGTTAATATTACCAGTGATATAACGCCGACAGATATTTGTTCACAACCGACCAAAAATCTAAGTTTTTTAGGTAACGACTAGTATATGTAAGGAATAATGTCCAAAATATGGCAATGTTCTTGGAATTCATTAACCGACACTACGTGTCAATTTATAATAAGTTCTGCTTTTGTTACCAAAATAAAAATAGGGCATATTTATACTAGACTAACAGTACAGCCCGGCGTTGCTCGGGTGTAATGAAAGCTTTAAAACTAATCCATGCTCCTGGAGCTCAGACTCTTTGGACGTTGGCACGAAAGACTAAAAAGTAACAGTTGTTTCTAGTTAAAGCGAAACTTTAGACTGAAAGATAAATGAATGGATGTAAGTCAAATTTTGATTTCCTGGTATCAATATCAAATCAGATCACTATTTACTCTTTAGTACCCATCAAAGTTAGTATTGATTGTTAAGGAAATGAGATCTGAAGATATAAGAGGAGTTGCATCCACCTTTTATTGAAAATACTTGAACCTTGATATTTCAGAGGAAAATAATATGTAACTGACTTAGTAACTTCATAAAATGGATGACAAGCAAGGTTTAGGAGAAATGAAAAAATTTATTAAAGTCTACACTAATATATATATATATAAAGATAGGAAGAGAGAAAAAGAGAGAAAGAGAGTAAAATAAAAAAAGAGAGAAATGTGGAGAGCCATGATCACCTATGTCTGAGGAAGAAATTTTTAACCAGTTTCCTTAAACGATTTACTTGTCAGTTCCATTTGTTATAACACAAACACACACACACAATATATATATATATATATACTAGCAGTATGGCCCGGCGTTGCTCAGGTGTAATGAAAGCTTTAAAACTATTCCATTTTCTTGGAGCTCAGATTCTTTGGTTGTTGGCACGAAAGACTAAAATGCAATAGTTGTTTCCAGTTAAAGCAAAACCATAGACTGAAAGGAAAATAAATGGATGTAAGTCAAATTTTGATTTTCTGGTATTAATATCAAATAAGTTTTTTCATAGTAAACTGAATTTTGAAAGCTAAATATGTCCTCTGAGTAAATGGTATCATAGCTGAGGCTAAGAACTACAATTATACCTACTTAGAGTCAAACCCGAAGCAAAAAGTAAAATAAAAGGGCTGAAAGAATACAGATATACAGGCAGATAAACAGACACACACAAAAACATCTTGCCTTTTATATATATATATATATATATATATATATATATATAATCGATTTTCTGCACTATTGTAAGAACTGCCATCTTGAAACTTCTGAATATCGTTTCTTATGTCTTTGTTGTGCTTGGAAAAGGTATAAATAAATATTAAGGATAAACTAGATAAACTAATTTCAATGGAGTACATAATGTAAATATTAGAGACTGTCCCTAAAGTCTGAACGCATAGGCAAAAATGCATATTTTCAAGAAATCAAATTTTCAACAATATTTTATTGAAATCGAATATAAATAAAACTCTAAGTATAAATGTAAAAGTTGGTGCACGTTGCAACAATCACGTGAGCCCGATGCACATTTCCATCAATTTTAACACATTCAGTCTTTATGAGTTCAATCAAGTGCAGTGTATCTTTGTTTTTTATTGAACACCGCCTTCAGCATGATCCAGAAAAAAAAGCTAATTGTTTCTTCTATCGATAAAACCGTACTTAATCTGTGGAGGTAAAAAATATACTTAATCATATTTCATATGTGTCCAAACATTAGCAATATCCTTTATAACAATAAACATACTGATATCCTTTTTTAAGTTATGTATGAAAACTGAAATTAGGCATAGAAATTCTTCATAAATTCAAAATAATACTCTGTAATCTCATTGGTCCTGACCTGACATATCGGTTTGAGTCAATTTGCCACCACCATAACATAGATTTCCAGTGCGTTTTCTAAAAATACATTTATAGTAATTTTTCGGATTAACTTTCATCTTTATAGTATCATTTAATTTTTTATTCTATTTGTATTACCCGGACTCTGACAAATTGTGCATATGAGAAATAGTTGAAACATCAAAGAGACTTGAGGTATTATGGTGACTGTAGTAAAAATAGTAAGAATGTGTTATATTGATGTAAGAGATATTGTCATATGTTTGGGTCAGTAATCGTGGCTAGCTAAGTTTAAGATAAGACTGATTGAAAAGAAGTTTTCCTCTCCGTTGGCTTTGTGCTATATGTTTTTATAAAGTAAAATAAATACCACTTTTCTCTATAGTTGTTAACTTATCTAGGAATGTAAGCACAATGGCTTCTTTTAATTTCGTCCCCTTTTTTGATAGTTTAATTCCTCTTATTTAGGGGACCAAAAATGTCAGTTCTCAGGTGACTGCGAAATACCTTTCGTCTTTTCGAGTGTTCATTTTGTATTTATTGTTGTATTTTAATTAGTGTGTACTTGAGTTAGTGTTTGCTTGAATTATTTAAGTCCAACCTTAATTTCGTCTTTTAACTGATATTTCTATCACCATTGATAATTCTTTTTGTTTTGTTTTACTAACATTATTTACTCTAGTTTCCACTATATAAATTGTACTTATTGTAAAAATCCACTGGGGTTAAATCAATAGTTATTATTTTATCCCCATCCCAGAAAAGTTTTATATATGGTAATTAGTTACTGCTTCAATGAGAGCTTGTGGTATTATAGTAACTCTAATAAGCACTCACCACAGCCCAGCTGATAAAAGCTTGATGTAATTCATTGACTTCGATCAAACAGTTGTGAGTTCAATACATACTCCCAGCCGAGGCGAACAATAACATGATGAGTTGAGTTCTTAAAGGGAAATAACTGCAAACTGAGATATCCAGAAAAGTGGAACAAAATTAATCTACTGTAGTGGACTAAATAAGTTTACGGCTATATCGTGTTGAATGCACCGGTTTCCAACCAATCACCGAAGTTAAGCAACATCGAGCCTGGTCAGTACTTAAATGGGTGACCATTTGTGAATACGAGGTGCTGTAAACGTAAGGACTAAGAATGGTCTACCGGTCCTCCAGGTTTGGAGGTTGGATGCAAGGCTAACAACTCTGCCCCGTAAAAAACAGTTTGTTACAGAAATAGCAACAAAAAGTTGCTGCTCTATGCACCATTGCGTGTGATGGAATGGTGATGATGAGTTTTATTCGAAATTCAAAAGTACATCAGTTAAAGAAAGCGTGTACCAGCCGAAATGTCCTGAATATGACAAGAAGGATGAGAAAAATAGTCCGAACAATGTGAATAGCGTAAATCGTTACTCATTCAACGTTAATATTAAACAGCAGACACTATGATATTTCCAGACAATTTCACTCGTTACACTCTGAATCGCTTCCTCCTTTGTTTGCTGCGTTGCTTTGGATTGCCGATTCTTCTAGTCCCAGATTTAAAAAGAGAAAAACTTTTAGGTTTTGCTTTTTTACTTTATAAATAGCGTATATTCATTGAACAATGTCCTTTTCATTGCGATTGTACAATAACCGGAGATCAATATCGAATTTTTTTAGACTAATGGCCAAGATTTCTATAGTGCTTGTGATATGGTAGAAAACTGAATAAATCTGTATTTCTAAAACATTTTGCAAACCAAAAAACAATTCAATGCGAATGCGAATCAGTGGTTCGATGAGGATTTCGAAAATGACTTTGGATATGCAATGTAAATTCCAGAAAATCAAGAAAATATGGTTCTATATGAGGATGCTGGGAATGTCTGTCTCTGGCGGCATTTGTCTTGGGTAGGTTTACTCGGTTTCTTGCCTACAAGAATTTTTTATGGGGCATTTTGGGCTCGAAATGTGTCCCCCAACCGCATGCATTGCGTAAATCTTCCCACTGTAGGTTGACAATTCTTGCTGCGCTAGACTGGTTGCCAACCAAGGTTATAGAAATGCCGAATCACAGTGAAAATACATTGTCTAACGTCGAATTGAATCGATTTAATCATTAATCTTCGTTCTTCAAGATTATTCGATAATAAGTGACATGGTTCATTTTGCTGCTTAGTGCTGCGTTGCCATTCAGTTCAGACACCCGGTTTGTTGACAGGGTAGAGTTTCTTGCAGTTAAAAGCCCGTAGCTTAAAAATCATCTTTCGGCCAGGTCGTTACGCACGAGTGAAGAACAAAACAATTTATAACGGTAATCCACTTTTTATTCTTCGCTTGTAACCTTATGCTATAAGCGAGCTAAGCAGAGATGAGTCGTGAGTGAGTGAGGTGGTGCCCATTTCAGTGACCGTCGTCAATGTCCGTTTTACGAAACCCACTTGGTTTATACTATTTGTCATTTTGCGGGATGTCTTTTCAGTTTTGTAGACAAGTTCTTTTTCTTGTCATCTTCATTTAAAAAAGCTATTAATCTTTCTTCCGTGAATTTCTCTCAGTCCGATCCTCTTGTTCTTGTGTTTTGAAGTTGACTTCACATACTGATAATAATCGCTGTTTACATTATCTGGAATATTGTCATCGCGTTTATTGACATTTTTTCAACGTTTTGACCGTTATACGCTCCGGCCTTTTTCAGGTGCTACGAATTTCGAACCGAATCCTTTATTACGATCACTTGAGTATCGATTCGAAATTTGTAGCATCTGAAATAGTCCGGGGCGAACAACAGCCGAAACTTTGTAAAAATGACAACAAAGTTGAGGACAATAGCCCGAATAATGTAATTACTGTAAATAATACCTCATCTTGGAGTGTTGAAGTATAGAAAATAGTAAACGGTCGAAAGTAAATGTTCCGTATTGAGCTGTGCGACAGGTCCTCCTGTTTTCAATTTAACAAGACTCATATTGTTATATTTGTCTCGGACACTGCTACAAGTTTCCAGAATTGGGATTGAAGTTATAATATTGTATACATAATTTCACTAGAACAAAAGGGAGATTTTTGCTTCTTTTTTTTTTTATCTCTGCCCTATCATATACTGCAGCCACTTCCCCATCGTCGAAATGTGGCCTCCCTTTGTCTGTTCTATAAATACTTTCAGGGCTTCTGCTCAGACGAACTTCAGTCACTGATGCCAAAGGTTAGCCAAATGCAGACGACAATTCTACTCCTTCAGCTTCTTCTCTCACACTTCCCACCTGTGGAACTCGCTCCCGTATTCTTGCTTTCCTGACGGCTACAACCTCCAGAAATTTAAATGCAAAGTCAATACTCATCTACTAACCACTGGACTCTAGCTCTCTCCCCACCCCTGTATAACCTTCCCTTTCTCTCCACCTATGTATCTGTCACTGCACCTGCTTTCTCAGCTTTCTATTGTTCCTTTCTAACTAGTTTGTACTCCTCACTCTTTTCTAATTAATCTTTTTACATTTATGTAGCCCCCTGCACATCAGTGGCGTTTCCGCCTTGCTCAGGGTGAAATGATTAAAAAAAATATATAGAATAAAGAAAATTGTCATGCTGAACTCAACTGTCTAAACATAGTGGATTCTCCCTCCTAATATATGTAAAAGTGTAGCGAGTAGTCATGGAGATAAATACTAGTCAGCGACCTGGCAAGTTACTCTGCGTCTCGATAACACAAAGTTCCCAACAGAAAGCCGAACGTAAGGGACCGACATTTGTACTTACATACAACAATTACTTCACAACAATTAGTGATATATATATTGTTCATCAGTAAAATTATCATGAAAATATTTATATATAAAGCATAGAAAAGCTATATTACGGGGGCCGGAATGTCTTAAGCATTTGTTATGTGTTATGGTGAACTCATCTGTCTAGGGATAGTGGACTCTCCTTCCTAATATAAGTAACAGTGTAGCGAGTAGTCAGGGAGAAAATACAAACATCGACCTGGCAAGTTATTCTGCGTTACTACGTGATGACACAAAGTTCCCACCATACAACGCACAATCTTCTATGTTGTACTCCACAACAGAAAATACAATTTATTGTGAAGCTTTTGTACTTCAGACATTATCTATAGGAGAACATGCTAGCATGTAATTTTAAGAATTGGGTCTTTTAGAAAAACGAAAACATCGTCCAATATTTTGCTGTTACATACCATGCGTTTCGTGTGGAATTACAGGCAAGCGTACATTATCATTAAATCTTTTTAGAATAAGGAAAATATCATATATTTTCTCAACATTTAACAACGGTCTTGCTTATTAGATGGACTGATACCATAAACTTTTTTCATTTAAGCATAAAAAATGTTTTTCAATTAATCGGACATTGTAAATGAGAAAACCTGAAATCATATTTTTATAATTTAGACATTTCAGAATAAAGAAAAGTCTATTCAATCTAACGGTATTATATTTCGAGCATTATCAAAGAAATGACCAGATATCATATATCTAAACTTATTTATAAATGGAACTTTGTGTGTGTATCCGTTACCTATAAACTCCGAAACGGCTGAACCGATTTTCGTGAAAATTTACACAGTTGTACTATAAGCGTCTGCGAGTGTTCTTAGCTAGGTTTTGTGTCGAGGTAACCCCCGATAAATATCGGAAATCGACAATCGAAAAAAATGGGTTATAGAAGGACTGGTCCGATTTTAATCAAATTTGATACACTCAGAGACAAAGACATAAGAAATGATATTCAGAAGTTTCAAGGTTCTTACGATAGTGAAGAAGATCGATAATATATATATATATATATAAACGGCAAGATACCGGGTCTGATCAAAATCAGTTTTTCAGCCCTTTTATTTTAGTTTTTACTTCGGGTTTGACTCTAAGTAGATATAATTTTAGTTGTTAGTCTCAGCCATGATACCATTTACTCAGAGGACTTATTAAGCCTTCAAAATTCAGTTTACGACGAAAAAACGTACTTGATATCGATACGAGGAAATCAAAATTTAACTTACATCCATTCAATTTTCTTTCAGTCTACGGTTTCGCTTTAGCTGGAAACAACTATTTAGTATTTCGTGCCAAAGTCCAAAGAGTCTGAGCTCCAGGACCATGGATTAGTTTTAAAGCTTTCATTACACCCGAGCAACGCCGAGCTATACTGCTAGTTTTTTCATAATTTAAACATTTCTGAATAAAGAAAATTTCATTATATCTAACGGTATTATATTTTTAAACGCCATCTAAGTAACGGCCCGAATGTGTACATATATTTTGGATATTTCAGATTAAAGAAAAGTCTATTCAATCTAACGGCATTATATTTCGTACATTATATTTTGAACATGAAAACATAAGTTTTTATGATTTACACATTTCAAAATGAAGAAAAAGCCATTTAATTTATGTGACACTGTTTAAGGAGTAGTAGTGAATTGACAAAAACTAACTTTTTATATACCGATGACCCGTGGAAAAATAGGAATGACTGCTAATTAAAGTTTTTAAAACCAAGGCAAAATCTGCTTTTGGTCAGAGTTAAGATAAAAAGAGAATATTCTATATGAAAGAATTTGCCACCCCTGGCCGCACAATTCGGTCGATTGATAAAAAAAAAACGTACTTTAAATGTACCGAAGGACGGACAAAGGAAAACAGAAGAAAATAGTAACTGAGTAATTTTGTCATCAGCTACAAAGGTTAAACAAGGAGGCAAGTGGATTTGTTTAAAGTCTGAGATAAATAAAAGCAAATTCTAAAATACGTCTTAAGAAAAATAGATAAATATTTTTACGACGATTGAGTGGCAGAGAGGAAATTCGTAATCCCAAGCCGTGAATTTTGTCTATTGATGAGAACTGACTTTTACGGGTAGACAGGTTTTCAAAACAGAATAGAAAAAAAAAATTGTAATTAAAATTCTACGTCTGTCGAAATACGACAAAACGTCTTAACTCAAGGGATTTTCTTCTTTTTTGTCACTTGTAGGAAAATGATTATTATCTCAGATACGACAATGACTACACATAAGCATGAGAAGTGAATTTTATAGCGATAATTACAATTTAGCGTTTGGGCTAGACCACACCCATCAGGCAATTATGGTACGTAACACTCACACAAAGCAGGTAGAAGATAGGGTTGATCAGATGAACAATAAGGAAAAGGCTCTGCTGGAATTTCAGGAAAGTCGGAGTGACGTTCCACGCTCCTCGGGCAGTAATATGCCCGGGATTTATCAGGTGACCAAAGAAAGAAAAAAGATCAGATAGAATTTCTGAGAGGGAGGAGTGACTCACCTATATTAGGAGATCCCTGATTGTTTGTTTAAGAGTAACGCTAGCATAGCCAGACCACATCATACTAGGACACCAGTTAGATGAGGAGCTCAATCTGAGCGGCATATTTTGAACAGCAAAGTCAGAACAGCGAAGACAGAGAGAGAAGTCAATAGACCGTGCATCAACCGAAGAGGGATGAGACCAACGCTTTGCCTGATCTTAAACCTCCAACTTAAAAGCCTTGTTCCAGAAGTATCGTTAAAACATATACAATAAACACTGTATCACGACAATCGGAAAGAGTTAATAGTTATTGCGTAAAAAATGTAGTAACAAGTTTGTATCTAGGAATTTTTTATATAATATTTTTAATTTATCCAAGTAATTTTTTTGTTTTCGTGAGACTTGGCAGTTTAGATACAGTCGCTTTCTGATCGACGCAGTGTGGCTTCTCTGTGTCTCTTCTACAAATACTTTCACGGCTTTTCCTCCAATGAACTTTGTTCACTGGTACACCCTATATATGAATTTCCTCGAGCCACAACTAGGTCCCACCATTTTACTGTGAAACCGATAAATTATAATCACAAGTTCTACTCCATCAAATTCCTTTCTCGTACTTCCTGCCTGTGGAATTCCCTTACGCTTACTTGCTTCCCTGACGACTACAATTTCCAAAAATTTAAATATAAAATCAATAGTCATCTCCTATCTCACTGACTCGCATCCTCTCTCTCATGCTCTTTTCTCCGTCCACTCCAGTCTCATCAGCATTCTCATCCTTTTCATACCGTCTTCCTGATACCCTCTGTAACCGGTCACTTTTTTTCCTAACATTCCTCCTATGTAATCCCATGCACAGCAGTGGCAGTAAAATGCCTTGCTTGGGGTGACTTGATTATAAAAAAAGATAAACAAACTATACTCTGACTGGACCAAAGCAGGTCATCGATTTCAGTCGGGCCGAGTAAGTTTTGTGATCAATCAACACAACGTGGGGCGATACAAGATTCTGGCCTAAATTATCAACTCCTCTGTCAACCGAGGGGATAAAGGTTGGATACTCTTTACTGCTACGAGTAGGGGTAAACGTCAATTGTATTTCGGGCATTATCTGGATAGTGACCTGATAGAATATATATATATTTTTATAATTAAAATATTTCAGAATAAAGAATGGTCACTATATCTAACAGAATTTTTGTTATGGTGCTATATATATATATATTTTTAATCATTGCTCCCCGAGCAAGGCAGAAATGCCACTGATGAGCTGGGGGCTACATAACTGTAAAAAGATTAATTAGAAAAGAATGAGGAGTACAAACTAGTTAGAAAGGAGCAATAGAAAGCTGAGAATGCAAGTGCGATGACAGATACATAGGTGGAGAGAAAGGGAAGGATATACGGGGGTGGGGAGAGAGCTAGAGTCCAGTGGTTAACACATGAGTATTTAAATTTCTGGGGGTTGTAGCCGTCAGGAAAGCAAGAATATAGGAGCGAGTTCCACAGGCGGAAAGTGCGAGAGAAGAAACTGCAGGAATAGAATTGTCGTCTGCATTTGGCTAACCTGACTGTGAATGGGTGGGACCCAGTTTCCAATCTGGTTGCACGAGTAAACACCTGTTTAGGAGGCATCAGTGACTGAAGTTCGTCCGAGCAGAAGCCATGAAAGTATTTATAGAACAGACAATGGGAGGCCACATTTCGACGGTGCGCAAGTGGCTGCAGTCTAGCCGCCAGATCAGTACCTATCAGATTACAGACTCTCCTTTGGAGCCTGTCGAGAACACTGAGGAGAACGGCAGGGGCGCCTGACCATAAATGGCAGCAGTACTCCATGCACGGACGGATGGTTGACTTGTATATATGCAGGATGGATTCAGGCGGAAAAAACATCGTGGATCGACATAATGACTCAGCCTTCTTAGCAGTAGATTTAGTTATGTATTCAATATAGTGGTTCCATTTGAGGTCTGAGGAGAGGGTAAGGCCGAGGAGGCGTAGTGTGTTTCTCTCAGGGAGAATCGCTTGGTCCATACTTATGGAAGGCATGAGAGGTTGCCTGTGATGGTTGATCGGCAACAGCTTGGTCTTAGACGCATTGAAGTTGACAAGCCATTTCTTGCCCCAATTCACCACAGAGTGTAGATCCCGTTCAATGTCAGCAGCGAGTTTATGTCTGTCCGCCACGACAGGTTTCTTACTGGTGCGGAAGTATATTGTGGTGTCGTCTGTGTAGATGCCTACTTGGGAACTGATCTCATCTGGGAGGTCTTTGAGGAAAATAAGGAAGAGCGTCGGGCCCAGGATAGAGCCCTGTGGTACACCATCATTCGTGCTGTAGGATGAAGAGGCATGCCCATTCAAAACGGCCTTCATTTTCCGGTTATTTAAAAAAGATTGGATTAGGTCAAGCAGACGACCGGTAAAACCGTAACCCCGTAGCTTGCATCGGAGTTCAGAATGCCAAACCCTGTCAAAAGCCTTGGAGATGTCCAGAGCAACCGCGCGAGCTTTGTCAGACTCATCAAGGGCCTGGATCATGTACTCCGTTACGGTTGCTAGCAAGTCGGCCGTGGACCTGGCAAAGCGGAAGCCATATTGCCTGTCAGAGAAGAGTTTGTGGGCAGTAAGATGTTGAACTATTTCAGCATTGATTATGGCCTCGAATACTTTCCCGAATATCGGTAGAAGACTGATAGGACGATAGTTGGATGGGTCGGAGGGTTCACTACAGTTCTTAAATACAGGAACGACTGAAGAGAACTTCCAGCATGCAGGAAAGCAGGAAGCAGAAAGGCAGTAGTTAAACAGTTTAAAGAGGACAGGGGAAAGTTCAGGAGCACACCTCTTAAGGAATATCACCAGGATTCCATCGTCACCACGACGTGAGAACCTCAAATTCATGGATTAAAGGAGCTATTGAGGATTTGCTATTGTCCAGCACTCGTTTGCAAATCCTCCAATAGTCCTTGGAGCCAAACTTGCGGTCAGCTATGCGCTGTCGCATTCTCTCAGCAAACAACCGTTTGGCGTCATTTAGGGTTTTTTGCACTCATTGCGAGCAGATGTGGACAGGCGCCTATTGTGATCAGATGACTGTCTCCGGAATAGACAGAAGTAATGGTTCCTGTGGGCAATGGCGGCTGAGCAGGCAGGAGAGAACCACGGGGAGGAATGAGGTTTTAGGCAATACTTCGTGGTGGGTATGAAGGCATCAATGCCAGCTTTCACCCATGACGAGACCTCATCAGCTGATAGATGGAACACTTTTCCCCAAGGGACGTCGCAGAGGAAATCGCGAAAGGCATCCCAGTTAGCTTTTTGGTAGAGGTAGGAGGTCCTATAGGTAGGGGGCTCCTGAGAGGAGTGAGAGTAGAAAGAAATACTGAGAGAGGCTACAGCGTGGTCGGAGTTGCCGAGAGGGCAAAGCTGCGAGACTTGACAGGCGTCAGGCGCAGAGGTGAAACATATATCTAGTAGTGAGGAATGACCCGAGGGAGTGCTTGGGAAGCGAGTGGGGAAGTCTACCACTTGCGTAAGGGATTGGGAAATAGCGAAGTTCATGGCGTGAATGCCCGCTGGATCAGTAACAGCGGATATTAGTGAAAGAAAGGTTAATGGGTTTAGGTGGTTTGATTTTAACTGGTTTAGGGTTATTTCTGATTTGTTTCGTCAATTTTTGTTTATAGAAAGGGACCTAGAGTAGAGGATACAGGCGGTCATTATCCACGATCTGTGCGGGAGGGAAACTGGCTAGGGCTGCAGCAAGGTGTGGCCTCAGGTTTGCCCTCCGAAAGCGTTTGCAGGGACACCTATCCATGCGCGAGATGGCACTACAAGAACCCCGATATTATACAATTATTGATCTGAGCAGCCGCTCTTGACGCTACGCAAGAGTTAGGGCTCCTAACTACCAGTCGGAAGCAGCAACCAGGAAACTGCCAACCCGGTACCCTCACAGTGATGAGCCGTTGCCACCATCTGGCCAGATCGCAGGTAAATCACGGAAACACCAATACTAAGGTCTGAAGAGGAAAGAGAAAGCCGGAAACCACATCCTAAACAGGAAACAAGGGGCAAGCCTCTACTCCTGTTCAATAGACGTAGGAGGGGTATGGATCGGCCGATAGTGTAATCTATCTACTCCTATTAAAAAAAAATTCCACGTGTGGTGAGTTAACTAAGTTTTAACTTAGTTAAAGTCCAACTGGACCATAAAGGCCGAAAAGATTAGTAAAAAATTAAAATACATAAATAAGAAACAAATACACATACCACACAGGATTAACCCAGGAAATTTGAATTAAGAAATTCATATCTTCAACTCTTGGCTTTTCCCGAAAATTAAGGTCTGGCTAAGCTGCCTGTTCATGTACAAAGCAAACAAACGAATTTGAATTTGAAGAACAGACCATCTACGAAATTTAGAGATTTCACAGGGTTGGATTATAGGGGAGGAGTGGGGGTCAACTGCCCAGTAACGGCCACTATCTGATTAGGGATGGCTTCGCATTGCAGAATAAATAAATAAAGAGAACTTCAAAACAGTAAAGCTAATTTTTTTCCAACTGGAGCATATAGGCCGAAAAGATTAGTAAAAAATTAAAATACATAAATAAGAAATAAATAAGTTGTGAAGCAGTCTAGAGGCAGTCTCGAGACAGTCGTGAGGCAGTCGAAACGCAGCGTAAATATACCGTTCGAACTTACAATTGTATCTGCTAATTACTAACACTCTTACTTGTATATATGTTCTGTTATTCTAATACACTGTTTGAATATGTTTCGAACATCATCTGTAGAATGACTCATAGTATATATATATTTATACTTTCAGAATAAAGAAATGGTATTTCTATCTAACGGTATTATATTTCGGACATTATCTCTAGAATGACCTGATAGCATATATGTTTAAAATTTAGAGATTTCAGAATAAATAAAGAGCCAATCTATCTAATGATATTTTATTTAGGACATTAACTGCGGAATGGACCGATAGCATATATTCTTATAATTTAGATATTTCACAATAGTGAGAATATCATTAATAGTTTTTCTACGAGGTTTTAGACATTGCTTATACAATTGTTCCTATTTTTTAATATTATTGTTACTACAGCTCCATATCACATAATGAATAATAATAGTTCAGTCACTGAAGCCCCGTAACGCGTATCAACGTATATCTCTGAAGACCTCAACGCTTATATTCTCCTTATTTTATTGCATTCAATAAATAAGAACCACGGCGATGATGTGAGATAATATCCTTAATATCCGCGTTTTACTTTGCTTGCATTTATCTACATCAATGGTTGGGAAATCGATAGCAATTTTATTAGGCGTTATATGTTGGCTTGATGGGATTCAGTGCCGCACTTTCATCCTTTGATTTTCTCTCGGTATGAATTTGTTGATCACATTTACCAGAAAGAAATTTGGCAGATTAATAAATCTCGAATGCTACAGCGGACAAATTAGTTGTTCAGCTGATTGATTGCTTCCAATTGTTCGACACTTTGTTGTTGATAGAATTTCCCGACTTTCCAGTACTGCTGTTTAACGCAATGCATTTCAAACAGCAAAAGACATTTAAATCATTAAGCATTTAACAAAATTACGAATAAATAAATTATATCCATTTCTGTGTTGCTATTCAATCTTCAGTCAATTAAGTGCGATACGTGATCACACGTGATCATGTCTCAAAAGAGACATGACTGACTGGGCAAAAGATTATCTCGTAGTAAGTTACCATCATTTTTCTAGCAGTAGACTGTTTGCCAGCCAAGGCTTAAGAATCCAGTCTGTCCTGTTATTTAACCTATAACTGGAAGGAAGAGACGGATTAATACCTTTCGCAAAAGTATTTGAGCATAAGTGAATGCAAGGGATTCAACTGGAATTCGAACTTGGCTCCCCGATTTCTCGTTCCTCATTACTTTTGTATCCTTCTTTCTTTCTTTTTTCTTTCTTTCTTTCTTTCTTTCTTTCTTTCCCCGCAATATTATTTTTAACAATTATGAATTAGACCCGTTTTACTTTTGCTCTTTAGCTTGTCTAATTTTTAATTTTTAATTCTACATTGTACTTCTTAATGTTCCTTTGTATTTTGTTTTATTATATCTTATTTTTATTTAAAGTTTTAAAATTTGAATTTTCTTTACGTTATTTATGTACATATAATATTTTAATATTTAAATTTTTAAAACTTATGATTTACACCTGGTTGATTTCTTCATCCTGCATTTTATTGTATTTTTTTTTATTTCAAAATTAAAATTAAAATTTTAAATTCTCATCGAAATGTTACCATAGAATATATAAATTTTTAATCATGTTAAAAAAGCACTAACCTAACTTTATAAGATATAATTCCGCTGAACATCGAGTGATTCAAATCTATTAAACGTTTGAAATATGGACCTGATGATTGCTTAACGCATGAATCTCCGATTCGTGCCATAGACGTAGGATAATATATATATATTTATTCAATAATAATACCTCAAGTTAACCTATTCTTGCACGGATAATTTAGAAAATATAATGAAAAAACACAGTAAGAAAGTCCTCAACAATATGGAAATAAAACAAAACGGTAAATTACAATGCTTAAATAGATCGTACCAAGGACAAAAGAACTAATACCAGCGGTTGTCATTGTAGAAATTCTAAAGAATGCCTATTTCATAATAATTGTCTACTTAGCTCCATAGATTATCTTTGTACTGTCTCTATAATTGAAAATTCTGATACTAAAAAGGTTTATGTTGGTTCTACTAAAAACCCGTTCAAAACTCGCTGGTATAAACACACAGTATCTTTCAACAATAGTTCCTATGAATACAGCATTTTATTATCCAAGGATTTTTGGTCTTGAAAAAAAACGACAAAACACCCACTGTTAAATGGAAAATTCTTACAAAGGCATGAACTTGTAACATCCACCGTGCACCTTGCTACCTCTATCTCAACGAAAAGTTAGAAATTATCAAATTTAGGGACACGGTTAAACTTTTAAACCAGAGAAAAGATCACTGTTCATTGTAAGCATAGTTCAGTAGTTACATTAAAATCTGGGTTGTAATATTGGGAACTTGTATATATAATCTTTTTAACTGCTTTATTTGATGGAAAATTCTATTCGAATTGGACGTTCTAGTTAACCCTTGCTGGATCTCTCATTCAGCATATATTATCATACTGATATTTGCTGAGCGTTGAATCTAACATTGATCGGTAAGTTATACAGTTATGAGGTATTCTATCTAAAATCAATTATATTGCCAATATTCGATAAACCTTATTTTAGCACACATCGTCTGGCTAAGTTTCAACACATCTTTATTAGAGAACCAATCGTTATACTAATACTTCGTAACTGTGTTTTTTTAAAGCATCAATCTCACATTGGTTTTGAATTTTATTATTTCTTGGTTTTAGCTTTTGGTACTTATCGTTTTTTTATGTATTTGTATGTGTGTATGTATGTGTATGTATATGTTTGCGTGTATGTATGTATATATATATATATATATATATATATATATATGCATGCGTCTGTGTGGGTGTATGTGTATACGTGTGTGGGAGAGGTTTTTGGTATACGCGAATGGCGAGGATAGTCTGACTAAACCTACTTGACAAAAAATATACTAAATGCCATATTTATACAGTGAGCTCGATGAATGTTATCCAAAGTAATAGATTTTTTTTAAAATGAATAACACAGCACATCTTTTAGACTGGCTTTGGATAAATAAATAAATAAATATTTTGTTTTATGTGATAAATTAGCCTATTTTGTAGAATCGCACTACTTTCGTTCCATCCGGCATTAATTTCTTTCCCAGTAATAAACATTCCTCTATATAAAAAAAATAGAAAACAAACACCCGCCTATTTCACTCACCCTACTGGCCAAAAATATAAAATAATTTTTACCTACTGGCAGTTGTTTCCATCCCAAACACAGATGCTATAAGCATCTGTGTTTGGGATGGAAACAACTATTTTAAATATTGTTAAAAGTAAGTCATGATTTTGTTTTTATTTATTTTTTGATGCTTAATTTTAAACGTTAATGCCAGTAGGTAAAAAAATTATTTTATCTTTTTGACCAGTAGAGGTGAGCGAAATAGGCGGAGGTGGAAATTCAACTAACTAGCCAGAATGACTGGGCAAAAAAAGGGAAAAAAGAGGAACAAGGAATTTAACAGAGAACGTAAAGAATAAGTGATCCACCAGTCAAATAAATTTAAAAAAAAAAACAAAAAATAAAAAACACTCGTCCAAATAACCATGAAACGTTTAAAATTAAGCATGAAAAATAAATAAAAACAAAATCATGACTTACTTTTAACAATATTTAAAATAGTTGTTTCTATCCCAAACACACATGCTATAATAACAATACGTAAAAGATTATTTTATCTTTTTGGCCAGTAGCGGTGAGTGAAATAGGCGGGGGTGGAAATTCAGCTAACTAGCCAGAATGACTGGGCAAAAAAAAGGGTAAATGAGGAACAAGGAATTTAACAGAGGACTTAAAGAATAAATAATCCACCAGTCAGTCTTGGCACTCATCTCAACTGAGTATCTCTAGACTAGACAGGAAGAGGTCACCTCCTTGGTCAGGGATCATAAATTCATTATACATTCACTCAGAGGCTCCATATAACTCTAAATATAAGCAACATCACCTATACTTGCTAGTATCCACATGCACGTATATACATAAAATTACACAAGCTTCTCTATTTTACTCAAATATTTTGGCTAAAAATCATAACAAAAAAAACTTTCGTGTCTGTTCTAGTATTCTTCAGAACGGAGATTGCTTTGCTTTGATTGCTCCATCCTGTCTTTGTAAAAACGCCTCCCTGATTAAGGGGGTTTAGCTACTCTTTTAAACTTTTAAAACCCTCAAAATTGTAACTGAATTCATCATTTCATAAGACCCGGAGAGTGTCGAAACAAATGGCTACTTTTGTAGTGATATCGTATCATATTTATGTTATAAATTCTAAATAGATAATGTTAGCTCTACTTTGTATTGAGCACTTTTTAAGAATAGTGTTTCTTGAATACGGACTATTATTCCATCCATACCTCCCTTATACTTGTATATATATATATATATATATATATATATATATATATATCTGTGTGTGTGTATATATATATATATATATATATATATATATATATGCATTATCGGAGATAATTATTAGGCCACTCCAGTGTTTTAAAAAATGATGTATTTCTTAATATTTTTAGTAATTATTTTTATTGACAAGTAATAATTGTAAATGAAAATAGAATTTTCTTTTGTTAATATTGCACAATAACATGTGCACCAAATGAATTTATAAATATTTAATAATTACCGATATTGCAGTTTCACCAATGAAAGAATGAAAAAAAATTAGGGTGATTCCGACGATTTCATCTTCGCTTCCTTGCCTTGTAAAATTTTGCAATGTAATAATAAGAAAATAACTATTCTATTTCCATTTGCCAATTAATACTAAAAATAGTATGAAATACATCATTTCTTTAAAAATACTGGAGTGGCCTAAAAATTATAGTCGGTAGTGTATGTATGTATGTATACATGTATGTATATATATATATATATATATATATATATGTGTGTGTGTGTGTGTGTGTGTGTATACACACCTCAAATTATAAATATTGATGAGATTTTTAATACAAATGTACACCGGTCTAATCTTATTATGACCAGAAATTAACTAATTAAACAATCAATCAATATATATATATATACCTCCTGTCATAATCTGGCGTTTAGTTTGTTTTTTTTTAATTATTTTTGCTTTTTCTCTTAATGTAAGATACTCAATAGTAGGTACATCAATATATATGTTGCCATCATTTTAGACGGCACGGGCCCACTAGTGTTCATTTACTTATTTATTGATGCTTTATTATTCCGCAAATTTACCTTTCTGAAATATCAATGTGAAATTTTATTTCAGAATCGTAATGAAAATAGATATGCATTGTTTGAGTTTTAAGTATTTTATCCACCTTTTTTTCTTTATTTTCTAAATTATCCCACAAATCTCAATAGCATCGTGGCGACCTTCGCTGTTGTAGCGCACTTTGCTTCTAAGAATATTGATCTACGGATTGTTTTTTTCTATTATTTACATATAATTTGAGCTGGATTTTATTTTTATGTTATTTTATTCATTCTCCAATAGGTTCTTTCTTCAGTTCCTTTTTTTTTCGTTTATTTCTTCATTGATGTTCTTCCACGTTCGTTATTACATTTTTATGTAATAGTTCGTTCGCAATTTAATGTCAAATAATAAAAAAGAATAAACCTGCGTGCATATATAAATATATATATATAAATATATTTTTCACTTTTTTTATTCATCATGATTGATTACAAAAAAGAAAATGCAAGTTAGGTCATTGCGTCGCACGGGGCAATTTTTTTTATCCAGAATCTAACATACCTGTCTATCAGTCTACCATTCGTCCGTGTTTAGAATATTTCTACCACGTATGAAAAAGTACCCCTGCTATTTAACTTGAAATCATTGATAAAAATCCGAAGATGAATCAGCAATATTATTGCCCCAGATACGGCGGCCCGGCTTTAGTCACTCTCCCACCGCCCTAAGATTGCCTCTCTGTGTCTTTTTCTATAAATACTTTCATGGTAATTGTTCAGATGTGTTATCAGCTATGGTACTTAGACAATTTTTTCAAATTTAATCTTAGTAGTAAATTGGCGTGAAGATCTTATCACTTTACAGATGAGCTAATTAGATGTAGCTGTATATTCTATGATAACATTTTATTTTGGAACTCAGAATTTTTAACCAACATTAATGTGTAAAAATCGCTATCTACTGTCTTCGCGATTACTCTTTTCCCTATCCACTCATTATTAATATTCAGTCAGTCCAGTACCATACGTGTTACACGCTTGGGTGATCATATCTCAAAAGAGACTGACTGGGCAGGTGATTGTCCCGCAGTAGTTTTTTTTTTTTATCATATCACCCCGAGCAAGGCGGTAACGCCACTGATGTGCAGGGGACTACGTAAGAGTGAAAAGATTATAAAAGAGAAAATCGGAAACCACATCCTAAACAAGGAACAAGGGATGAGCCTCTTCACCTGTTCAATAGACGTGGGTGGAGTATGAACTAGGCTATAGTTTAGTCTATCTACTTCAATTGAAAAAAAATAATAAATAAAAAAATAAAAGAGTAAAAAAATTGGAAAAGAGAAAGCCGGAAACCATATCCTAAACAGGGAACAAGGGATGAGCCTTTTCACCGGTTCAATAGACGTGGGTGAAGTGTGAACCGGGCGATAGATTAGTCTATCTACTCCAATTGAAAAAAATAAATAAATAAAAAATAAAAGAGTGAAAAGATTGGAAAAGAGAAAGCCGGAAACCACATCCTAAACAGGGAACAAGGGATGAGACTCTTCACCTGTTCAATAGACGTGGGTAATTTTTTAACAATTTTGAGTATATTTATAAGTGTGTGTGTGAATGTGTGTGTGTAAAATTGAAAAAAGAGAAAACCGGAAACCACATCCTAAACACGGATGAGCCTCTTCACCTGTTCAATAGACGAGGGTGGAGTGTGAACCGGGCGATAGTTTAGTCTATCTACTCTAATTAAATTAAGTCTATCTACTCCAATTTGTTTAGTCTATCTGCTCCAATTAGTTTAGTCTATCTACTCTAATTACCATTATTTCTGTGGTAGACTAGTTGCCAGTCAAGGCTATAGAACCCAATCTGTTCTGTTATTTAACCCATACCTGAAGCGAAGAGACGGATTGTTATCTTTCCCAAGGGTATTTGTGCGTAAGTGAATGCAAGAAATTCAACTGAAATTCGGACTCGTCTCCTCGATTTGTCTTTCCGAGCCGAAAACCTCTGTACCTCAACGTAAATCCTATTATTGTTCCTCATTCTTGCACTCCTTAGTGGTTTGCATAGGGTGATACCGATTAAAAAATATATTTATTTTGTACTTTCTTAAGAAAGCGCGGTTTTTAGGCAGAGTGTATTGTATTTATTAGTTTAGCGAAACATAATGACAAAGAAATTGTTTCAATTTTTATTTCTTAATCATTTCACCCCAAGCAAGGCAATACTGCTACTGGTGCTCAGTGGGTTACAAAAGAGGTGATTGATGAGGAAGAGGAACAAGTTACTGGGGGTGTGAAAGACTGGATAAAGAAAGATGAGAACACCGGTGGGAAGTGAGCTGCATGAGAGTAGAGCGGAAAGAGAGAAGAACATATTACAAGGGTAATTTTTGATAAAAAAAAGTGAGGATTGATACAATGCAGTCAGCTCCAGATGTAAGTCGTCAAGTGAGCGCTAAGCTATGTTGTCAGAGACGAAAATGTCAGGCTAGAGTTAATTAAGGTTTAGGGCTAGGAAATTGTTAGGGAAAGGCTACACGACAAAAGTTTTTCAAGTATGATGCTCACAGGGGCAACCCACTAAACCGAAGCGGAAGAAAATAATAAACAAATAAATTATATAATAGGTGCAAGTGACAAACGCATCCGGTTGTAGCTTTATGAGAACAGAATGTATATTAGGGCAGATTGGCGCGAGGACCAGTCCGTCTAACCGATTTTTTTTATCGTTTCACCCCAAGCAAGGCGTTACCGCCACTGATGCACAGGGGCTACATAAGAAAAGAGTGAAAGTTTAAGCGGGGAGAGCAAAAGATAGACGAACTAGTTACTGGGGATGTCAGAGAAAGGACAAGACGTATATGAGAATACTAGCGTGAAGACCGTTGCGAGGGTAGAGTGGGAGAGTAAAATAACAAGATACACGAGGTGATGAGGAAAGGACGATAGAAGGACTGCCGTCAAGTAAATAAGAGATGGGAATTGACGTTGCATTTGAATTTTTTTTTTAATCATTTCACCCCAAGCAAGGCAGAAACGCCACTGATGTGCAGGGGGTTACATAAATGTAGAAAGATTAATTAGAAAAGAGTGAGGAGTACAAGCTAGTTAGAAAGGAACAATAGAAAGCTGAGAAAGCAGGTGCAATGACAGATACATGGGCGGAGAGAAAGTGAAGATTTTACAGGGGAGGGGAGAGAGCTAGAGTCCAGTGGTTAGTAGGTGAGTATTAACTTTGCTTTTAAATTTCTGGAGGTCGTAGCCGTCAGGAAAGCAAGAATACGGGAGTGAGTTCCACAGGCGGGAAGTGCGAGAGAGGAAGCTGCAGGAGTAGAATTGTCGTCTGCATTTGGTTAACCTGACTGTAAATGGGTGGGACCCAGTTGCCAGTCTGGTTGCACGGGTAAACACCTGTTGAGGAGGCATCAGTGACTTAAGCTCATCCGAGCAGAAGCCATGAAAGTATTTATAGAAGAGACAGAGGGAGGCCACATTTCGACGATGGGAAAGTGGCTGCAGTCGAGTCCTTGGCGATTGTAGCTGTCAGGAAAGCAAGTTTACGAAAGGGAGTTCTACAGGCGGGAAGTGCGAGAAAAAAAGCTGCGGGAGTAGCACGGGCTGCTGCATTTAGTTGATTCCACTGTAAAAGAGTGAAAACTTATTGCCAGACTGGTTGCTCGAGTAAATCCTTGTGGAGGGAGCATCGGTTGATCTAAGCTCGTCAGAGCAGAAGCCATGAAAATATTTATAGAATAGACAGTTAATCATTTGCAATTTCAAAAGAATACGGCCCACTTCATATGACGTCAGTGATTGGTTAATATACTTGAATACAAAAATTCAATTTATTAGAGTCAATCAATATAAAAAAAGGAAATCAGTTAATTTCCGTGTGATTTGGTTTTGTACAAAAAATTTAATTTTCAGTAACAGTAATTAAACCTATAGCATTTTACAATTCTAAAACGAGGTTCCACATCAGCTTTGAACATAAGCAAGGTTGCCCAAAATACGGTAGTTTAGGTTTGTTTTTGCTTAAGTTTCTTTTGTCAAGCTCACTGGCCGTCCTTTATTTTTGTAAGTAATTTTTTTCTAATTTAATTCCCCCTTATCACACTATTTAGGTGATCAGAAACATTAATCCTCTGGTGAATGCATACGCCTTTCGACATTTCGAGTATGTATTTGTATCTGTGGTGCTTGAATGATTCTGCATTTGAGTGAGTGCTTGATCAAATGATTGCTTGACATATTTAAGACCAGCATTAATCTCGTCCAATTAATTGATGTTTCTGCCACAGTTTTTCTTTTTAATACTAACAATATTTTGTTTAGTTTCTTACATATTAATTGTTACCATTGTAAATAATCTTGGGGGTTTCATTTTTAAATATTGTTATTTTAATCATCCACCAGACAGAAGTTTTACACATGGGAATTAGTGTTGTGAATACCAAATAAAAATAACCCACTTTTCTACACTGTTTTCGAATTTGCAAGCCTGCTTGAAATTTTGAACTTTAAGAAAAGGATTTGTCTCCAGGCTGAAGAAAATACCATGGCAAAGTTTAGCGGGCCTATAGGAAAGTTTTCTTTAACCAATAAAATTGAGCGGTTTACAAATTGAAAAAAGTAACGAACCGATGTCAAATCGCTTTTTGATATTGTTGTGGATTCCGGCTGAGGAACCACACAAAATAATCTATATATATATATAAGGCAATCTGTGAGTCTGTGTGTGACTGTTCCCTATGCACGCCTACATTTTTAAGCTACGCCATTCAAACTTTCTAGGAACACATATTTAGAGGGAAGTCAGGTCGGCACTTACTTTTTGAGTGTAAGTGCAGCCAATTTTTCCTTTCGCACTTTTTGGCCAATGAAGGCGTAAAGCATCTAAGATCTAAGATGGTTGCTAAATTATATCACACACATCAAGTCACACGTGTCAAACTATGATTGTTGACATGGTATTCTCTTGGTAACTTCGGTATCTCTCGGTATCTTACAGATCAGTCGGGTACTATACTTTTTTTAGGATAAGTATTTTCAGGATTTACACAATTGCCCTTCTCAGGTCAATCCTCTTCAACGTTTTCCTTAACCTCGACAAGAACATGAAGATATATTGTTTTGTTTTATTTTTTGTTTTTTTTTTCTTTGCCTGGTGCACTGTAAACTTATTTTTGTTTACCTATTATTTTTAACGAAAATAAACTTGATAATATATATATATATAATGTTTTATGTCATCAAAAGATAAAATCATCTTTGATAGTGGATGTCTTTATGTTAACTTCCCTGTAAACTCTCTGATGATGGCTCATGTGAGGTGTAAGCTTAGTACCAGCATAATAAAAACATATCCACTTTTTTCTTCATTTTCATCTGAAATTAAAGCCAAAATACGATGTTTAAAACTGCTCATGGTTAAACATAATAGACATTCTTTGTCTGTTATATGTAATAATATATGTTTAAAAAATTCTCTGCAGCCTCGTTACACTATATATATATATATATATATATATATATATATATATATATATATATATATAATTAGTTAGTTTTTGGTAATATTTAAATAAGACCCGCACACAGTTGTATTAAAAAGTGTTCAATAGATATATTATACAAATTTGATAATCTTTAGTTTGAATATTAGTTTCTTTCGCAACCTAAATTTCAGCCTTTCGCTAACTTCCGGCGATTTTCAATAACTGATTATTCCGTTTTTCAGAAGCAACGACATGGATTCTTTTGTCGCGCGTTGGTAAAAAAAAATCCTTGTTCGTGCATTTAAAAACCGAAATAATCAGTTATTGCGGATCGCCTGAAGATAAGGAAAGGGTGAAACCTACCTTGCGGAAATAAATAATTACTAAATTATATATGTATATATATATCACAAGTATTTTCATTCTGTTTGCTGTTGTGTTCCGTCATTTACTATCTGTTTGAGGGTCAACATACCACCCGCAAACACTTCAGTTTATTTCTGTCAGAGGAACAAATCACTTCTTCTTCTTCATTTTCTTTTTCTTCTTCTTCGTCTTCTTCTTCATAAAATGTCAGCAAGGATATTCTTATTCTTTGTCGTCTCTTTCCTCTTCTTTCCCGTCTTCCTCTTCACGTTCCGTCTGCAACAACAAAAAGGATCTGCAACAAAACAGTAGGACCGGACGCAAATGTAAATAAAATAAACAATATATTTTATATCCTTTTCTTTTTTTAAAACAAAGGACATCTTTTCAAACAAAGTATTGACATCTTTGGTGACATGTCGTAGATTTGTTGTTTTATTTGAGTTGTCGGCAACCCCCATCAGGAAGACCCGATTTAGCCAACCGACTTCTTTGACGGTTGAAAACGGACTCTCCAAATCGAACTAAAATGTTACTTCACAACTCTCAGTTAGACGTCTCTTCCGCTTTACTGGAAACTGTCTTCCGGTAGGAACTTATTTGGGGCAACCGACAATCAAGTTATGTGGGACTCACGCTACGCCCCTTACTGAGTTTACTAGAAGTATGTAATAAAACTAGTCACTCTGCTGCAGGGTGCACTTAAAAGTCTGTGTCGATTCTTAGGTTATTCCATTTGCTTCAGCAAAGTATGTGTTGGCATTGTTAAGTCTTTTTGACCGAAAATTCTGGCGATTATCAGTTACTGTCGATAATCTATATTTAACATTCTCCAAATAAAACTTGATGTCTTAATGTTACGTATTTTTGTTATTTACTGTATCCTTGATTTGTTTTGTTACAAGCTTTTTCAGGTCATTTCAAGCCATAAAATAGTTTTAAATTTTTAGAGATAATAATTATTATTCTGATACAAGTGATACTAATAAACCTATAACAGAATGAAGAGGAGTTGGTTTAATCTTCTTCTTCTTCTATGTGCCTTGTCCTTTCAGGACGTAAGTGATCATGGCTGTCCACGTTTCCCTATCCATGGTGGCTTTTAGCATTCTTTCTTCTGTTACACCACGTGTTAATATGTTATCCGCTGCTTTCCTCTGTCTATTTTCCCTCTATCTGGCCTGTTAGTATCAGGTTCTCCAAACCCTTCTTCCTCATTGCATGTCCAAGGAACTTCAGCTGTCTCTTTATGATGCTCACGATTAATATTCATTTCGTTGCCATTCTTTCCAACACCTCATCATTTCTCACATGCTCGGTCCATCATATCCGCTGCATCCTTCTGTAGAACCATATTTCCGCTGCTTCAAGTTTTTTCTTCATCTTCGATGATATTGTCCAACATTCCCAGCCATATTGAAAAAGTGACATCACATAGCAATCTAGTACTCTCTTCTTTGTTTGTAGTGAAAGTTTTCTGTGTCTTAGTACGTTACTCAGCTTTCGGAACGCGTTCTTCGCCATGCAAATTCACATTCGGATCTCTGTGTTGCACTTTCTATATCCTGTTAGAAAGCTTCCTAGGTATTTAAATTTGTGTATTTGCTTGATTCTAGTATCCCCCACCTATATTTGGCATTTTGGGTTGCCCTTTTTGCTGATGACCATGCATTCAATTTTTTTTTTGCATTTTATTTGTAGTCTCTTCTTTTCACTTTCTTCAGCTACCTTCTGTATGAGTTCTTGTAGTTTTCTGTCCGTGTCTGCAATCAGCACTGTGTCATCTGCATATCTTATGTTGTTCAAAATGTGGCCTCCGATTACAAATCCTGGCATACCATCTTGGGTCCTCAAAATATTCTCTCTGTACAAGTTGAACAGATCTGGTGAAAGACACATCCTTGTCTTACGCCCTTTTCTATCTTTGCAAATCTGCTGAATGTGTTACCTGACCGTATGCAGTCAGTTTGCTGCCAGTAGAGATTCTTAATCACTCTGATGTCTTTCCCAAAAATGTCGAGGCTACTGAGCATCTCCATCCATTCTCTGGAGCGTATTTTATCGCATAATCGATAAAACATAGGTACAAGTCTTTCTTCATTTGTATTGCCCTTTCGAAGAGCATCATAATCATAAATATGGTGTTCCTTGTTCCAGTGTTCGCACTGTTCCTGTCTCCCCCACAAAGTATTTGCGCGTAAGTCAGTATAACGAACGTAACTAGGACTGAAACTGAGCTCTCAAATCCCCTACAAATGCCTAGTCGATATCCATTACACCATCTGCACAATGAAGCTTATAGTACCTTGTATTATCAAGCGGGCTTGACGTTGTTTTTACGAGAACAAGTGTTCGAACCTGATAAGTCCGTTTACAACTAATAGTATACCAGGATAAGGGACGACATTTTTTTTTACTTCGCACAGGTTTGCGTATGAATAGCGTTAAAGTGATGGGTGCTAAATAGTTCTTATTGTTTCAACTATTTTACTCACACAGTGGATTTGTTTAACTTTCTTTATTATGTCCCCGTGGTTTCACGGCCAAAATACTGAACATCTTTCACATTTCAATATCCGTCGTAAATGAAGATCTTGCCTTGATGACGATCATAAAGAGATATCTTGCCTTGATAACCGTCGTAAAATGATAGCTTTCATTAAAGTCCTTCGTAAATGAAGATCTTGCCTTGATGACCGTCGTAAATGGAGATTATGTCTTGATGACCGTCGTAAATAGTGAGCTTGCCTTGATGACCGTCGCAAATGGAGAGCTGGCATTGAAGACCGTCGTATATGGAGAGCTTGCATTGAAGTTCTTCGTAAATAGAGAGATTACCTTGAATTCCTTCGTAAATGGAGATTATGCTTTGATGACAGTCGTAAATAGAGAGCTTGCCTTGAAGGTTTTTGTAAGCCTTGATAACCGTCATAAATTGAGAGCTTTCATTGAATTTCTTCGTAAATTGTGATCTTACCTTGATGACAGCCGCAAAATGGAGAACTTTCATCTAAAACCGTCATATATACAGAGTTTGCATTGAAGTGCTTCGTAAATGGAGATCTTGCCTTGATGACAGTGGTAAATAGATATTATGCTTTAATGACCGTCGTAAATGGAGATCTTGCCTTGATGACCGTCGTAAATGGAGATCTTGCCTTGATGACCGTCATAAATGCAGAGCTTACATTGAGTTCCTTCGTAAATGAAGATATTGCCTTGATGGCCGTCGTAAATGGCTTGTAAGATTTTGTTTCGCATTAAAGTTCAGACAATGATCTTTTTATCCTTGATAAGTAATACTTCAAAGATACACACTTCATTTTTACTACTTTAAATTTCTCGCCGTACAAATCTTACCAGTTTTCAAATAGTTGACCAGTCAACACTAGTATATTCAAGAACGTCTTTTAAGAACTCGTCCTCATATTTTGCAGTCGCCATCTCCCCACAACACTTGTCAGTGGCTGACAATATTGTTCAGACTAATTTGGTTTGAGCTTATAACTTATCTTTTAGCTAGTAAAATTTAAATTAGTGGTATTGTCAGTGAGATATGTACAATTATCAGCCTATGTCCCGACCAAAAAACGATTTTATATTAGGCCTCAATAGTTTAATTGATACTTTTTAGTAACTAAGATGCTTCTGGTTTACCTCTTTTGTATTTAATAACTAAATTAATGGGTTATGAACGGTTTCTGTTATGAAGAAATCAAGACCAACTAAATACCTATCGAATTTCTCACAGTGGTGACAAAAAATATTAATAGAAATGACGGGGAGGCCACGGCAGAACCGATTACATTGCAGATCATTCTTTGAATTTTGTTGGAAACCTCGAGATGCTTAGCAGTAGAACTTGTCCAGATATAGTAACAGTATTCAATTGACGGACGAATGATTGATCTATAAATGTGCAAGATGAATTCTAGGAAGAAAACCTTCTCACTCGACACAGAGATCCAAACTTCGTAGTGAGTAAATGCAGTCATATATTCTATTTAGTCGTTTTACCTCAGGTCGGTTAAAAGGGGGGGGGGCAATGGGAAGTAGGGTGTTGCTTTCCACCCTACTTTGCTAGCCTTAGCAGATTTCTTATTGAAGCGAGAGTAAATAGTATCGTCGTCTGCATTGATGCCTACTTTGGAACTGAAGATCATTGATGAAAATCAGGAAAAGCGTAGGACTTAGGATAGAGCCATGAGGGACACTCAGGTTTGTGTGACACGATCTGGATGACTGCCCATTCAATACAAGCTTCATTTCACGATTTGATAGAAACAATTAGATACCATATACATGGAGCTTGCGCAGAAGACCAGAGCCAAATCCCGACAAATTCTTTATGAGATATATAGAAATTTATTGCTTTATATATTTCATTTATTTTTGTTTCCTACACTTTAAGTATATTTTGGCTTACGGCCTTATTACGTTGAATACACCGGTTCTCGCTCGATCACCGAAGTTGATCAACGTTGAAACTGGTCTGTACTTAGATGGGTGACCGCTTGGGAATACCAGGTGCCGTAAGCAGTGACGGATGTGCGTTGTGGTGCAGTGGATATCGGCTCGGAAAGAGAAATCGGTGAGCCGAGTTCGAATTCCAGTTGAATACCCTGCATTCACTTAAGCACTGGTCCCCTTGGGAAAGGTATTAATCCATCCCTTCCCTCCAGTTACGGATTAAATAACAGGGTAGGACTTGGGGACCCTGCTCCTAAAAACAAATCCCAATGAATCTTGATATTCGAAAAAAAAACTTATATAAAAACAACAATAAATTGTTGAAAGAAAAAGGTATTACCACCGATAAATAAATAAACATTTAATTGGCAATAAATGACCCGCCGAGGTTGATATGCCATAAAATCATACAGCCAACCGAGTTAAATATATTTTGAATTCATGTTTTGTCTTAGGTAACATAACCTTTTCAAAACGATGCCATGTCTCTCAGCTATTCCCTGTCTTTTGTAGCTCTTAACAAATTCTGTCATTTTGCTATCACTTCTAAATCCTTTTCTGCTAGACATTTTCAGAATTTCTTTATGTAGTTTATGTGCCTATTTTTTCTGTCCACGTGAGTATTAAAATTTCTAAGTTCGATTTCCTCTTTAAGTGCCATTGACATTTTATTTGTGTCTTTCTGATGTTAACCGCAATTATCGGTTTTGTTTCCATGTTTCTATTGAACAGGTGAAGAGATTGAAAAAGAGAAAGCCGGAAACCACATCCTAAACAGGGAACAAGGGATGAGCCTCCACACCTGTACCATAGACGTGGGTGGAGTGTGAACCGGGCGATAGTTTAGTCTATCTACTCCAATTGAAAAAGAAAAAAGAAAAATAGAAAGAAAAGAAAAAAAAAGAAAAGATTGGAAAAGAGAGAGCCGGAAACCACATCCTAAACAGGGAACAAGGGATGAGCCTCTACACCTGTACAATAGACGTGGGTGGACGGTAAACCGGGCGATTTGAAAAGAAGAAATAAAAACACCGACATGACATAGAAAATGAGAAACAAACAAGAAGTGAAATCAACGTTAATATTCGCCTTGATCAGAAACTAGAAGTGTTGACTGTTATATAGCTCCTCTCTTTCGTTGCGATTGGAATTTCGAACTGAATCCTTTATTTCGGTAACTATGATACATTGTTCCCGTTCCATCAGACATGATTTTTCCTGATGTTTTAGTCCTCTCAATTTAACTCAACTCTCTAAGTATAAGTTCGTCACTGCTGTAGCCCATTATTGAAATCACAACACGTTGGGTAAACGCACTGCATCCAACCAAAGCATTTATCACCTGGGCCATACGTTCTGAAAGATCCTTTTATAATAAATTCATTTTTTATTCAAATTATTTTGGCATTATTATTTCTTAAAGACGTTATTATATAAGTACGATAAATGTTCTCAAATAATTTTTTGATGGTCAAATATATCCAATATCCAATAAAATTTTAAGAGTTGTAACAGTTCTCTGTATAAAAGATTTAACTAATTTGATTTACACAGATTTCTTCCTATAACAGAAAAAATCATATTAAATAAATATTATCTAATAAATGTAACAATTTAAAATAAGGCTGCGTCTTACAAGATCTTATTAAAGAAAGAAGAAATTTGAGTAAATCTGAAGGAAGGGCATATGCATACTATAATTGAGGACTTAACAGTCAAGTCTATACTTTTTTAATCATGTCATCCTAAGTAAGTCGACGCTGCTACTAGTGCTCAGGAGATTACAGGGAGAAAAGTACTAGGTACAAGGAGTATTGAAGAAACGATAAAAGCTGAATGGGATTGTAAAAGATGGCAAATGAAGTTGAATTTAAATCTTTGGAGATTTTAGCTACCAGAACATTAATTAGAGGAAAGGATGTTTCGATTCTATCCTTTCTAAAACCACATAATTGCTCACATGCTCGATCCATCATATTCCCAGCATCCTTCTGTAGATTTTAATTAGGTAAACATTAATATGAAAAAAATCAAATCGTTTACCTTTTTTGCTAAGAGAGATAATCTTAGTTTCTAAAATATTTTCCAAAGTCCAAGTGCCACGCGATGTAGCATGTTACAGATCAAAAGACACAATTTATGGTTATATGTGAGGAAGATAAAGATTACCTTAACTTAAACAGATTAAGATTGTCGCGATCGGGGAAGTATCCTCTTAGGAGACGTTTCCGCAAGGTAGCGGTTCATGGAAAGAAGCTGCTCCACTTGAATTTACACCTCACTAATGGGATCCGAAGGGAATGAAGGTTGTACGCTACAATGTACCTGGCATTGCGAATCTTAGGCACGAAGGTTAGAACCTAAGCAACTAATAGATGTAGTTCGTTTGAAAACTTAGCGATAGAGCAGAGAAAGACTGCAGGGTTGGATAAAATCTCATTGCACACAAGGATATGCGTGGTGGAAAATAGTAAATTACGCGCAAATAGTATTGAGAAAGGTATCAATCCGTCACTTCTCCCTCCAGCTATGGGCTAAATAACAGAAGTGATTGGGTTCTATAATTTTGGTTTACGGCCAGTCTACCGAAGACAGTAATGAAAACCTACTGCGGGAAAATATTCTGCCGAGTCAATCATGTCTCTTTCAAGACATGATCGCCCAAAAGTGTATCACGTATGGCACTTAACATAATGACTCATTATATATATTATTGTCCTCAAACATTGTTTATTATTGATAAACAGTGTTTACATTTATTTCATATAAAATTCTGACTGAGCCACAAGAACTGGTAGTAAGTCATGACTGTGCAGCTTCTAACTATATATGGTAACAGGACACTGTTTTTAATCTGATCTGGCTCTTGTAGGAAATAGCAGGATGGCTGAGGTACTTACTAGAGTGAAACAGGACACCGGTTATCCTGGTGCGTTGTGGTGTATTGGATATCAACTCGGAACGAGAAATCGGATAGCCGAGTTCGAAATCCAGTTGAATTCGTTGCGTTGACTTCTTTTTTAAAATCATATCACCCCGAGCAAAGGGGGTAACACCACTGATGTGCAGGGGGCTACGTAAGAATCAAAAGATTAGAAAAGAGAAAGCCACATTCTAATCAGGGAACAAGGGATGAGCCTCTTCACCTCTTCAATAGACGTGGGTGGAGTGTGAACCGGGCGATAGTTTACTCTATCTACTCCAACTGAAAAAAAAAGAGTGAAAAGCTTGGAAAAGCTAGGAACAAATATTAATTATCTGCAAATTCAAAGAAAGCCGCGCCTCTTATATGACGTAGATATTTAATTAATATTTATGAATATAAAAATTAAATCCAAAAGCACACACACACACACACACACACATTTTTTTTAATCATATCACCCCGAGCAAGGCGGTAATGCCACTGAAGCGCAGGGTTTACGTAAGAGTGAAAAGATTGGAAAAGAGAAAGCCGGAAACCACATCTTAAACGGGGAACAAGGGATGAGCCTCTTCACATGTTCAATATATGTGGGTGGAGTGTGAACCGGACGATAGTTTACTCTATCTACTCCAACTGAAAAAAAAGAAAAGAAAAGAGTGAAAAGATTGGAAAATAGAACTTACGTGCAAATACTTTTGTGAAAGGTATTAATCCGCCTCTTCCCTCGAGTTATGGTTTAAATAACAGGACTGCTTAGATTCTATAGCGTTGGTCGGCAACCAGTCTACCGCAGAGAGTAATGGTAACCTACTGCGTGATAATCTTCTGTGTATCACGTATGGCACTTAACTGACTGGCTGAATCTGTAAATAACTGATACAAAATATAACAAGCTATTTTTATCAAACGACATAGAATTAAATTCTAGCACTTTTACAGCATTTCAGTACTAACTTTTTTTACTCAAGCCACTTTCTCATCAGTGGTATGTAGCTTCCCTCTGTCGCTTCTACACATATTTTATGGCTTCTGCTCCAAAGAACTTAGGTCACTGGTGCCCCCTCTACAAGAATTTACACGGGCAACCAAACTGGCAACAATGTCCCACCCTTTTACAGTGAGATCAACCAAATGCAGGCGACAATTCTACTCCAACAGCTTCTTTTCTCAAGCTTCCCGCCTGTGGAACTCCCTTTCATATTCTTGCTTTCCTGATGGCTATAACCTCCAAAAATTTAAATGTAAAGTCAGTTCCCAGCTCATATTTACTTAACTTTACCGCTTTCCACATCACCCCGTATATCCTGTTCTTTTCCTTTCTCTCTACCTTCGTAACTCCCTTCACTCCTGTGTTCATATCCTTCTCTTGCCCTTCCCCTTTCTCTCCTTGTAGCTGGTTCGCGTTTGTCTTCACACTTTTCCTCTCTGAAGCTTTAACTCTCTTATGTAGATCCTCTGCACATCAGTGGTGGTACTGCCTTTCTTGGGTTAAATGATTAAAAAAAATTTACATTATTTACATTGTTCAGACTGTTGTCTTCCTCTTTATTGCCATTTTCCCAACATTTCGACGTGATGAAGCTCGTAGCTTACAACAGTCGAAACGTTATGGCTGTTGTAAGACCCAAGCTTCTTCACGTCAAAACATAATGAATATGGCAATAAAGATTAGGACAACAGTCCGAATAATGTAAATAATGAAAATACTTTCTCATCTCAGAAGTATAGACTAACTTTTTGAACTTGTATCTTTTTATTGAACTTATTCATAGAATACACGTTAATGACCCCTGTCATTGTTGATGATGTGTACAACATCTATTTACTGATACTTCTCCCTGTACCGTTACATAGAAGAGATTAGATTCCCAGTGGCTGGCAAATCCAAGTTTCGCCAACAATCTAGATATAGACCATCTAAACCGTGGGTGTAGGTAATTATGAACAATTTGCGAGCGATGCATGACAGCCATATGAAAGCCAATTCCATCCAGGTTATTTACGAAAACGACCCGTGTTTTAAGGTCAATACTTCGGTTTTGTAACAAGTTACAGTACTAGACTAAAGTACCTCGAGCGTAATCTGTCTTTTATTCAACTTGCTTATCTCCTATACTAAATTTGCTATAACTGATCAGAATACAGATGTATTTCAAACAATTAAAATTTATGAATTCAACCTTCTTAATTCTGGTGATAATAGACATCATAACTCTCAATTTTATTCGATATAGCTTTTGAAGAGCCCAAATATGTTTTATTTGTTCAGGGCATTAATAAAAACAAATTATGATCTTTTACTGAATGGTGGCAAATGGTAATTATTACGAGATATATTTTAGCATAACAGAAAAGCGAAGTAGCAACCATTTTTCTACGATTAGTAAACTTCTTTTATGTTAAATCCTTTCCATTGATTATGCATTATCACATATGAAAACAGAACAGAAAACTCGTCCTGAGTATGACGGAAAACTGCATCCGGCAGCAAGGCCTCTGGGGGGTTGTGAGAATCATGGATCCATCTCTTAATTGCTGTTGTTCCCAGGTCCACCCTAACCCAGGGTGTTAGCACCTGTTGGTGTCTCAGCCATGTGCAAATAGTTACCACCCCCAACAGGTGAAGAGTTTCATTCCTTGTTTCCTGTTTATGATGCGGTTTCCGGTTTTCTCTTCTCACTTTTTTTCTTCAATTGGAGTAGATAAACGAAACTGTCGCCCGGTTCACACTCCACCCACGTCTATTAAACAGGTGAAGAGGCTCATCCCTTGTTTCCTGTTTAGGATGCGGTTTCCGGTTTTCTCTTCTCACTTTTTTTTCTTCAATTGGAGTAGATAGACTAAACTGTCGCCCTGTTCACACTCCACCCATGTCTATTGAACAGGTGAAGAGACTCATCCCTTGTTTCCTGTTTAGGATGCGGTTTCCGGTTTTCTCTTTTCCAATCTTTTCACACCTATGTAGCCCCCTGCACATCAGTGGCGTTACCGCCTTGCTCGGGGTGATATGATTAAAAAAAACAAAAAAACTAGAGTCAAAGAACACGAAAGTGTAAAAATAGACTTTTATAAAAAATATACAGTTTTGAAGAAAAATATTACCAACAATACATTTATGAAGGAAAAATAAATTATTGCCATAAAACATTTGAAACCACTGAAGTTAAAAGACTATATTAAATCCATTGATTGATCATCTGTTTGGAAGGTTAGTTCAGTGTATCGTGTTGGAAGATTTTTCTCTCTAGTCTCTATATTTTACATCTATAAATATAACACATCTATGTTTAGAATATTGCTGCCATATATAACATGATGATTTTTAACTAGAGTCCCGAAATATCTAAGTCTCCTTAATAAAATCCAGAGAAGAATCAGGAATATTATTCGCCCTGATATGGCCTCTCAGCTTTGGTCACTTTCCCACCACTCTAAGGTAGTCTCCCTTTTCTTTTCTTTTTTATAAATACTTTCATGATAATTGTCTAGATAAGCTATCCGTTATTGTGCCTATTTTATTTTTATTTAAGCGTCGTCCTAGACTAATGACGAGCTGGCTATATGTAACCGTAAGTTCTATGCTAACAATTTATTTTTTACCCTCCCCTCTAGTGGACGCCCCTTCTTGTTTTCTAGATAACTTTTGTAAGCGAAAAGTTTAAATTCTATCTACGGCCCTCCTGATTTTTATTCCTCTGTTCTCACTCCCTAGTAATTGTTTCTGTTTCTAATTCCATTATACCTTGTAACACCTTATGTCTCAGTAGTTTTAATGCTTTCCTTGGGGTGAACTCAATTAAAAACAAATATTTTGATTGGGTTAGGATACCGGATAGCCACAGCTAAAGTCTAACAATCTATTTAATCCATAGCATCTTGGAATCATAGATGTATAAAGTCATTAACGTGAAAGGGGAAGAAGCAGTATAGAGCGGAATTTGATTATGATTCTATGATTCCAGTTTTGGTCACTGGTAATTGTTAGATTAGTGGTTCATTAATGTTTTATGTCCGATATTGCTAGATAAAATCAATAGAAATAAGAGAAAAAGAAAAGCAAAAAAGAAATAACAAAAAATTAATATAAAAATTAGCGGAACCTGTGGAATTTCCACGGAAGGATAATTATGATTTCCTGGAAAATCTTTAATTTGTCATACTTCAAATGATAGTAACGTCTTCAAATATAAATGTATTGGATAATAAAATAATGATATCACAGAGTGTAATTTTAATCTATAAAAGTAATGTACACAGAAGCTAATTTACCGTAATCTTATATTACTAGCGGAACCCGTGAAATTTCTATGGAAGTATAATTATGATTTTCTGGAAAGATTTTACTTTGTCATACTACAAATGATAGTAACAGCTTCAAACATAAATGTATTGGATAATAAAATAATGATAACACAGAGTGTAATTTTATTAAAATATCTGTAAAGGTAATGTCCATAGAAGCTACTTTACTGTAATATTATATTATAATAAGCAGCATATGCACAGACCATAACTGTTGGGGATCGTCCTTTTTTACACACTCAAAGGACTCGTCCAAGGTATACAGAGAACGAGGGTGTCTTTAGGGGTCTGTAGTGTGTTAGAGGGTTGTTTTTGTTGTTAGAGTTGTAGTGCTTGTCAGAACAGTCGAACCGCCGCTCGTTTGTCAGCAAGAATATAGACTTGTTACCCGGACTTACTTTTTTGTATATATTCTACTCCTACTAACAAGTATTCCTGAATCTACTAACAGTGTACAGGTTGTATATCTTTTCTTCAAAATACTTACAATTTTCTTCTCATATCTGTTTTGTGTTATTATTATATTGTGTGGGTTTCTAAACAAGAACCCACAAAATACCCAAAATATTGTACGTTATTTTGTGAGAGATTTTGAAAAAGAAAATTTTTTTTTTATCACTGAAAATCATGGCTCCTGTGTTCATTGCCAATGGTGTAGAGGCCAGAAATTTCGTTATTAGGTCGCAGGATACGACCACAAACCTACCTATTTTTACTATATTGTACAGTACACTCACATATACACACACACACAATTACTGCTACAACCACCAGCTTAAGCTGTTATTGCTACGGTAATATTATAGGCTCTCTCCTCCTACTCTCTCACTCTTTGCTACCCTTCCGTTTGACAAAGGTGAGAAAAAGGCTGAGGAGAGTAGCGTTTAAAGATTTTAAAAAGTTAGAGGGGAAGAAAAAGTTCGTGTGGAGAGTAAGTGGGTTACCTTTCTTCAGTGGCGTAACGGACAAAGGAACTAAGTAACTAAGTAACTAAATAAGGAAGGAACAAGCAGAAGTATTATATGATGTTTCACATGAGACATTTGGACAATTATTATTTTGATTACGTTTAGATTTTTTGACTTTCTTGCCATTGTATAACATGAAAGTCAAAAATAAAAAAGCACTGACATCTCGATTTAAAAGATACATTAACTAAAATTACACAAATATATCTTGAAATAGTAAAGAGGACATTTATTCAATAAAATAGTCATTGGCTCCAACCACGGCCTTTAAAAAAATCAAAACTTTTTGCAACTCTTCTGGGCGGTATCTTTCTTTAAGTTCGGTAAGTCTGCTAAAACCCTTGATGCTGCAAAATGTTTTGTTGGTCTCTCGCTCATTGCACCCTACATAATAAACAAGAGGTTTACATTCTAGGGAGTTAAGTGGTCAGACGTAGATGGTGTTGTGGCCGCATGAATTATCTGACAGCTATGTCTGGGTTCTTCTACTTGTGTGACCTTGTGCAGAGTCATTTTGCCAGACAAATATTCTTCCACACACGGCCAATGCAACACTGGTTTCTCAAGACAACTGATATGAACCATTGTGTTGGGTCTGAGGACCTGTGGGAAGATGAATATAGGCATAACGTCATCATCTATAGAGATCACTCAAAACACCCTCTAAACGCCATTGGACTTATCCAACTCTTAACGAGTCCTCTGAAGTCCTGAAATTGACACCTAAACACTCTTACATATTACTATAGCAGCTTCTGGTGCAAATGAAAGGTATTACAATATGTCGTTTCTAAATATTTGATGGAGTGAATTGCGTTATAGCATTAGTTTCTTCCTCTTAGGCGGTTCCCAACTATACTGTGCATTAGACAAATTAAAAAACAAACAACTAACATGCACGAAATAAAAATTAGAATTTGGTGACAATTTACCCATCTATCCTAGTATTTACTGTGATCCTATTTTAAATAAGAATATATATTGGTAGCTTTGTCCAGGAGTTCCTGCAGTTTCTTGTTTGTTTGTTTGTTTGTTTTTTTTTTTTCGTATTTTACGTCTCGTTTATGGCAGACATAGGATAAAAAAATCGGTAGTTTTTGTTTGAGTTTTGTTTAACAGCATATCAACCTCTGTGGGTTATTTGGTCCCAAAAAGAAGGGGTTTAACGTATTTTTTTGTTAATGTTCGGTTATAGTGAGAAGTTTGATTTAGTCATATTTTAACGAAAGTTTTTAATTCTTTTTGATTTTAGAAAACTGAAAATGTATTCAAGTTTTTTATTTCAAAATATTTTGCTGAGAATATTTTTTTTCTTTCAAAAATGTGTTGAGGTAAGAATTTTTTTACAAAATGTATATTTTTCTATAAAATTCTATTTTTATGTATATGTTTTTATAAAAGTGTATTTTTATATTTTCAGAGTGTATTGACCCCAGATTTGGAGTTAACCATTTCCCCGTAACTGGGACCCTAACATGTGCTACCACTCCGGGTCAGGGTGGACCTGCAAACAACAGCAATTAAGAGGTGATCCCATGCTCATCACAACCTTACAGTTTACTGTCATGCACAGGACCCAATCGGTAGTGACTCTGAGACAATGTAGTAAACGGAAAGAAAGGGTAACCATCAATATTAAGAAGACACACTAGATTATTACATTTAAGGGGAACAGCCAAGGGTACAAGCTTGAAAACGAAGATTCCAAAACAAAGCCAGTACAAAAATTTAATATCAGGGATGGTTTTGAACGGATAACAAAGAACGTGACACATTGATATAACGGATGGTGTCTTGCAAAAGCTAAAGTTTATTGGAAATACTGAAAAGTGAGATGAACTGCTATAAAAACAAATACTGTAATTTTTTCATATATGAAGAGGAGACTTGTAACAATGGCAGGGCATTTCTAGGTAAAAGGTTGGAAATTCCATGGAGGGGGGCTTGTGTGCAACACAGAAATTATAAAGAAAAAAGAAATTTAACTAAACAACAATTATAATTATAATCAGGAAAATATGAAATATACAGGACGGTTTTTTTTTTCTTTTCCGTGTTTTCCTTATTTTATTCTAATATAGACGATTCTGTTTTGTTCCATTACAGACGATACTTCTTTACTTTTGTTAAATGGATTGCTTGTTCGTTTCCTTCTTTTTTTCACGTCTTATTTGTTGTGTCATTTTAGACGACTCTTCATTTCTTTTATTAATGGCATTGTTTTTTGGTTCTCTCTTTTGTTTCTTTCGTGTCTTGCTTGTTTTGTCTTGTTAAACATCTCTTTCTTTTAGTAATTGTTTATTTGGCTTGGTTCCTTTTTGCTTTCTTTAGTATCTAGCTTGCTTTATTTTTTTTAGACGTCTTTTTCTCTATTTTGTTACTTGTATTGTTTCTTTGATTCCCTCTTCCTTTTCATCGTGTATTGCTTGTTTTGGGGTCCTGGGCATGATGGTAAACTGCATCTGGCTGCAAGACCTCTGATTGGAAGGTTGTGAGTAGCATGGAACCACCTCTTAATTACTGCTGTTCCCAGGTCCACCCTGACCCGGAGTGGTAGCACCTGTTAGGTTCCCAGCTATGGGCTAATATTTAACTCCAAAACTGGGTTCAAATTACTATAAAAGCATAAAAATACACTTTTATAGAAATATATATATAATAGACTTGCATAAAATATGTACATTTTTGAAGGAAAAGTATTACCAACAATACATTCTTGATAAAAAATTATCGCCATAACATATTTTTGAAGGAAAAAAAAAATATTCTCAGCAAAATATTTTCGAATACAAAACTAGAAGAAATTTTCAGTTTTCTAAAAAACAAAAGATTATTAAAATCTGACTAAATCAACCTTTTCATTATAACGGAACATTCAAAAATAGCTTAAAACTCCACTGTTTCGGCATTAAGTAAACCACAGAGGTTGATATGCCATTAAACAAAACTCAAACAAAAAGAACTTGATTGCTTCGTTTTTTATACGTCTTTTACTTTCTTCTTTTTCACATTCATTGTTTGTTTAGTTTCTTCTTCCTTTTTTTCATGTCTCGCTTGTTATGTCTCTTTTAGACGTCTCTTCCGCCCTTTTGTTAAATGCATTTTTTTTTCTTTGGTTTCATCTTCCTTTCTTTCGCGTCTTGCTTGCTTTGACCATTTTAGATGTCTCAATATGTTTCTTTTGTTAGATGCATTATTTCTTTCTTCCTTTCGTTCGTGCCTTGATTGTTTTGTTCCCTTTTAGACGTCTTTGTCGTGTTTTTGTTATTTGCATTGTTTCTTTGGTTTCTGTTGTGGATCCCGGGAATGGGGTCAGCATAAATAAATGAACAACGACCAGTAATTGAGATAGAAAATAAGCGTATTAGCGTAAGAATACAGATTTGAATGAAGATTAGTAGTCCAGGAATGCGGGTTAGTAAATAGTATATGTAAAAGTCTCTGGAACTGAAGCCGTTGTATATTGTGTATGTCCGCGTCGGAAGTTGATGGGTTCGGCGTAATAATCTTCTCCGTGAGCACAGAACTACTATTAACTATGTACTCTCTGTGAAATCGCGGTATTCTCCTGTCTCGCTTCTATAGCAATAGTATAAGTATACTCTGGACGTGTCCATCTTTATGAAAAGGGAGAATCCCACAAGAGTTTCCTATTTCTTTCTTTTGTGTCCTGCCAGCTTCATTCCTTTTTAGACAATATAGTGGGCTATCTGTTATAGGATAGTTTATGAGTGTTGAAACAGATTAGTTTGATTTTGCCTTGTTATTTAGATAGTCTACTATAAAAGGGTTAAAAAACAAGAAAATCAAATTTGTAAATAGAAACAACAATTTATATAGATATAAATAAATCAAGGTTTTTACAAATAAAAGTAATGTATTTTCGCTGATGCAAGGTCGTTAAAATATTTGTAGTAGTCGTTGCAAGAATGAATTTATGAGTACGTAGGCAGGAACGTATGTGTGTATGCATGTGTGAGCGTCATCTTTGAAGTATCTGCTCAGTCTGAAAGGGTTATCAAGTACAAAAAAGCAGACGGGTGAACCGTGAGAATAAGGACATTAGGGAGAAAGAAAGAGATAATAAAATAAATAATCAGTTGACGTTTTGTTGAGGGACGTGTTAATTACTCTCGTATATTTTTTTCTGGCAACTGTCGAGCTTCCTCCGTCTTTATTCCGTTTGTGGGGATCGAACATGTTGTTCTGGCCTTTACATTGGACGATAAACAAACTTTGCGTCGGCTCACAAAAAGGTTCCGTAAAAAGAATTTGTTTCTGATAATTAAAGATTATTTGAATTTTCTTTTAGATGATTCCTAGTTTTCTATTAGCCGAAAAACATTTCGCATCGAGGTGTGAAACTTCGCAAGGTTTTGCAAATCAGTTTATTTCTAACAAAATCAATGAGTCAGTGCTTAGCATTTGATTTTTTATTCTAGATTTTGTTTTCTTCACTCCAGCGTCTCTTCCTTTCTTTTGTGACATGTATTGTTTCTTTAGTTTCTTATCTTTTTTTAATGTCTTCCCTCTTTTTTCGTGTCTTGCTTGTTTTACTACTTTTAGGCGTCTCTTCTTTTTTATTTTTTATCGATTCACCCCAAGCAATGCGATACCACCACTGATGCGCAGGGAGCTACATAAGAGAGTAAAAGTTTAGGTACGAGGAGAGTGAAAAGGGTAGAGAACCAATTACAGGGAATATCAGGGTAAGAGAAGGAAGGGAACACAGGTGTAAAGACAGTTGTGGAGCTAGAGAGAATGGAAAAAACAGATGCACGGATGTATATAGAAAGGACAAGGGAAAAAGTGAAGTCATATGGATAAGGAATGAGAATTGACATTGCATTTAAATTCCTTGAGGTCGTAGCCGCCGGGAAAGCAAGGATACGAAAGGGAGTTCCACAGTCGGAAAGTGCAAGTAAAGAAGCTAACGGAGTAGGATTTTCAGCTGCATTTGGAAGGTTTAATTGCAAAAGGGTGGGACGTTGTTGCCAGTCTGATTGCTTAAGTAAATTCTCGTGGAGGGGGCACCAGTTACCGAAGTTCGCCTGAGCAGAAGCCATAAAAAATATTTGTAGAAAAAACGAAGGGAAGCCAGATTTCGCTTGTGAAAAATTGGCTGGAGGCGAGTTGCCATGTGAACGGACGCTCTGCCGCCTGGTCGTTGATAGCTTCGAGTCATTAGCTGGTCTTCCAGTCGACTATTGCAACGGTGTTCTTCCCCGCCCTCGCTGTGAATTTTGATCTCAAGGAAATCACGCTGAAATTTCGCTAGATTTCTCTTCACTAAGTTGAACCAGATTGGACGCGCGTGCACAATTAGATGAATGAAAATGGCACGTAAAATAAATTGGATTATGCCCGAATAAGTTGTGGAAAAGTTTTTATGTATATATATATATATAAATAGAATATGAACAATCGCCAGTCTTCTGTTCCCAAACTTTGTCTGTACTTAGCCGACAACGGAACGGAAGTTTCGTCCAATTTGTGTAAGTAATAATTTGCGAAGCGTTTTTCTTATCATTAATTTGAGTTTCTGGTTGGTAATGTCAGTTCACTTCAATCGAAGTTTTCAAGTTTGTGGCGATTCAAAAATGTCTTTGTTCAATTCACACCGAAGTTTTACGGAAACTGCCGAAAGAATTCCTACAGGGTGAGACAACGGCGATAAGTCGTCTTCTCTGTCTCAGCTCAGCGTAACAACTGGTCTCTGGTCCCCCGGGGCTTTATTTTTGTGCTTGTCCCAAATTTACTGGTTGGGAGATGACAAACACTAGGTGTTCGTGCACATCCAATCTCTGACCAATAAAATCACATTGGCCCACGTCCTCGCCGCCGAGACACTCTTTTCTTTCTCTCTTCTCTTGGTTCAACCACTGAAGCGGCACTATTTTGGTGACATCACTTCTTTCGGCTTTTTCTTTTTTGACGTCAACCAAGTTTAAAGTTTATAAACCTTTTCCCAGCAAAAATTTAAAATTCATTTTATTCTCATTGGATTTAAACTTTTACACTAATGAAATACTTCCTTTATTTTTGACAATCTTTTTTGACAATCAAAAACTATGTTTTCTTAATCTTTCACTTTTATCGGCGGTGTAGCTCAGACATCAGTTGTATATCTCTTAGTCATGACGCATCCGCCTGTCAATAATAACCTCATTCGATCCGGCTGGATATCAATAGCACTTCTCCACAGTATGAATTTGCTTAATAAATTTATTACCTGCGTTCATATTAGAACAACCCCCTTTTTAATTCAATTGGTTCTTTTCGATTTATAAAAAATTACGAACCAACAGAATTCCTTCCGCCCGATCGGCAGCAATTAATCTGCACAGTTAATAATACGACTAATAATAATTTATTCCTTTCTGTTGCCGGCGATAAAATTTTTATATTTCTTGCATGCAAAATATAGTGTCACAGTCAGGTCTGGACCACCGCATTAAAGATTCTCTTTTGGAGCCTGTCCAGAACCCTGGGATGAACAGCAGGGGCGCCTTACCATATATGACAACAGTATTCTATGCACGGTCAGATGGTTGATTTGTATATGTGCAAGATGGATTCAGGCAGTAAAAAACTTCCCGGCTTGACACAGTGATCCAACCTTCCTAACAGTGGATTTAGCTATTTGTTCAATGTCATGATTCCACTTGAAACGTGAGGCTGACGATGTGTATCATATTACTTTCAGGGAAACTCTCTTGGTCCATGCTTATGGGGGTGGGGGCATGAGAAACTTTCTGTGATGGTTGACAAATAGCAGCTTTGTTACAGAAGCATTGAAAATTACAAGTCATTTCTTACCCCAGTCTACCACGGAATGAAGTTCCTTCTCAAAGTCAGCAGCGAGGTTATGTTTGTCTGCCTCTCCAGATTTCTTACTGATGCTCGAGTAAATGACGCTGTTGCTGCGTAGATGCCTACTTGGGATTTGATCACGTCAGGGAGATAATTTATGAAGATCTGAAAGAGCGTCAAGCCTAGGACAGGGCTCTGGGGTCCACGTGCGCTAAGATGTAGAGGCATGCCAATTGAAGAGGAACTTCATTATGCGGTTAGAGAGGAAAGATTGGATCAGATCAAGCAAACGTTCAGTGAGACTATAACACTGTAGTTTGCGAAGAAGGCCAGCGTGCCCAACCATATCAAAATCTTTGGAGATGTCCATGACGGATTTATCGATATGTACTCCGTGACGGTCGTTAGCATATAGGGCATAGACCTGGCAAAGCGGTAGCCATATTTTCTGTCTCAGAATAGTTAATGGGCAGTAAGATGTTAAACTATTTCAGCGTTGAAAATAACCTCGAATACTTTTTCGAAAATTGGTAGGAGGCTGATAGAGCGATAATTTAATGGGTTCGAGGATTCCCGTGAGTTCTTAAATACAAGAACCACAAAGGAGGACTTCTAGCAGACAGGAAAACAGTCAGCAGAAAGGCTGTAATTATAGAGTTCAGAGAAGACAGACGAGAGTTTAGGGGCATATTTCTCCAGGACAATGACCGGGATTCCATCACCTCCGCTCACATTACGTTCGGGGGATTTTTGATATTTTCTTAGATATGAGAGACGGGGTTATGTGAACAACTTTCAGTTCTAAGAGGGAGGTCGGATGCGAATACTCCAGACGAGCCAAATGTAGATTTTGATGAGAGTATATGAACTAAGTACTCGACCTTGTCCATAGATGCTGTGAGAACCTCGAATTTATTGATTAAAGAAGGGATAGAGGATTTGCTCTTGTTCAATACACGTTTGCAGATCTGCCAATAGACTTTGCAGCCAAATTTGCAGGCAGCTCTGTGCTGCCTCATTCTCTCAGCAAACAACAGCTTAGCGTCATGCAGGAACCTCTTACACTCATTACGAGCAGAGGTAAATAGGCAACTATTGTAGTCAGACGCATGACTCCGAAATAGGTGGAAAGAGTGGTTCCTGTGGGCAATGGCTGCCGAACAAACAGGAGAGAATCAGGTGGTGGAATGAAGTTTGGGACGACACTTCCTGATCGGTATGAAGGCATCGATATCAGCTTTCACCCAGGAAGAGACATCAGAGGCGCAGTCCGCAACTGGGTGACTAAACACTTTTACCAAGGGACATCGCATAGGAAATTGCAAAACGCTTCCCAGTCTGATCTTTGGAAGGAGTAAGAGCTAACGCCGGTAGGATGCATCTGCTGGGAGTGAGAGTGGTGAAATATAATAATAGAAAAAAGCATGATCGGAGTTATAGAGAGGGCAAAGCTGCGAGACTTACCAGGAGACAGCTACAGAGGTGAAGCGGAAGGAAATGCACTAATTGAATAAGAGATTTTCAGATATCAAATTTTATGTCAGATGAAACAGTGAGAGAGTTTTTAGCCACTTGGTATGATGGGCATTAAAATATCGGTCAGGGAATGGATGAAAGGAAGTAGGCTTATCTATATTGTCTTCCTTTATTTGATTCCCTTTTCATTCATTCGTGCCTTGCTTGCTTTGTTCTTTTTCAGACGTATTTTACTTTCTTTTGTTACATGCATTGTTTCTTTGGACCCCTATTCTTTTAATTCGTGTCTTACTTGCTTTGTTCCTTTATAGACGTATTTTACGGTCATTTGTTACAGGCATTCTTTCTTTGGTTCCATCCTCTTTAATTCGTGTATTGCTGGTTTTGTTCCTTTTAAAACGTATTTTTCTTTGTTTTTGTTACATGCATTGTTTCTTTGGATTCCTCCTTTTTATTTTTGTGCTTTGTTTGTTTTGTTCCTTTTCAAACGTATTATACTTTCCTTTTTTACATGCATTGTTTCTTTGGTTCCCTCTTCTTTTTATACGTGTTTTGGTTGCGTTATTGGTTTTGAGGCGTATTTTCCTTTCTTTTGTTATATTCATTGTTTCATTGCGTCCCTCTTTTTTTTAAATCGTGTATCGATGCTTTATTTCTTTTCAACAGCATTTTACTTTCTTTTGTTCCATGCATTATTTTTCTTTTGGCACCGACTTCTTTTTATTCGTTTCTTGCTTGCTTTGTTCTTTTTAGACGTATTTTACTTTCTTTTGTTACACGCATTGTTTCTTTGGACCCCTATTCTTTTAATTCGTGTCTTACTTGCTTTGTTCCTTTTTAGACGTATTTTACTGTTTTTGTTACATGCATTGTTTCTTTGGTTCCCACTTCTTTTAATTTGTGTGTTGCATGCTTTCTTTCCTTTTAGAGATATTTTACTTTCTTTTGTTACATGTATTGTTTGTTTGGTTCAATCTTCTTTTAATTCATGTCTTGCTTGCTTTGTCATTTTTTTAGGCGTATTTTTTGGTTCATTAGACAAAAAGTTTCATCAAATTACGTGAAATCCGAAAAGGAAGACTAACTACATAAGTACATACGTAAGTGAGTGATTATCACTTCTAATGATATATCTTATTCTTTATTAGGTACGTATTTTATTACATGATTTGCTTCATTGGGTTCCGCTTCTTTTAATTCGTGTCTTGCGTGGTATGATTCTTTTTAGTCGTATGTTACTTTATTTTGTTTTATGCATTGTTTCTTTGGGTCCCTAATCTTTTCATTCGAGTTTTGCTTGGTTTGTTCATTTTCAGACGGACTTTTTGGTTTGTTCATTTTCAGACGTACTTTACTTTCTTTTATTTCAAGCATTGATTCTTTGGTTCCCTCTTCTTTTCATTTGTATCTTGCGTGCTTGTTTTCTTTTTAGACGTATTTTACTTTTGTTTCTTTTGTTCCTTCATTCTTTTGTTCTTGTCTTTATGCTTTGTCCATTTTTAAACCTCTCTTCCTTTCTTTTGTTATTTGCGTTATTCATTTTGTTCTTTCTTCTTTTCATTCGTGCTTTGCTTGATTTGTCCCCTTTAGTCGTCTCTTTCTTTTCTTTTACTGTTTGCTTTGTTTTTTGTTTTGCCTTTTATTTTTTTACTGTTGTTTCCTTTTTTATTTGTTTATGTCTATTTGTTTCTTATATTGTCTACTTTGCATTTTTCCCCTTCATTTTCTTTCTATCTTCTATTACTTGTCTTTATTTTTTTTTTTACTGTTTTTGTTTATTTCTTTATTTTTCAATATTTTTGAATGCGGCTTTCATCATTAAGTTTATATTAAATTAATAACTATTCCTGAGAAAATCATGGATTATATAAAAATGCGCGTATGAAAAGTAATTTCTTAAGATTATATTAAACCTGGAAAAGAACAGGACAAGTAATTAAATCTGAAAAGGTAAAGGACAATATGTTCTAGTGAAGTAAAAAATATTGCAGCTAAAAATAAAATTTGAATGCAATATTCTAAATAAGAAATGTTTTATTTTTACTTCATTGGAAGGTCTTTTCTTTACTCTCCCAGGTTTAATAACTTGTCCTATTCTTTTCCTGGTTTAATATAACCTTAAGAATATTAATTTTCCTAAGCGCATTTTTTCATGTAGTTTAAATTTGGTTGAATGCTTGGGAATACAAGGGGCTGTAAGCTTCATGTTTTATTTTAAACATGTTTTCATTTTTTTCACACTCGATAACTCATATCAGTTTCTTTCGTCAAGTCATAAGATTTAATCGAACTATTTCCTGCATCTCTACTGTCATGTTTACAATGTTTTGGCTGTTGCACGCTCCTACCTTCTACCGGTGCTAGGAATTTAGAACCGAACTCTTTATTACGATCACTAGAGTATATCATTCTCATTCCATGTGTGATGCCACTTCTGTTAGCCATGTAAATATCTGTCTTTTAACTCAACTCTCTAAGTTATTTGATCACATCTGCTGTAACCCGATATTGATCTCACGACTCTTTGGATCATGTCACTGGAGCTAACCAACGCTTTTATCCACAGGCAATGTGTCCTTGAGGCGAGAATGATATACTTCAGTGATAGTAATAAAGAGTTCGTTTCGAAGTTCTTAGCATCGGAGGAAGGCCGGAGAGTTCAACGGCCTAATCCTTGTGTACATGGCAGTAAAGATTAGGGCTATTGTCTGAACAATGAAAATAGTGTCAAAACTACCTCATGTCAGAAATATAGACAAATATTTTTTAGTAAATGTAAAATCAGAGAAAACATAGATCCACTCAGTCGTATTTTTCTTGCAAACTGTCCACACAATTCAAGACCCAAGAGTCATTCCAGATGCGTAATTACAAAATTTGTTTGTTTTATAGAAGTAGATGAGGGCCAATATGAAGTAAATTCTGATTATAGCGCTTAGATCTAGACTTGAAAAGATTAAAATTGCAGTATTTGAGGAAGCATCCTCTCAGGTGTTAGCTCCAAAAGATATCGTCTGTTGTATAATGAAAGTTCTCCAAATGTCTTTTCTTACCAATAAAAAATAAGAATACCATGGACAGGCGAATTTTGTCGTGACAGAAAAAAAGAGTATTAGGCAGCAATACACAGTAATGGATTTTTGATTGAACGATTGATTGATTCGTTTTTAGGGCTTATCAACCGTTATGTAAAGCCAGAATATTTTTATAATGTAAGAATTTGTTCAAGAAGATAGTACCATTTTAGTGATATATACCTTACCAATTGGAACATAGCTGAGGGGAGAAGAGGTTCTTTTATACTCGGCTCACCAATTAACAACTTTCAGTAAATTATCAATTGCAACAACCGCACAGCGAAGCTTACAGCCCCTTGTATTCCCAAGCATTCAACCAAATTTAAACTACATGAAAAAATGCGCTTAGGAAAATTAATATTCTTAAGGTTATATTAAACCAGGAAAAGAATAGGACAAGTTATTAAACCTGGGAGAGTAAAGAAAAGACCTTCCAATGAAGTAAAAATAAAACATTTCTTATTTAGAATATTGCATTCAAATTTTATTTTTAGCTGCAATATTTTTTTACTTCACTAGAACATATTGTCCTTTACCTTTTCAGATTTAATTACTTGTCCTGTTCTTTTCCAGGTTTAATATAATCTTAAGAAATTACTTTTCATACGCGCATTTTTACATAATCCATGATTTTCTCAGGAATAGTTATTAATTTAATATAAACTTAATGATGAAAACCGCATTCAAAAATATTGAAAATTAAAGAAATATATGAAATTGATGAAAAAAAGAAAAAAAAGTGATTATTTATACTTCATTCTGATAATCAAGTCTGAGAGATAGGTAATGTTTGATTGACAAAAATTATAAACGATATCATCAGGATATACATGTTTAAAGCCGTATGCAAAAACATTAAACAGATAAAAAGTTATAAAGAATAAGATATATCATTAGAAGTGATAATCACTCACTTACGTATGTACTTATGTAGTTAGTCTTCCTTTTCGGATTTCACGTAATTTGATGTAACTTTTTGTCTAATGAACCAAAATTCAAACATTGTTCAGAAAATGTAGCTAAAGAGATGTCTTATCTAATTCTGTTTGAAATTTGTTTGAGAGCTGAATTACTGCTGAAGCTTGAAACCTGTCTAGGTTAACTCAAGAATATATTTAACCAATGTCATTGTAAATCGTTATTGTTGTGGGATCTCCTCCGTTTGTATATAACAATGGACTCGACTAAGTGTATATATAATCCTGCCATAGAGAGAATAGAAGTGGAAGATCTTGAATCTCAGTTGTAGTTGCAGTTTACAGTGGAGCGTAATTCGTAGAGATCCGTTACAGTTATCGAAGAGTGACGATTGTTACCAAAGTTAACCAAAGACCAGACTAATTTTGAGCTCCACTCGACTAGAATATGTTACCCGGACATACTATTTCACTTCAAGATTTGTATATATTTATTTCTACTAATAGTATTCCTGAATTGACTAACCGGCGTTCCAATTTGTATATTACATTCAATATAAACTACAAACCGGTTTTTGTTGTTCATTATTTTGGCGGTTCCTCCACTGGAATCCACAAAAATTATCTAATGACTTTTTAATTCCTGTTCTCTTATTAGACTTTTGTATATATATATATATATATATATATATATATATATATATATATATATATATATATTTCACACTCAATTTTCTTTATTGTTTAACTTGGAGTGAAATGATTTTAAAAAATGCCACATTGTGACATATTAGTAGTTTATCAAACAATTTCTATTTTATTGAGTCACTGGTTAATACCCAAGCAATCTGGATGTTTGTCTCATGTCAATTAATTAAAATGAATGGCAATTTGCTGTATATCAGACGTTAGTAAGCTAGTCTTGTCGACGATTGCTCTTATAATGAGCCTGAGACATAACACGTAACTAAGACGTCAGGTAATGCACCGTATAAAACTACGCTTCATAACTGTTTATATTGATAAGTTTATTCTTATTCAAACCACAATTTCTAAACTGCGCAAAATAAGAACTTCATTGAAATACCCAACACAGTCGTGCATCTCACAAGTTTACAGCCACAGGCCTAATTATCTCACAAATGCAAATGTTTCGTTAAAACATTTATTTATGATTACATCAACGTGCATTATATAAGAGATGTCCCATGAGTGATTACATGGTTGAAGAATTTGTATTAAATAATGCTTGATAATATATTTCATTTTTCAGCTTCCTACAAATCGAACGCTATAACACCGAAGCTGATTTTTCGATACGAATCGTTTGTGTATTCTCATGAGTGGTATTTGAGCTTTCTGTTTTTTATTTTATTTGTTTGTTCTTCTTATATTATTACTGGCGTCATCTTATTAAAAAGAATAAAAAGAAAAGAAAATCCACATTCAAATGCGTAATCGAATTTTACCATAGCGCTGCTCTGTTGAAAACAAATAAATACTGGCTGTTTGATGATGTTGTTCTCAGTTCTGTTTGGCAAGAAATAGTTTCTTTTAAATTAACAGCATTTTGTAATCAATTCGATTCAGTACAGAAAATAAAGAACAAAAGTATACGACTAAATGCGAACTGATTTCATGTCCTTCAGAAGAAAAAGCTTTTCTTAGTCCTGTTACAGATTGTTTATTTTTAATTCAGAACTGACATTACCCCCCCCCCCCCCACACACACACCAAAAACAAAAACATTAGAGACAATAATATCGGAATGTCGGATGAAAATGTCAAAGCTTTGGTTTGAGGATAAAATTCCGTCAAATATATCAAAATTCATTTCTCAATACTACTTTAATAATACGAATAATAGTAGTAATAAAACATTAATGATAATAGCAATAATAATAATAATAATAATAATAATAATAATAGTAGGAATAATAACAACAACAACAACAATAACAATAATAATAATATAAAGACCTGGAAACTGAAATAGAAAAAATGTGGAAATTGAAAACAAGAATCGTGCCAGTGATAGTAGGTGTACTTGGAATGATGAAAAAAGAAACAAAACAACACATTGAAGGAATCCTTGCAAACCCCAGCTTAAGAGATATGTACAGCTCACACACTAAGAAGAAATTTGTCTATGTAATGCTATGGATGTTAGAGGAGATAGAAAAAAAATGAAATGAAGCCATAACAACGCACCACGAACTGCCTTAGGTTTTCCGACAGACTTGGTAGGTAGTGCGACCATAGCAGAAATCAAAATCTGAGGAAAAATGACAACATAATAGTAATAGTAATAATAATAGTAGTAGTAGGAATAATAATAACAACAACAACACTAATAATAATAATAATAATAATAATAATAATAATAATAATAATAATAATATTATATTATAATATAATAATAATAATAATAATAATAATAATAAACTTTGGAAAATATATAAACAAACACTAGTATGAACATCACACAACACCGGTTACCGAAATAGAAAATGTCACCATTCTATAGAATCACACCTTCTTCACAGGAAAAGTGAAGCAAATAGGCTAGACATTATTGTCAAAATCTGAAAAAAAAATAACTTGCCTACTAATTGATTTGGCTCGTTCAGTAGATTGTAACATAGCAACCAAGGAATTTGAAAAACAATTAATATATAAAGTCCTGGATATTGAAATAGAAAAAATATGGAAACTGAAAACAATAATAGCACGAGGGATAGTTGGTGCGCTTGGAATTATTAAACACTAAACAAAACAATACATTGAAAGAATCCCTGGAAATTCCAGCTTAAGAGATATACAAAAAGTTGTCTTGATAAGTATAGCCCGCATACTAAGAATACGTTTGTCTATGTAACGTTGGTGATCTTATGGCAGTACTGGATGAACTGAGTAGAGGAATAAATGTAAGAACTAGGAAAAGCAGAAGAGCCGAAAGAAAATATAACATTAGGAATGAAAATGAAGTCTTATCAAATAAAGAAAAAATAAAGCAAAAATCCAACTGAAGGCTCAAAGATTAAGACGCTATGAAAAAAGAGCAAGATTTTACAGACAAAACAAGATTTCTCAGACTGATACAAAGAGATTTTACAGGGAAATAGGTAAAAAAAGAATTGAAGTGACAGTACCCCCCAGAATGGAAGAAGTCACACAGTTCTGGGAAAAGATATGGGCTTGCCCTAAAGAACATAGCAAGGAAGTACATTGGATTGCGCAAGAGATAGAACGAATGAAAAATAAACCAGAAAAGACATGGTCTGGAATTACAGAAGATGATGTTAAATTTGCACTAAAAAAAGCACACAATTGGAAATTCCCAGGTATAGATAAAATTCCTAACTTTTGGCTATATTATTTAAATGCAGCACATAAAAAACTAGCCAAAGAACTTCAAGAAATGGTTGACGATTCCACTAAAATTCCTGCATGGATGACCAAAGGAATTACATTTCTTCTACCCAAGAATGGTGACACAAACAACCCGAAAAACTACAGACCAATTACATGTCTTCCGACAATATATAAACTATTAACATCTATTTTAACAAAACAGACATATTTATTCTTAGAAAGAAATGACATGATACCGCTTCAACAAAAAGGGTGCAAACGTGGCTGTTATGGTTGTAAAGACCAATTGCTAATTAACAAAATGATCCTGGAAAACTGCTACAGTACAAAGAAAAATCTTAGTACTGCCTGGATAGATTATCGAAAGGCATTCGATAGTGTGCCACATTTCTGGATTTTAAAGACTTTAAATATATACAAGATATCGCCGTCATCATCAATTTCATCAAACAGTGCATGTCTATATGGAAAACAACCCTTTACCTCAATCATATAAATGGAACCTATAAGTCTGATGAAATAAACATCAAAAGAGGTATCTTTCAAGGTGATTTTTTATCTCCCTTACTATTCTGCATATCATTAATAGCACTAACCAGTCAACTTAATAAGACAGAATGTGGTTATAAAATAGGCCAAAAGAAAATAAGCCATCTATTTTACATGGATGACTTAAAGTTATATGCTAAGAATGATAATGAGCTGGAAGGTCTTCTGCAGACTGTAAAATGCTTCAGCGAAAACATTGGAATGAAATTTAGTTTGAATAAATGTGCTAAAGCTACAGTTTTACGTGGATCAATACAAGAAACATCCTTAATTAGCTGAGACCCTGCTGTAACAATAAAAGAATTGAAACCAGAAGAAGCTTATAAATACCTAGGTGTAAATGAGAGCGAAAACATTCACCATAAAAAAATGAAAGACATAGTGCGTAAAGAGTACTATAGAAGGCTACGAATGATATTAAAAACTGAATTAAATTCACAGAACAGAGTTATGGCCATTAATAGCCTTGCAATCCCAGTTGTCCAATATAGCTTTAACATCTTAAACTGGACTCTAAACGACAGCAGGCGAATGGATGCTAAAAAAGAAAGCTTCTTTCTAAGCATAAGATGCATCATGCAAAGGCTGATGTAGACCGTCTATACATACCCCGTAAAGAAGGTGGAAGAGGTCTTATTCAGCTGGAATTGTCATACAAGACAACAACTGTTGGCTTACTAACATACATAGAAACAACAAAGGATTGGATGATACAATTAGTAAGGCAACATGAAGAAAGAAAGAAAAAATATTCAATAATAAAAGAAGGCAGTAAATACAAACAAGATTTACAGTTAGTAGATTCTGTAGAAAAGCAAAACAGAAGCCAAGAACCAACTATTGCGGCAAAAAATATGAAAATGAAAGCCAAAGATAAAGCTCTTGAATTGATGAAACAGCGCTGGCAAGACAAACCTCTGCATGGCCAATATCCAGAACGTGCCAATAAATCCAATGTTGACAAAGTTAATACTCATCGATGGTTACGTGCATCTGGATTAAAGTCTGAAACTGAAGGCTTTATTCTTGCAGCACAAGACCAAAGTCTTTTCACTAGAAAATTTCAGGCAAATATTATGCATAATAATATGTATCCAAATTGCAGGTTTTGTTATAAACACCAAGAAACAATAGACCACCTAATCTCAGGCTATTCTGTGCTTGCCCCAAATGAATATAAAAATCGCCACGATAGAGTTGAGCAATATTTACATTGGGCAATGTGCAAACATTATGGAAAAGCTGTAAGCAAACACTGGTATAAACATCACCCAGCACCGGTTACAGAAATAGAAGATGTAACCATTCTATGGGATTACACCATCTACACAGACAGAAAATTTGAAGCAAACAGGCCAGACATTATTGCTAAAAACCAGAAGGAGAAAACTTGTCTATTAATTGATATGGCTTGTCCAGCGGATTGTAACATAGCAACCAAGGAATTTGAAAAACTGTCAAAATATAAAGACCTGGAAATTGAAATAGAAAAAATGTGGAAATTGAAAACAAGAGTTGTGCCAGTGATAGTAGGTGCACTTGGAATGATAAAAAATGGAACAAAACAACACATTGAAAGAATCCCTGGAAACCCCAGCTTAAGAGATATACAAAAAATTGTCTTATTAAGTACAGCCCACACACTAAGGAAAACTTTATCTATGTAATGCTGGGGATGATAGGGAAGATAGAAAAACATGAAATGGAGCCATAACAACACGCCACTACCTGCCTTAGGTCTACCCGCAGACTTGGTTGGTAGTGAGACCAAAGCAGAAATCGAAATATGATGAAAAATGAAATAATAATAATAATAATAATAATAATAATAATAATGTAAACAAACACTGAAATGAACATCACCCAGCACCAGTTACAGCAACAGAAGATGTTACCATTCTATGAAATTACACCATCTACACAGTCAGAAAAATTGAAGCAAATAGACTGGACATTATTGCCAAAAACCGAAAAGAAAAAACTTGCCTACTAATTCATATGGCTTTTCCAGTAGATTGTAACATAGCAATCTAGGAAATTGAAAAACTATCAAAATATAAAGACCTGGAAATTTAAATAGCATATAAAAACCCTTTTGCAGAATGAAACGGTATCCTACCGCGGGAATTATGAATCGAAACTTATTTCAGTAAAGTGCTTTTTACAAACGAATCAAGGATTACCCTCGAGGGCCCGATGGATGAATTTGCCAGCAACATTACTCAAGAAAATTTTTTAAACGCCAAAACGGCGGCGGTGGGATCATGATATGTGCTGGGATTATTGATTATGAGCTCGTAGGTTCATTTAAAGTGAAAGACGGGGTTAAAATGAATTTCAAATATTACTGTGTTTTTCTAGATCAAAATCTCTTTGAATGGCTACATAACCAGTCTTTAGCCAAGCGTAGATCTATGATCTTTTTGCAAGACAACTCACCAAGTCACGCATTAATGTTTACTAAATCCTGGTTGAAAGAAAATGGATTTGTTGAAGATTCTCTTATGGACTGGCCTTCAAGTAGCTGTGACTTGAATCCCATTCAGAACTTTTGGAGCATCCTCAAGCGAGATACTTATTCTAATGGAAGGCAATTCAACAGCAAGTGTGACCTCTGTGAGGCAGTTAAACAACTTACCAGTCGCTAAAATTGCAAATCTAACATCAGATGTTGACAATAAGCTGCTAACAGTTATTGAAAAGAAAGGAGCATTTGTTCAATAAATTTTAGGAGGTGCTTATTATTTTTTGTTAATATATATTTTATTTTTAAAATAAAATGTGTTATTTGTGCTTTTCCTTTAATAAATTGACGAATTTGTTCTAAAATCTTTTCATATTTTTTTTACATTAGTTTTACAAGGTATAATAATGTAAAAGTATCAAAATAAATAGTTGCAAATAAACTACTGAGAGTCAAATTAGTTTTTTTTGTTAACTTAGTAAATTATTTCCTAACCAAAGACAATAGTTTTCTCTATCACTATATGTCTAAGTTAATAATATTGAGTAGAATCTAAACAACATCTCTAAACACCCAAACCTCTCTGTGTCTCTTTCACTAACATACGCGGTATCCGCACTAAAGTTTATAGCGTAGAAGTATTCTTCCAAACTAATTCAACTGATATCTTAGCCCTATGTGAAACTAAACTTGACCCGTCTATCCCCTCCTCTGAGTTCTATGTTCCTGGTTACCTTCCCCTCTTCAGGAAGGACTCCAACGTCCATATGCATGGGCTTGGTGTATATGTCAGTGAACACCTCCCCCTAGCTAGAGTAACATCTCTCGAATCCCCGGACCAGCCTTTCATGTGCTCCCGTCTCTCACTTCTAAGCTCTGTTAGCTATCTCTTCTTCCTCTACCGCTCCCCCTCCTCCTCTGACTGTTCCGTACTTGACAGCATCTCTGACAATATCGACAAGGCCATTTCTTCTCACCCATCTGCCCATATTTTCGTGTTTGGCGACTTTAACGCCCACCACACTAAGTGGCTGGAAAACTCTGTAACCGACCCTGCTGGTGTCCACACCTTTAACTTTTCGATCTCCCAATCCCTTACGCAAGTGGTGGACTTCCCCACGCGTTTCTCAAGTAGCCCTAACGGAAGGGACTCGCTACTAGACCTCTGCTTCACTTCCACCCATAATTTTTACTCCACCAGACAGCTCTGCCCTCTCGGTAATTCTGACCACGCCGTAGTTTCTGTCAACATCTCGTTCCACCCCACCCCTACCCAAGAAACCCAGACCAACAGAATATCCTACTGATATCAAAGAGCAGACTGGGATTCGTTCCGTGACTTCCTCTGCGACGTCCCTTGGAACAATGTTTTTAGTCTTCCCATCGAAAACTGTGCATCGGAGGTCTCCTCCTGGATTAAGGCTGGTATCGATGCATTCATCCCTACCAGGAAATTTCAGCTTAAATCCCATTCGTCTCCCTGGTTCTCGCCCGCTTGCTCGGCCGCCATTGCCCACCGGCATCACTTCTTCCACCACGTGTCGGACCAAAACAGGCGCCTTTTCGCCTGAGCTCGTATTAAGTGTAAAAAGATACTTAACGAAGCTAAGATGCTCTTTGCTGCCAGGATGAAGCAGCGCATCGCATCCTCCAAGTTTGGTACCAAAGATACTGGCGCGTGCTTAGCAAGAGTAAGTCTTCAATATCCCCACTAATAAACGAGTTTGAGGTACTCACCTCCTCAGTGGACAAGGCTGAATACTTTGCCCATAGATTCTCGATCAATTCGACTCTGGATTCGTCTGGAATCCATACGCCCGATTTCCCATCTAGAACTGAGTCCCAATTGAATGACGTCCACATCACGCCTTCGCTGATTTCTAGCATAATCTCAAAACTGGACCCTCACAAAGCCAGTGGTGGGGATGAAATTCCAATCATAGTTTTGAAGAATTGTGCCCCTGAACTCTCCTCTATCCTTTCTAAGCTCTACAAACTCTGCCTATCTTCCTCCTGCTTTCCTGCCTGTTGGAAGTTTTCTTCTGTGGTTCCAATATTTAAGAACACTGGTGAACCATCAGCCTTCTTCGGCAAAGTGTTCGAAGCCACTATCAATGGCGAGGTCGTTCAGCATCTCACTGTCCACAGACTCCTCTCGGGCAAACAGTATGGTGGATTGGGGTAAGTAATGGCTCGTAAAATACAATTCTTCCAAAACGAAGCTGCTGTCAATTAACCATCAGAGACAACAGCATCTCCCTCCCATTAGCATGGAACAGGCTTGCCTCCCAGAGAGTAAAACACTACGCCTGCTTGGCCTGACACTCTCAGCGGACCTCAAGTTGAATGATTCCGTCGAATTCATTGCTAAATCCGCAGCTATGAAAGTTGGCTCTCTGTGCAGGGCCCGAAAATTCTTTCCGCCTGAATCTATCCTGCACTTATATAAATCCACCATCCGCCCGTGTATTGAGTACTGCTGCCACATCTGGTCGATTGCCCCTTCTATACTCCTCGGGGTTCTTGACAAAATAGAGCGAAGAATCTGTAATGTGGTTGATACCGAATTGGTTGACCGCCTGCAGTATCTCTCTCACCGGCGTGACGTGGCTTCCCTGTGCCTCTTCTATAAATACTTTCATGGCTTCTGCTCTGACGAACTTAAATCACTGGTGCCCCCTAGATGTGAATTTGCACGATATACTAGATTGACAACTAGGTCCCACCCTTTTACAGTGAAACCGATGAAATGTAACCGCAATTTCTACTCCAACAGCTTCTTTCCTCGCACCTCCCGCCTGTGGAATTCCCTACCGCATGCTTGCTACAACCTCCAGGAGTTTAAATGTAAGGTCGACAGACATCCCCTAACACTAACTCACACCCACTCACTCCAACTCTCTCCCTTTGTACATCCTAAGTCGTTTATCACCCGCCTTCTGACATTTCCTATACCCAATCCCTCTATGTAACCCCCTGCGTTATAGTGGCATTGGAATGCCTTGCTTGGGGTGACACGATTAAAAACATTAAAGACGCAACTTTTTATACCAATTAATAACTTTGGACAAAGTTTATATATGAAGTGGAGCTCAACTCTTGTTGATCCCCTCTCTAGTTGATATCTATTATCTTGTATTTATTGTTCAACGTCTGCTACCGTTTCCCATATATGATAAGTTATATCTGATTTTAATAACTCAGACAACATATTTTAATAATTTCTCCGTTCTTACGTTTAGAACATGTTTTCTTTCGAAGGAATTATCTTAGAAAAAAATATATTCAGAGAGTTTAACTGCTTTTGAACACCATTTTGATGTTTTATGGACCGTAGGTGCTTAGAATATTTTTAATATTTTGCACCATATAGACACGCCTACCAGTATAAGATAAAGCACCTCACATGATTATATATATATATATAATCTATAGTCATTCACAGACAGATCTGTTTCGCTGTATCACAGCTCATCAGTACGGTTAGACTACTAATTGTTTTACCCAGGATTGAAACCCGACCGAATTGGCATCAGTCGGCTGTTCTACTTCTGAGATATAATTTATATTTTTATTACTTGCATTTACGCTCTCGCCCGCCGATTGAGCACTATGAATAAATGGTGGACTTTAACAACAGTAGGTACTCACCGCTATTTACGCATCGTTTATTCAGTAATGAATTTGAACACACTCGGCTACTGGCGGGTGTTTACATCGTATATATAACAGGCTAAAATCTACCTTCTCCCATCGAGTGCCCATAGATTAGAATAAGAAAAGACGACTGATGACAGTTCTGTCAGGTTTCAATCCTGGCTCGGAACAATCGGCTGTTCAACCTCCTGATGATTTGTGATAAAGCAAAACAGAACTGTCTGCAGATGACGAATATATATATATATATATATATATATATATTAGTCATACGCAGACAGTCCTTAAGTCATATATATATGCGAACCTGACCGAACTGTCATCACTCGGCTATTTTAATTCTAAGCTATGGGCACTCAATGGGAGAAGGTAGAATTTAGCGTGTTATATACAAGATTTAAATACACGCCAGTAGCCGAGGGTGGTCAAATTTATTACTGAATGAATGATGAGTAAATAGCGGTGAGTAGCTACTGTTGTTAAAATCCACCATTTCTCTATAGTCATCAATAGGCGAGTGAGAGCGTAACTGCAAGTAATACAGAATTGAGATGTCAAAGACCAGATGCTGTAGGTTTTCAAGTTTAGGTGATATTAAAATTGAGCTCATAATCAGTGCGAACATTCAACAATAAGAGAAAAAGAAATAATGAAGGATCGTGGATCCTTTACATGATCTATATATATATATATATATATATATACATACACTAGCAGTATAGACCGGAGTTGTTCGGGTGTCATGAAGGCTTTAAAACTAATCTATGGTACTGGAGCTCAGGCTCTTTGGACGTTGGCACGAAAGACTAAAAAGCAATTGTTGTTTCCAGTTAAGGCGAAACCGTAGGCTGAAAGAAAAATGAATGCATATAAGTCAAATTTTGATTTCCTGGTATCGATATCAAATAAGTTTTTTCGTCGTAAATTGAATTTTGAAGGCTAAATAAGTACTCTGAGTAAATGGTATCATGGCTGAAACTAAGAACTACAATTTACCTACTTAAAGCCAAACCCGATGCAAAAACTAAAATATAAGGACTGAAAAAATACAGACATAGAGGCAGATAAACAGACACACACAAACATCTTGCCTTTTATATATATATATTACCGATTTTCTGCACTATTGTAAGAACTGCAACCTTGAAACTTCTGAATATCGTTTCTTATGTCTTTGTTTATGAGTGTATCAAATTTGATTAAAATCAGACCATTCCTTCTATAACCCAAGTTTTTCGATTATCCATATTTATGGGGGGTACCTCGACACAAAACCTAGGCAAAAACGCTCACAGATAGTGATAGTAGAACAGTGTAAATTTGCAAGAAAATAGGTTTAGCCGTTTCGGAGATTATAGGTAATGGACACACACACACAGACACAAACTTCCAAATATATATATATATATATATATATATATATATATATATATATATATATATATATATAAACAAAGATTTGTACCCGCAGAAATAACTAATAGCTTTAAAGAGAGTGGACGTCATTTTAACCTAAACCCGAGGAACCTTTCAGCCAACACTTGTCAAGGGTTACGTTGGCAAAATTTTAAATGGGTATAAAAGAGGACACAACCAAAAGGGATTATTTGCAATACTGGGAGAAGATGGAATTCGTTTAAAAATAAATTTATTGAAAAAATATTAAAAAGTGAGGGGGGTGTAAACATGTAAATCCCACAAGAGTGAAATAAAAAAGAAAAATGTTACACTCAAATACTCGCCAGTAGTTGCAAAGAGCGTAAGAACTGCTCTTTCTGCCTGCATAGGCTCGGCTGCTGGATTTTTAGGCAAATGGCCTCCAAAACACGTAGATCGTATGCCGATCGAGCACTATGCAAGACAGAAAACCAATTGTCCTCATAAGAGGAGGCACAAACCTGATTATCCAGCAGGTGCTGGCCGATTGCTGAATCCAACACAGCTTGAGTCGTCCTTATATTGCTATGGGAATTGCCTAAACGTAAATTCGCGGGGACATGCTGCGCAACCCGTGTCTCCAACCTCAGATTGGTTCGTCCTATGTATGCTGCATCGCAACAGCACTTAAATTTATACACAACGGAACTTTTACGAAAATAGGACAACCGATCCTTAACAAAAGATGGAAACACAGGCCTTGTTTTATAAACAACACGCAACTGTACTGTTCCTCCTGCTAAGATTAATAAGGACAGATATTCTCTGAGTTCGAGTTATTATACTCGCAAATTTCTCATCATGTTCCGATATCTTCCGAAAAGTGTTCTGAGGTAAAGGCCAGGTTGCTTGAGTCTGCTATTGCGTACATTTGGCTTAGTTGTGAGAAAGATTCTCTTGACTGGCGTAGTGTGCATTACCGTACAAATGGGTCTTTACGTTCTCGTGGTGACATTTATATTACCAAGCCAGATAAGGGTGCTGGTGTTGTTATATTAAATCTGGACGATTATCATTCTAAGATGTATGATATTTTGAATGATCGTTCAAAGTTTACTGTTATCGGTCCTGCCGATATATTTGACAGCACCGGTATGACAGAGGCCAAAATCCAACGTTGGCTTCTGTCTTTATATAAACAAAAATTAATTTCTAAAGACATCTATAATAGGATTAGGCCCGTGGGCTCTCAGCGACCCAGAATGTATGGCCTTCCTAAAGTCCATAAGGAAGGAGTTCCCCTTAGACCTATACTTTCCATGGTAGGGTCAGTACAGCATGAGCTGGCCAAGTGGTTGGCAGAGATTATCCAACCTCTGTCTGATGCTCTGTCTACGTATAATGTCCCCGACTCTTTTAGTTTTTCTAAATTCATTAGAAATTTAGAGTTTTCCTCAAAGGATACATGTATGGTTTCTTTTGACATTGTCAGCTTATACACTAACGTCCCGTTAACAGACAGTATAAACATTTGTGCTGACATGTTGTATCGAGGTAATTTCGGCCCTGCGATTATTCCTGAGGAAATTTTCTTAGAGTGTATGCGGTTGGCTACTGAGGGAGTCGAGTTCAGTTTAAACGGGACAATGTATGCACAGACGGACGGTGTCGCTATGGGGAGTCCTTTGGGTCCTTTTCTTTCTAATATCTTTGCAGGATATTATGAGCATGTGCTATTTGAGAAGGTTAATGAACCACTTATTTATCGACGTTATGTTGATGATACCTTCTCATTATTTCACAGCACATCTGAAGCTGAACAGTTTTTAGCTCAGCTAAACTCCCTACATCCAACTCTTCAGTTCACCATGGAGATGGAGAAGGATGGGGGTCTTCCATTTTTAGATGTCTATGTTCAGCGACGAGATGAGGTTTTCGTAACTTCTGTGTTTCGTAAACCGACTTTCACCGGTCTATATACTAATTGGAATTCTTTTGTCCCTAAGTCCCGCAAAATTGGCCTAATAGAAACCTTGGTTCACCGTGCCCTTAATATTTGTTCTCCTGAATGCTTGGCCAGCGAATTAACACGCTTGCATGATATTTTTGAGGGGAACGGGTACCCCATTAATTTGGTGAAACGGGTTATTGCCCGTAATATTAAACGGTTTAAAAACCAAAAGTTTAAGGGCCAAGTCGCTGTCCTTTGTATCTCAAATAACCTTGGCTTGGTAGACAATGTCTTGCTGTTACTGACAAAGTTTCGGCTAGTATTTCGTCGGGTTATTTTTCAGTACAGTTGCGTATTGTTTATAAAACAAGGCCTGTGTTTCCATCTTTTGTTAAGGATCGGTTGTCCTATTTTCGTAAAAGTTCCGTTGTGTATAAATTTAAGTGCTGTTGCGATGCAGCATACATAGGACGAACCAATCTGAGGTTGGAGACACGGGTTGCGCAGCATGTCCCCGCGAATTTACGTTTAGGCAATTCCCATAGCAATATAAGGACGACTCAAGCTGTGTTGGATTCAGCAATCGGCCAGCACCTGCTGGATAATCAGGTTTGTGCCTCCTCTTATGAGGACAATTGGTTTTCTGTCTTGCATAGTGCTCGATCGGCATACGATCTACGTGTTTTGGAGGCCATTTGCCTAAAAATCCAGCAGCCGAGCCTATGCAGACAGAAAGAGCAGTTCTTACGCTCTTTGCAACTACTGGCGAGTATGTGAGTGTAACATTTTTCTTTTTTATTTCACTCTTGTGGGATTTACATGTTTACACCCCCCCTCACTTTTTAATATTTTTTCAATAAATTTATTTTTAAACGAATTCCATCTTCTCCCAGTATTGCAAATAATCCCTTTTGGTTGTGTCCTCTTTTATACCCATTTAAAATTTTGCCAACGTAACCCTTGACAAGTGTTGGCTGAAAGGTTCCTCGGGTTTAGGTTAAAATGACGTCCACTCTCTTTAAAGATATATATATATATATATATATATATATATATATATATATATATATATATATATATATACCTAAGATCCAATGAAGAAAAAACGGAATAAATATCCTGAGTAATATATATCTATATCTATATATATGTATATCATTTCAGTGTTCTTGAAAGGCTCCAAAGGAGAATCAATAATGTGATAGGTAATGACTTGGTGGCTTGACTCCAGCCGCTTTCTCACCCACGGGATGTGGCTTCCCTCTGTCTGTTCTATAGATATTCTCATGGCTTCTGCTCCGACAAACATAAGTCACGTACTCCTGCAACCAGGCTGCTAACTTGGTTCCACCCATTCATAGTTAGATCAACGAAATTCAGACGACAGCTCTACTCCACCAGCTTCTTTTCTCGCACTTCACGCCTGTGGAACTCGCTTCGATATTCATGATTTCCTGACGTCTACAACCTCCAGTAATTTAAATGCAATGTCAATACTAATCTCTTAAAGACTTGATTCTAGTTCTGTCTACATCACCCTGTATATCTTTTCTTTTCTCTTTACTTTTGCAACTGTCATCATATCTGTATTCCCATCCTTTTCTTGCTCCTTTTACTAACACACCCGGTAACTGGTTCGTCTTTCTCTTTACTGAACTCCTATCTAATCTTTTACTTTTATGTAGCCTCCTGCGCATCTGTGGCTTTACCCTCTTGCATGTAGTAAAACGGTTTATATATATATATATATATATATATATATATATATTGTCATCCCCAGACAGATTTGTTTCGCCGTATCACAGCTCATCAGTACGGTTAGACTCCGACTACTTTTTTTTACCCAGGATTGAAACCCGACCGAAATGGGCTATGGGCGTTCGGTGGAAGTAGGCAGACTTTTAGCGCATATCATTATACGCGCCAAATAGCTAGACCGCTCTAATTCATTTCACTGGATGAGCGAGATAGATAGATAGATAGATAGATAGATAGATAGATAGATAGATAGATAGATAGATAGATAGATAGATAGATAATATTAAACGTCATTTTAGTTTATACTTGTATTTGAATAGGAGTAACTTTTAAATCAATTAGACTAATAAAAAATACATATTAAAATCGTATTCTTGCGTTTGGATACGAATGTGTACATTTAGGAAAAATCTTCAAGAATTCTTATGGGAACATATCAAATAAAAGCACGTAATATGGATACTCCATTTAGGCTGTTTTACGTGGCCAAATACGGAACAATACTTTTGTAAAGTGCGACCGGTCACCGAAAATTCATGACTAGTAAAAATCCTACCAATATATCATGCGACCTATATTTTTTACGTCAGAGATGACCATAAAAAACAAGCACTCCAACAGCTTCTTTTCTCGCGCTTCTCGCCTGTGGAACTCCCTTCCACAAGTCTGCTTTCCCGACAGTTACAATCTCCAGGTGTTTAAATGTAGGGTCAATAGACACCTCCTATCACACTAACTCCCAACTATTCTCACAACACTCTCATCTACCCAACCCTCATTCTCGGTATCCTCACCCGCCTATCATCCACCCTCTGTTATTTCCTATATTTAATCAGCCTTTCTCCACTCTACGTAGCCCCCTGCACAGTAGTGGCAGTGACATGCCTTGCTCGGGGTGAAACGCTTATAAAAAAAAAATGCTCGTGTATATTGGATACATTAAGAAATACTTTAATTAAAATACATAATTATGCTGTTTACCAGGAATTAAAACTTTTATCGTTAATGTAGATTTTGTCTTCTTGAAAAAAACATTTTTTTAATGGTGCTGGGACATCAAAAAACATGCCAAAGTAGAAAATGCATATGTATGGGATTTGCAGGCGTCTTGCAGATGGATTCGCTTAAAAACGTGTAGAAGCGGGTCATATATTGACCATTGTTTCATCTATGCATGCACATATTCCTATAAAACAATTGTTTAAATATCTACCTGTTCAGTGCTGCCCATAGGAAACATTTAAATATGAACGCGGTAAAGTAACCTCATTTTTCCCGTGTGGCTTTTCAAGCACGCACAATAGGGCAAAAATTATTCGTAGATACTGCACATGCGGGGCCAGACCCTCGACTATTTACCCCAGACGTCTGCCATCTTCCCTGCTCGAAGGCAGATTGTCTGACAAGCATAGAGTCTAGGTGAAAAAGGGACAGAAGAAACTGCCCTGCATGTTAATGAATCATGCAGGCAGAAAATTCAGATATGTTTTGAAACACAGGAACATTTTCAACTGCACATATAACAATTAAATAAAAAAATCATGTGTAAGTATACTTTTGATATATTATCACTATGCTGCTCGACGTTTTTCTCATCCTGTATATTAAAAAACTGAGTTATTCTCTAATGTTTTGTTATTTATAATCACGACATGAGTGCAAACACCTTGCAGGGAGAGAATAATAATTAAATTATATGTCAAAGAAGAAAAAGGTATTAAAATATTAAAATCTTCATGTCAGCAAAACCGTTAATCTTTGTTTATAAAACAAAAGAGGTTCTTGCTCAGAATCTTGCCAGAAGTGAGGATCTATTTTACACTCATGCTCAGAACTTCTAGAAAGCCTTTCTTTCAAATATGTTTTCCATATTTTGTCAATCTTTCATTCACCAAATCAATAAATTAGGCAGAAATCAAAAGGACAATTGCAAATAACAAATATGCTTTCCAGAAGCTAAACAATATATTAAGGGATTATCTTTAAGGGTTTATCAATCTTTCCTTAGATATTTAAAAAAAGATTGTGAGTGTTCTTAGACGATAATAATGATCTTATTGATATGTCTTACTAATTAACCCATATGTCGGAGGAAAATGTGTGGCTATAGGTTTTCCAGATATGTTTGCGCGTAAACAAATATAATAAACCCGAATGTTAGCTCTTTGATTTCCAATTCGACACGTTACACATTACACTATCCACATAAATGTATAGTAACTGATAACCTGAATTTAAAATTATAAAATTTCTTATGTCTTACGACCTTGTATTAAGCTATACAGTTATGAATTTACCTCATGTTGAAGCAACAATAAAAGTATAATGACAGAAATATAAATTGAAATAGATACGTACATAAATAAAAAACAAAACAAAAGAAAATAGATAGATAGATAGATAGATAGATAATAAAAGAAATAAAACGAAATAAACTGAGATAAACAGAAACTGATAGAGAGAGCAAAAAGAGAGACATAAAGTACAGATTGATATAAGTATATAGATAAAAAGAAAGAAAAGAAGACTGAGAGCGAAAGAGAGAGCAGAGAGAGAAAGAAAAGAAAAAGAAAACTGAGATAAAGTAAAAGATATAGTAAAGAAAAAAGAAATAGGGAGAAAAATAATAAAAAAATCACTGAGAAAGATAAAGAGAGAAAAAAGAACAGAGTAAAAGAGATAGATAGATAGATAGATAGATAGATTGAAAAACAGATATAGATAGATAGATAGATTGAAAAACAGATATAGATAGATAGATAGATTGAAAAACAGATATAGATAGATAGATAGATTGAAAAACAGATATAGATAGATAGATAGATTGAAAAACAGATATAGACAGATAGATAGATTGAAAAACAGATATAGACAGATAGATAGATAGAAAAACAAATTTAGATAGATAGATAGATAGATAGAAGACAAAAAGAAAGGGACTGAGGTAGGTAAAAATAAAAAAGAACAGACTGAGGTATTGCTGCCAGATGCAGTTTATCGTCATAACCAGACCTCGAATCTAGTTTATTGTCATATACTTAACAAGCAACAAACATAGATAGATAGATAGATAGATAGATAGATAGATAGATAGATAAAGAATTTCAGAAAAACGTTTAGCTTCGTATTGAATCATTTGATCACTAAATGTAATTTAATTTAAGGTGCGTAAAATCAAAAACTAAAACAACTTCGATGATATAAACTACAAGATAAATTTTTCGTTTTCTTTATGTCTTTTTAAATCTAGTGTAGTTCTTCAAGAAAACTAACCCACCTGAGATTTCATTTCACCAATTATTTTACCGTGAAATTCGAAAAGGTTAACACCTGACATTGCAAATGCCTTTCGGCTAACGGTTCAATTATTTTTTTCCTATCTCAGAACTTTGTTGAAAAAGACATGGAATTTAAAATTATCTTAAATATCAGAAGTTACAACCCTTAAAGTTTGTGGCATTAATTAAAAGAGATTTATTTTTAAAAAAAATACTGGTTTAAAATTTATTTCAGTAATATTTACTACTTACTAGAAAGTCACAAATATTTACGACCGATTATAAATATATCGGAAAATGTATGCAGTTCAAATATTTAACATGAGTAAATACGTATATACGGTTGAAGCCTTAATAAAAGGCCCTTAGAATAACTGAATATTATAAATTTTACAAGAGAGAAAGAAAGGGAAATAAAATTATAATTGAAGTTAGTAGATTATCTCTACCAGTAGTGAAAAGCAACAATCGAAAAATTTGACTCTTATCACTGAAAATATGTCAGTGTTAAAATTACAATATTTGCACATAACTAGTAATCTGAAATTAGGGACATAAGTTAGAAAAAGACAGACAGATAGATAGATAGATAGATAGATAGATAGATAGATAGATAGATAGATAGATAATGAAAAAAAATTGATATCAACAGAGGTTATCATGTATATTTATTTTTCTCTATATATATTTATCTCTCACTATATATATATGAATCTCTATATTGTTTAATCATGAGCCGTTCTAAACATCGTATTTTGGCTTTAATTTCAGGTGAAAATAAAGACAAAAATTCTACAACATTTGGATAATTTTTTAAAGTTTGATTCAGCTTTGAGTAGATTTTTTAAGCCTATCTGTGTAGTAATATGGGTGTTATTGTTATTGTTGCTTAGCAACACAAGATAAAATCGTCGCTGATGGTAGATGTTTTTATGTTAACGTCCTTGTAACCTCTCTGAAGATGACACTTGTGAACCGAAAGGTTAGAACCAACTTACTAAAAAATTAAATACGATGTTTAGAACGGTTCATGATTAAACATAATAGACATTTATTGTCTTTTATATTTAACAGTATATATATATATATATGTGTGTGTGTGTGTGTGTGTGTGTGTGTGTGTTCCTTTTATAACCGATTTATTACCATGAATGGTGTCTTCAGGCTATTTTCAATAACTGATTTTACCGTTTAGCGTTTTATTTTGAGAACGCTCACGTGGCAGGGAATTTTTGAACGCGCAATTTTTACAATTTCATGAAATTATAACGTTTTCATCCATGGTTGTATGAACATAATAGGTATTTTAAGTATGGTTACACTGAACGGAAATTACCCGGTAAACGGCAGTTATTGAAAATCGCCTGAAAACAGCACTCAAGGTAGAAACCTGGGTCGCGTAATAACACGTTTACAATTAGAAAATATTCAAACTTTGTACAATATAATTATACTGAACACTTATTAATACAAATGTGCATCGGTATAATTTTATTATGACCAAAAACTAAGTAATAAAACAATATATATATATATATATATATATATTTTTATATATATATATATATGCATATCGATTAAAACAGATATAAATGCACTTTTCTTAACATTTAGAAATCATTTAAAGCCAGCACATCTTCAAAAAAAAAACATTGGCATACTTTTGACGAAAGCAAGATAACTTTCAACATTGAATAATCAATGACGGCTAAGAGTACATCACTAATTATGTCCTGGGCCTGAAATATTGATGGCGCGTCTGCTAAAAAAAGAACATTATTTTTATGAAGTACTCACCTTTAAATGGAAGGTGACAAAATTTGGGCGTAATCGGATTATTAGTTTACAAATTACAGTTATTTAAGTGAATTTACGGCTCCAAATTTTCAAAACAATGGAAAAATCTAAATTTCGTGTGTTGATAGATTATTGTTATCTGATGAGAAAAAGATATTATTCAAGGTAAACAATGGCTTGATAACTGTTATTCGGACTGTTATTCATTCCATCGGAAAACAACGGTTAGGAGGCGGTATACTGACTTTAAACGCGGTCGTTTAGGCGCAAATGATACTGAATGCTCATATCGCCCAAAATTCGGCAGTTGTCCCGGAAAACTTTAAAAAATCCACAAACTTGTTTTTGGCGATCGTAAGTTCCGTGAGATAGCAAAGGACTTGTACATATCAGAATTCACCATTTTGCATGAATATTTGTCAATGAGAATAGTGTGTTCAATGTGTAGGCGCGTTTGCACACAGTCGTTCAAAAACAACAACACGCACGTCGACGATTCAAAGAGCTGTTTTCAACTGTTTTAACACAGCAAAGAGTTCTTGCGTAAATATGTGACAAGGAATGAAACATGGATCCACAACTTCAATCCAGAGTCAAATTGGCAATCAGCTGAGTGAACAGTAGCAGGTGAATTCCGTCCAAAGCGACCAAAGACACAAACATCAGAAGGCAAGATTTTGGCCTCCGTATTTTGGGATGCGCAAAGTAATTTGTTCATCGATTACCTTGAGAAAGAAAGAATCATTATAGCGAATATTATATAGCATTACTGGTTCGTTTGAAGGAAGAAATCACTAAAGAACAGCCATAAGAAAGAAGAATAAAGTGTTCTTTCACTACGATGAAATCACAAGTCGATCGCAACGATGGCAAAACTACATGAATTGCACTTCAAATTCTTCCACATTCATTCTGTTCTTCATATCTGGCACCCAGCGACTACTGGCTATTTCCAGTCCTCAAAAGTATGCTCCAGCGAAAAAGATTTGGTACCCATGAAGAAGTGATATCGGAAACTGAGGCGTATTTTGAGGCCAAAAATAAATTGTTCTACAAAAAATGCATCTAATTGTTAAAGAAGCGTTGGAATCAGTGTATCATCCAAAAAGAGACTATGTTGATGAATAAAGCCAAACTTTGCCTAAAAGTTGTTGTTTTATTAGTTAGGCCAGGGATTTATTAAGTGATGTGCTATAGGGCCATTAATAACTTATCACCAAATAAAATAAAAGAGATCTAAGTATATATAACCGATTTTTATCCTCGAACAAAATAAATACTCAAAGACACAAGTATATAGAACGTTTTTTTACCTCTCCTGGTAATTAATACGTTTTTTGTGAATTTGGGGGATTCGTGAGTGTTAGTTTGGCATTGAATATTTTAACTTAGTAGCCTTTCTCTCATTTTTAATTCATTGATGTGATTCTACAAGACACACCCCAAGATCCTTGTAACCACACTACACCGAGACTACTAATTGTCAAAGCTCTTGCCGCCTGTTTGCTTTTTAACAGTGCCTTATTATTTGAATTTTTGCAGTGATAACGTTCTCAAGTAGGGAAATATATATATATATATATATATATATATATACTTACATGTCTTTAATGGAACTGCATTCCAGGTCAATACATATGTAACCGTCATTTTCGTGGGTATATCGATATAAATATTTTGCTGTCGTTTTTTTGCCTACTCGTATATATATATATATATATATATATATATATATATATATCCATCTATTTTAAGAAATGTTCTAAAAGAAGGTTGAAAATAATGAAAACATTATTTATAAAAAAAACTAACACTCAATATCGACTAGAAACACGGCTCAAATTTGGTGATCGTGTTTGTAAGAAAAAGAAAAACTTTTGTAACTGCAGAGAGATGCATAAAACAGTCCATAAATAAAGTTAAAATAATATCCTTGAAAATGGATAAAAATATAGCCGAAAACGCTTGGCTAAATAAAACATTTAGGTAATTTTCTATAATTTATGGACAAAAAGAAGGAAAAATTAAGATCCCATGAAGACATATATAAAAAACATAACACCGGTGTGTTGTCTATCAATTTGAACAAAATGTTCAATAAAAGTGTGTATGCTGCCTAATTATGTAATATATATATATATATATATATATATATATATATATATATATATATATATATATATATATGGCGGATGTGTATGTAAAAGAGGAGAGAGAGCGATCAAGAAAATATATATGAAGGTGGTGTATATACTCTGACGTACCATACGTCATGAGGGGGGCATTAATCGAATTTTAGGTTTTACCAATTACATCTATTCAAACTTCATTGAATTTATGGTTTTTGTGAGTTAATATTAATAATATGTTAATATTCTGCTTTAATTCGTTGTCAGTAGTTATGCAAATGATGCCGTCGTTGCTTTATAGATGTTTGACTCTTTTAATAAATCGCCTGCTTAGTATGTGTATCATTTAAATCTCGGCAAATGTTTAGAATTTTCGTACGTCATAGCTTCCTTTGTATGCTTTAGTTATTCTAACTCCTCCTTTATATAACCATGTACGCTCGTTGTAGTTAAATAGTGATATTCAGTAGCATTTTCATAATATATAATATACTTTACATGCTCTTCAGCGGTTTTTCTGTGGCTGCCATTTTTATGTCCTACACACAATCGTTAGGTGGTGAAGAGAAATAAAACTGAGATCTAATCAGTCTCTCTCTCGCTCTCTCTCTCTCTCTCTCGCTCTCTCTCTCTCTCGCTCTCTCACTCGCTCTCTCTCTCACTTTCTCTTTCTCTCTATATATATATATTAACGAAATTGTTGATAAAAACCGACAATTTGAAATTATTTGTTTGAACATTATTTTTTATCAATAGTCGTATTTGAATATATATTGTGTTTATAATCAAACAATATATATATATATATATAAACCAATATATATATATTTATACCGGGCTGGTTATTTACGATAATTTTTGGTTACGAAAATATGTTATTCGGCAGGATTCGAACCTGCGACCCCTATCCACTTGTTGATTATAAACAGAATACCTACTTAAACATGAGTATCGATCAAAAATAATGTACAAACAAATAATTTTAAATGTATGTTGATGAGTAAAGTTCGAATATTGCCTGAAAATTGTTTTATTATTTAGACCCGGGATTTATTGAGTGATGTGTTATTAGTAAAAAAAAAAAAAAAAAGAAGAAAGAAAGAAAAAAGAAAACCATTTACAAATAAAAGAAAAAAAATATCTCTACAGAATATAAATAAGCAAAATATGGCACAAGTACATTTGATATAGGAAAACCGAGCCCATAAGTCAGGGCAAAACGTCTCGTAGACTATCCACACGGCAGGGCCGGGCTGCTGTCTATTTTCTCCGTGTGAGTTGCATTTAGTCACTTCTACCAGAAAATAGAGTCAGACATTCATTATTGCAAACGCAAAATGGTTCGACATCGTTATTTACTTACCTCCCGTGGAATGTAGACAGATAGATACTGGGCAAAATTAGATAGATAGATAGATAGATAGATAGATAGATAGATAGATAGATAGATAGATAGATAGATAGATAGATAGAATAGAATTAGATAGATAGATAGATAGATAGATAGATAGATAGATAGATAGATAGATAGATAAAAAATAGATAGATAGATAGATAGATAGATAGATAGATAGATAGATAGATAGATAGATATGGACAGACTTAGATAGGTAAACGATGAATTATTTAATTAAACTTGAAAAATCCCTATCAAGTGACAATCTTTCCCGGAACATTTTCTCTGTGAGCAATAAAAAGTCTTTTCCGCATTACACAGCGTTCCTATACAAAGTAGAAAATAAATGAAAATAAATAAAATGTGTTTCCCTTCAATCCGTGTACGGATTCTTCGCATGTCAATTTATAAACAAAAGACACATATTCCATTTGAGACCGGTTACATTTATTGAAATGTACGATTTCAAGGAGACCCATAGTGTTCTTCATTTGTATTCAACTCTTCATGGACAGGTGAATTATGTCTAGCCTCTGGAAATTGGCGTCGCACATTGGCTTGAATGTATGCTTGATTCAATGGTTTCCACATTATAACTTTTATTTAACTGTGGAATCGTAGCATGATTATGGATGTAAGCGGATCATTTTTTTTTCGATATGTAACTTTAAAGTTCTACTTCTATATTTAAATCCTCTACATTGTATTGTCAAAATAATATTCGCAAAAACTGAAATGAATAAGAGTCTCTAAATGAACATTGGAATGTTTTCAATAGTTATGCAAGTATACAAAAAGGGCAAATTATAAATATCACTTGCATTCATTCCTTATAACTAACGATGATTTTAGATGATTTTCTATATTGTATTCTACTTAGTGTATTTAGAACTATTTATACTATTTTCATTATTATCCTAATCTTTATTGTCATGTTTTCATTGTTTCGGCTGTTTTACGTGTCACTATTTTTCAGCTGATATTTTTGGGAATTTCGAACCAAAACCAGAATAGTCAATCACTAGGTTGGCATTTCTGTAGATGGGTTCTATGAAAATTGTGTAGTTATTTTTCTTATCTTTATTTCATAAAAATATAAATCGCGAAAATAATTACAATATCTCATTTCAGAAATGTAGACAGGTATCTATCAAGGTATTTCTAAAATATGCTTCCAAAATGCAATGAATGTTTTGCAAACAAGAGGGAGGCTTACAATTCAAATTCATGTTAACGTCAAACAGCCTTGACAAGTGAGAGCATCATAACGGTTTCCTCACGAAACTTCGAAGTCGGCATGATAAACTGTTTGTGTGTATATATATCCAGCTGGATAGCACACATTTTCGTAATAAAAATTTATCGTAAATAATCAGGCCGGTAGATATAAATATAAAAATACTTTTTAATGAAAAACAGACTATCTACTTAAATACGAGTATCGGTAAAAATGATGTTCAAAATAATTCATTACAAATTGTCGGTTGCTTATAACCAAGTTTCGTTAAAATTCGTTAATTTCTGTAATATATATATATATATATATATATAATTTGTTATATATATTTTTATATTAGTTATATAATATATATCATAGCTAACATATTTAGTTGGATTGGTGTGAGTTACGCAACCCTACATATATCCAAATTTTAAAGAATTAATCAATTTTTCTGACGATAGCAAAAGCGTGAAAGCCAGGGTCAGAAACTCACACCAATCTAACTGATATATATATATATATATATATATATATATATATATATATATATATATATTCCCTTCTGTATATATATATATATATATATATATATTCTAAACATATACTGTTAAATATAAGAGACAATGAATGTCTATTATGTTTAATCATGAAACGTTCTAAACATCGCATTTTGGCTTTAATTTAAGTTGAAAACAATTGGATTATTTTAATTAATTAATTTTTTATTAATTTGCTTCTAAGCTTTCGGCTCACAAGAGCCATCTTCAAGGAGGTTATTTAGACGGTAATACAATAACATCCACTATCACCGACGATTTTATTTTGTGTTGAATTGGAGAATTTTTGTCTTTATTTTCAACTTAAATTAAAGCCAAAATACGACGTTTAGAACGGCTCACGATTAAACATAATAGACATTCATTCTCTTATATTTACCAGTATATATTTAGAAAATTATTTGCTGCCTCGATACAATATATATATATATATATATATATATATATATATATATATATATATTGCAAGGACTACTACGAACTCTTAATACCCTTAACTCATTATTTGTTTTTCACTGAACATTAACTTCTACTAATTCATGTTATTCGTTTGTATAAATAAATTTTTATTTAAAGATACGAAAGGTATACTTTTATTCTTTCACAAATCCAAACATTCCAATCTCGCAACCTGCTGACGACAACCTTCTGATGATAGCGGATAACAGTAAGTTGTCGGGAGCTCGGTTATGTCTGACACAAGGCCGATTCAATTAACATTAACCATGTCCCTACTTCTTCAAATAAACCAGCACCGAGGACCGTGTTTTATAGAATAATATTTTGCATTAATCTTCTAAAGCGTGCCGAAAGGAAAATGGGCACTTCAGATTAAAGTGTCATCTGCAATCAGGCATATCCGCAAGCGACAGAAGCGACTTCCCCCACAACTACGGTCATAAATACTTGCCAGCAATGTTTCAGCAAATCAATTAGCGGACAAATGTGCTACATGCAGTCATATTAAACCTGTTATATGAAGCAAGGATTTACAGAATGAAACCTGAACCTCTTTTCCGTTTTACATTATATTAGTGGTACTCCGTGAATCCTGAAATAACGTCACTCTCAACGGCTAGGTGCAAGTATTTTTCGCGCTTTCAGTACCACTGCGTGAACATTTAAATTTCTATAGATTGTAGTTGTCGGAGAAGCAAGTATACCAAAGGAAATTCCCGCGAGAAGTGCGAGAAAAGAGGCAGTTAGAGTAGACGTTGCGGTTATATTTTATCGGTTTCACTGTAAAAGGGTGGGACCTAGTTGCTAATCTTATATAAATTAATATATAGGGAGCACCAGTGAGCTAAGTTCATCGGAACGTTAGCCGTGAAATTATTTGTAGAAGAGGCACAGGAAATCACATCACACCGGTGAGAGAGTGACTGCAGCCGAGATGCCAAGTCGGTATCGATCACATTACAGATTGGATTTTGTCAAGAAACCCGAGGTGAATAGCAGGGGCACCCGACCAGATGTGGCAGCAATATTCAATGTAGACGAAAAGAATATGGTAAATGCTATATAAAAAATATTTAAACAAAGCGCAAATAGTTCTCATTCGTATAGTTTTTAGAAACAGCGTCTTCAAAATGGGGCCATTATCCGCTCTGTATTGTTGTAGAGATTTTCTTAAAAGCGCTTCGAGGTCTTCCAGGTGGCTTTCTTCATAAACGTTGAACTCATGGAATTGATATTTTCATCACATAATAGTCTCATTTTCTTTCTTAACTGCATCATTGTGACGTAAAATGAAATAGCATACAAAGTTCTGTGTAGCATTTACAAATTCACTAATTTTAAAAACGTTTCAAAACTAACGCTCGAAGTTCCCCAGTCCAAACCATTATCGTAAATGATGATATTGGAAAAAATCGAAAATAAAATATTGTCTAGATCTAAACTTATTTATAAATGGAATTTGTGTGTGTGTGTGTGTGTGTGTGTGTGTGTGTGTGTGTGTGTGCGCGTTACCTATAGACTCCAAAATGGCCGAACCGATTTTCTTGAAAATTTACAGAGTTGTACGATAAGCGTCTGCGAGTGATCTTAGCTAGGTTTTGTGTCGAGGTACCCCCCATAAATATCGAAAATCGATAATCGAAAAAAATCGGGTTACAGAAGGAGTGGTCCGATTTTAATCAAATTTGATACACCCATAAAGAAAGACAAACGATATTCAGAAGATTCAAGGTTGCAGTTCTTACAATAGTGCAGAAAATCGATAATATATATATATATAAAAGGCAAGATGTTTGTGTGTGTCTGTTTATCTGCCTCTATGTCTGTATTTCTTTTTTCAGCCCTTTTATTTTAGTTTTTGCTTCGGGTTTGGTATAATGGTAGTTGTTAGTCTTAGCCATGATACCATTTATTCAGATGACTTATTTAGCCTTCAAAATTCAGTTTTCGACGAAAAAAACTAATTTGATATCGATACCAGGAAATCAAAATTTGACTTGCATCCATTCATTTTTCTTTCAGTCTACGGTTTCGCTTTAACTGGAAACAACTATTGCTTTTTAGTCTTTCGTGCCAACGTCCAAAGAGTCTGAGCTCCAGGACGATGGATTAGTTTTAAATCTTTCATTATACCCGAGCAACGCCGGTCTATACTGCTAGTTAAGATATAATCGCTAGTTACCTAAATTGTCTGGTAGTACACAGGACAAATAAAGGATATATTTCTACCGAACCCTGTACATTTGTGTCGTGTTTGCATAGATCTTCACAACCTCCGCAGACTACGCTTCTTTTGCATTCCTCATTAAGTGGCTAACATTCAATTTGATCCTCAGAGAAAACTTTTGACGTCATCTATAAGATGACGTCAAAAGTTTTCAACAGATATGACTTATCAGTATCACTTTTTTAGTGCGAATAGTAATTACAAATTTTAAATTATTTCTTGACTGACTGATTTTTCTTACTGCTTATCATTCTTGTTCAGGTTGTTTAAAGCAAGACCATATTTTTAGATTTTAAACTATTTCGAAGATAATAATAATTTTGCTGATACAATTCCTACTAGTTAACCTAGAGCTAGGGAAGAAAAAGTGGGTATTCTCATGTTAGTGTGCAGGACGAACCCCGCTGAAATTGGAACTCAGCTTCCTGATTTCAAATACGACCCATTATCTTTTACACCACCAAATTTTAGCAACTGGCATCGCCAACCGGTTAGTCATCTACTTAACGATCAGGCTCGAACTTGCTTAACTTCGTCGATTGTAAAAAAATTACATAATGCTAGGTGTTCTCATGAACCTCTGACCGATTCCCTCCATATTTTACTCTCGGTTTTGTGCCAATGGCTAAGTCTCAGTGAATGATCTTCTATTCCACTCAGTGACGTTGTCTGTCTATTTTTACTCAGTCTGCATCTTGATTTTTGTCTAAAGTGTTCTATGGTAGGATGGGAGACAAATGATTATTGATGCTTAAGAATTGACGAAATCATTAAATTTTAATCAGAGAATGCGTTATAGTGTATAAGCGATGCAAAACCCGAAACCGTGTTCTTCAAGAACAGGAATTGTGAAAAAAAAAATCTTTATTTCATCACGTTGATAGTTCACGTCACAAACTGCGAGAAAAAAACATTAATTTCTAATTATACATTGTGTCCCTAAAGTTTACATAGATAAAAAACCGCATATTTTCAAGAAATTAAATACTCGGTAAGATATCATTGAATTGGAATATTAACAATAACGACTTTATATGATTTCTATCATTTCTTATGCAAAGGTGGATGCTTTTTGCAATATTCATGTGTACTCGATGCAATTACTCCATATTGCTGTCAGTTTTGGCAAGATCACTCCTTATGCGCACAATCAAGTCTGCTGCGTCTGGGAATTTCATTTTAGTATATGTGGTTGGCCACTCATATCTAAGGATGCCTGCCTACTAAGGCGACTAGCGAACCCCCATAGCAAACACCTGCTCAGGCACATTTGTATTCGTTCAACACACACAAATCCTACCTATGGTTTATACTGCAACGATGCTAAGTGGGACGTATTGACAGCTTCTAGGAGAGAGTGCGCTATCTAATCTTAATAAGAACGCTTAGAGCTTCAGTTATGATGACTTGAGACTTCGTGCAGAGCTAAGCAATCAACGGATCCCAAAGGGTTCCAAATACCCAGCTTCACAAGGCTTGGATCCACCCGTGGTACGGTTCTCAGGTATTTTCACAAAACTGATAAAATTTAGAAGTCACCTACCTGACACATCGACCATAGTGAGAATCGAACTGGGGCTTCATGGTCAGAAATCCAACATTCTACCACTCGGCGACGACATTGAGAACACTTTCTTCATTATACACCATAGAAAGAAATTAGTTCTTTCTTATTTCGACAAAACTTTGTTTAACATATATATATATATATATATATACGGACGTGCCGCATGCTGATTGGTTTATCGACACCACGTGATGTAAACAAAAAAGTATTAGGACGCTATCGTAAAAATACGTTTCCAATTCTAATTTAAAAATCACTTGTTTCTGATGAAGGACCGAGGGCGGTCTGAAATATAAAAAATACAATAAAAATAAACAAATACTGTTTAAAAAAGTACGTTTTTAAATTCAAAACCTTTTATTAATATTCTTTCCTATATATATATATATATATATATATATATATATATATATATATATATATATATATCAGCATGCAGTTTGGGTATAGAAGAATTCAAAGGAGTATCCTGTACAAAGAAGTATCCTGTAAGATAACTCTCTGAGAGAGCTCTAAACATATATGCATATAAATACATGTAGAGCTAATATAAGAAAATTTAAGGCAGACACGTTATTTCATGGTGAATCGGAACAATAGGTCTATTTCAGGTGAACCATCATCACCTTCCGTCTTTATTGTACAAAGGATTTTACACGAAGTCGTGTAAAATCCTTTGTAAAATAAAGACGGAAGTTGATGATGGTTCACCTGAAATAGACCTATTGTTCCGATTCACTATGAAATAACGTGTCTGCTTTAATTTTTCTTTATATATATATATATATATATATATATATATATATATATGATGAGGTTTTTTTATGTGTCTAGACTTAAAGAATACCCTAAATTATGTTCAAATAATGCAATGAAAAACATACACTCAGTGGAGACGGATAATAACTTTGACCTCGCTTTACAATTTCTAATTCCTAGAGGTTTTCCATTCTATATCCGCACATAAAAACTTACAAGACCTGGTATTGCCATTTGATCACACACCTAGTTACTTACCAAACTATACGATACCGTTTTTTAATCCATTCACACTCAGTTAGGCAATAATGCCACTAAGACGCAGTTTGTTACTCTAAGTAAAAAGGAATGAAAGCAATTTATATTTTCGAAGGAACCGGTGGCACAATCCTAAACAGGAAACAAGGTATAAACCTATACTCCTGTTCAAAAGCGTGGGGAGGAGTGTAAACCGGATGACAGTAGTAGTAAAAATTTCAGAATTTAAGCCCTGACGTCAAAAGTATGGAGTTATAGTAGATTTTAAAAAAAACGTAAAACGTACTCCATTTTTATTTTTTTCAACATTAAATTTCATTAGAACATCCTCCTGATAAAATGCAATGTTCACATGCATTAATTGTTAAATTTTTTATTCTTTTTATTAATCCGCATTGTTTTAATAGTTCTTCAGATTTCATACTGGAAATAATTGAGAAGCTCATCACTCTCATACGCAAGTACGCAGTGAATAAACCTCATCGGTTTTAATTTTTCTAATATATTTTTGGCCAAGTATGTTGTCGCTGTAAGATCTAAACACAAATTTTTATTCTTCTCGTTTGATTACAAGGTTGTTTGCTACAATAAAATAAACTACAAGAGTGCGTGATATAAGTTAAGTGCCACACGTGATACACGCTTGGGTGATCCTGTCTTGAAAGAGACATTACTGACTGGGCAGAAGATTTTCTCTATCTTAATCTGCTTCGTTTTAATAATTCTTCGGCAGTAGTTGGCTATTACTTTCTGCGTTTGACTAGTTACCAACCAAGGCTATAGAATCCAATCTGTCCTACTATTTGACCCATAGCTGGAAGGAGAAAGACGGATTAATACCTTTCTTAAGGTTATTTTCGCGTAAGTGAATGCAAAGAATTCAACTGGAATTCGAACTCGTCTTTTTGATTTCTCGTTCCGAGCCAATATTCACTGTATTAAAACGCATATCCAGCGTGATATAACTTATAAAGGTACAACTTTAAAAAAATAAATTCATCTCAAACAAGGTGATAATGTCACTAAGACGCAATAGATTACTGGTTGTCAATGAAGAGCAAAAGACTATAAAAGGAACCTGAAACACAATTCTTAACAGGAAACAAGCGATGAACATCTACTCCTGTTCAAAAAACTAGGTAGAGTGTGAAACGGACAATTAGCTTCGTTGATTGATTAGCTTCGTTGATCGATTAAATTTGTCTTCAAACGTGATATGACCGTAAATCAATTATTCCTGTATTTAGCCATAGTTCAATTGAAAACATAAATACTTACCCATCGGTTAAAGACTATTCTGTTGACTATTTTTAGCAGAAAATAAAAATAGATGATGGAGACGGAAATTGGGTTATACAGAGGAATGCTCAGGGATTCTGTAAACTACACAACAAAAATAATTTCTAATTGCAAATAAAAAAAAGACAAGTGATACTTAAAATCGGAAAGAGATGACGAGATTAAGAGATGAGAATCGTTAGAAAATGAAGGCCTGAAAAGGAAATTGTAAAATATGAAAATGAAATTCGAAGGTGCCCAAGACCTATTGCAGCAAGTAAAACATTAAACGAAGAGACTAATTGGTAATAATAGTGAAAATAGTTTCGAATTTCAAAACAGTGAATTCTGAACAATTTTTTTCTATGCTTAAAAAAAGACTTTAATTGGCATAGATGTAATTTTATCAAGGAATACTAAGAATTCAATGTGAATTATACGGAAACTACACGCACAAAATGGAGTAGATAGACTAAACTATCGACACTCCACCCACGTCTATTGAACAGGTGAAGAGGCTCATCTCTTGTTTCCTGTTTAGGATGTGGTTTCCGGCTTTCTCTTTTCTCTTTTTCAATTTTTCACTTTTCCTATCTTTTTATTATTATTTTTTTTTCTCAATTGGAGTAGATAGACTAAACTATCTCCTGGTTTGACACTCCACCCAAGTCTATTGAACAGGTGTAGTGGCTCATCCCTTGTTCCCTGTATAGGATGTGGTCTTCGGCTTTCTCTTTTCCAATCTTTTCACTCTCTTCTTTATTTTTTTCAATTGGAGTAGATAGACTGAACTATCGCCCGGTTCACACTCCGCCCACGTCTATTGAACAGGTGTAGAGGCTCATCCCTTGTTCCCTGTTTAGGATGTGGTTTCCGGCTTTCTCTTTTTTCATTTGCAATCTTTTCGCTTTTCTTTTTCTTTTTTATTATTATTTTTATTTATATTTTCTCAATTGGAGTCGATAGACTAAACTATCGCCCGGTTTGACACTCCACCTACGTCTACTGTTCCCTGTTTAGGATGTGGTTTCCGCCATTCTCTTTTCCAATCTTTTCACTTTTACGTAGCCCCTGCACATCAGTGGCGTTACCGCCTTTCTCAGGGTGATACGATTAAAAAAAAAACAAATTTAGAATGAGAAAAAAAAAAGAAATTTTATTGATGCATAATGAGAAAAAGAATCCGAAAAATTTAAAACTTTCGGCGCATACAGAATCCGAGCAACCGGCATATTTGTGTAAATAGATGAGGGAAGAAAGGCAAAGATGGATGACAATGCGTCAAAAGGCCTTTTCAAGCAAAGTAGGTAACGCCTTGCGTTTGCATTGAATGAATCTATCGCAGAACAAAAACAAAATGGATGTTTAAGAAGCAAAATTTTACATTATTTGCGTCCCGTCATTGTTTTCATATCCGTGGGCTGTACTGAGCCCATTATTTCGATCACTTGAGTAGATTGTTTTCGTTCAATGAGCCATGCTACTTCCGGATGTTTTAGTTATCCCCCTTTAACTCAACTCTCTAAGTTGTTTCTTCACTAGGTATTGAACTCACAAATCTCCGGAACAATAACTGGATCCATCCAATGCTTTTATTCATTGGGTCATATGTCTTTGGAGACAAGTGTCCTTGGAGACAAGTTTGAAGTTACTTTTTCAAGGGATTGGAATTTTGAACTGAGCCCATGTGTCATGGTACTTCCCGATGTCTTTTTTATCACCCTTTAATTCAACTCTCTAAGTTATTTCTTCACTAGGTATGGAACTCACAAATCTCTGAGACAAATAATTGGATCCAACCAATGCTTTTATCCATTGGGTCATATGTCTTTGGAGACAAGTTTATCGTTACTTTAAACAACAAAATACAGGAAACAGTGACGAGAACCATTCTCCTTCGAAAGTTGTCAACTGGCGCTACAAGATCACAAACGAATAATGATAACATATAACAAATACAACACGACTTTTACAAGCATCCACAACTAAAAGACATATAGCATGAAACTCGAAGAGAAACTAACGACATAATTAGGATTTTGAATCTACACACAAATTCGAACAAATGTTAAAATCTCCATCAATAATGGAAAATAGCGATAACAAATAGTAGACTTGGGTAAATGATTCATCTGGATGTATAGTTTTAAAGGAAATATTTGAGAAATTTGAACAGACACTTGTACGGTCTGCTTGAGTAATTAATTCTGAATGTTTCTAAATGAGAAAGAGGCTAATATTAGCATTACCATTCCAATGATTACCTAAAACCTGAAGGCAAATGAAAAAAATCATCTCTAAGCGTAGATGACACACGCTAAAGTTTACAATATTATTCTCTAACAAATATAGTTTAGGGAAAATCTTTTGTGTCAATTTAAAGCTTACACTAGCGATCTAAGATTTGTCCTAATTCTCGCCTTCAGGACAGCAAAGCTCAGATTTTACTTAACAGGGAAATCTTAAAATCTTTCAAATTAAAGGAATAAGATCTATTTTTTCTGTTTTGTAAAGAGCTATATGACAAAGTAAAATGAGACGCATTGCCATGGTAAAAGTGGCATTTTAGAAGCTAAGCAGAGTACTTAAAGAAAGGAAAATCTCATTAGAAACAAAGAAAAGGGTGCTGGATTCCTATCTGATATCTGTCCTTCTATATGAAACTGAAGGCTGAACGATCTCATCAAAGAAGAAGGAGAGGCTTAAGGCAGCAGAAATGTGGTTTTACAGAAGGATGCTGAGGGTGCCATAGACAGAGAACAAGTGCAACGATGAGATGTTGGAAAGGATGCAAACGAAAAGAAAACTGATAATAAATATCAGGAAGAGACAAATGAGATTTCTGCAACATATAATGGGGAAGGAGGGCCTGGAGAACCTGTTACTCACATGTCAGATAAATGAAAGAAGAGACAGAGAAAGCAGTGTGAGATGTACTTGATAGGTCTGAGCAAATGGTTGACGAAGCGGGATACCAAGAGAAAATTATTGAGAGCGACAAGAGAGAGAGATAATTGGAAGTCCATGATCGCCCACGTCCTGAAGGGACACGGTACATGAAGAAGAAGAAATCTCGCTGGTGCTCTTAAAAAGGATCTACAATCTGTGATGGATTTGGGTAAGAAATGAAACGTAAATTTTGATGCTTCCAAAACGAAACTACTTTCCCATAACCACCATAGAGAAACTTTCTTTCATTCCATCATTATGAATGACGCTAGTCTTCCAAGAAGGCAGTACATTTTGCATCCTTTTCCTAAGTCATTCGAACGACCTCATGTGAAAGACTACATCGAATAACTTCATCAACCGCTACATCATCTATGCATTGAATACTGTTGAAATATCTATTCGGGTGCTCCTTCTATTTATATTCGGGGCTCTCAACAAAATCTAAAGGAAAGATATTCAATGTAATCGATCCTGATTTAGAAGGATGTGTTCCGTCAATTTCTCACCGACGGAATGTTGCTTTCTTCTGTCATTTTTACAAATACTTTCAAGGCTTCAGCACTGACTAGCTTAAAACCGTGTTGCGCCAACCACATGAATTCATTCCAGCTACTGGATTGGCGTCAATGTCCCACACTTTTACCGCCAAAACAATTAAATGTAACTGTCACTTCTACCCTACCAGTTTTTTATATTTCGCATTTCCTGCCCTCCGTATGCTTGCTTCCCTGATAGCTGGTGTCCCCAAGGGCTCTATCTTAGGCCCGACGCTCTTTCTACTCTTTATAAATGATTCCCAGACGTGATCAAATCCAAAGTAGGTATCTACGCAGATAATACCACTATCTACTCACGCATCAGTAAGACGTCTGGAGAGGCGTACAAACATAACCTCGCTGCTGATCTCGAGAAGGAACTTCACTCAATATGGATTAGAGTAAGAAATGGCTCGTAAATTTCAGTGCCTCTAAAACGAAACTCGTATATGTCAACCATAACAGGCAGTCTCTCGAGCCACCCATATGCCTGGACCAAGCAAGTCAATCTGAAAGCAATACACTGCGCCTCCTCGGCCTTAGCCTTTCTTCCGTGCCCAAGTGGAATCATTACATTGAATCAATAGCTAAATCCACTGCTAGGAAGGTTGGTTCACTGTGTCGGACCAAGAAATTTTTTCACCAGAAACCATCTTGCACATATACAAATCAGACATTCGACCGTACATGGAGTATTGTTGTCATATCTGGTCAGGCGCCTCCGCTCTTCATCTCAGTGTTCTCGACAGAAGAATCTGTAATGTGATTGGTCCCGGCCTAGCAACACGACTCCAGCCAGTTTTTCATCGTCGGGGTGTGGCTTCCCTCTGTCTTTTCTACAATTATTTTCATGTCTTCTGCTCCGGTCACTGGTGCCCTCGCCACAAAAGTTTACTCGGGCAACAAGACTGGCAACAAGGTCCCACTCTTTTAAAGTTAGATGAACCAAATGCAGGCGACAATTCTACTCCATCATCTTCTTTTCTCGCGCTTCCAGCTTGTGGAACTCTTTTCCATATACTTGCTTTCCTGACGGCTACAACCACCAAGAATTTAAATGCAAAGTCAATTCTCATATCTTGTCCATTTAACTCCAGCCCTTTCCACATTGCCCTGTATATCTTGTTTTTTTTTCTTCTCTCTCTACTTTCGTAACTGTCTTAACTATTGTGTTCACATTCTTGTCTTACACTTTCTCTTTCAATCCCTGTAGCTGGTTCGTCTTTGTCTTCACTCATTTCCTGCCAAAAACTTTAACTCTCTTATCTAGCCCCCCTGCACATCAGTGGCTGTACCGCTTTGCTTGGAGTGAAATGATTAAAAAAATATCCAAAAGTTAAAATGCAACTTCAGATTCCGTCTTCTACTTCCCTAAACCTATCCACATCTTATTGTTTCTTAGGAATTCCCTGAATAATGTCATTCTCTCATTTTAAAATACTAATATTAAATATTATTAAATATTAAATATTAAATATTAAATATTTAAATATTAAATATTATTATTATTAAATATTATTATTCTTTTTTTATATTTAACATATATATATTTTAAATATATATATTAAATATTATTATTCTTTTTAAATATTATTATTATTATTAAATATTATTATTATTATTAAATATTAAATATTAAATATTAAATATTTAAATATTAAATTTTATTATTATTAAATATTATTATTCTTTTTTTATATTTAACATAAATATATTTTAATTATATATTTTAAATATTATTATTATTATTATTAAATATTATTATTATTATTAAATATTAAATATTAAATATTTGAATATTAAATATTATTAATATTCTCTCATTTTAAAATCCTGCGTAACAATGGTGGTGCTGCTTTACTTGTGTTGAAATAATTATAAAAAAAGTCTTTTTAGTTGCGTAGCTTTGCTTTTTATTTTAATCTATAAAAGTAAAAGGCTTTACTGTTGGTGAGCAGCGACGACTAGCAATAACAAAGATGGGATTTCTAAATAAGTAAAAGAAAAGTGAGTGATATAGAGATTTCCCTTGTCTTTTGCCCTTACCTTTCAGCGATACCAGCAAAATCAAATCTTTAGTGCAAATGTGTCATTATTGAGTAATTTAAACGGACGCCATTCATTGAAGGGCTCTTTTGTAATAACGTTCTTATCGATCTTGAATAAAGAGACAAGATCGAACATTTTAGCGCGAGAAAGTGATAAGTGTAACTGTGGGGTAATTATTTTTGGTCTATTTTTTTACGGTCCCGACCTTTCGTGCGTCCGCTTTGATATTTCGGTTTAGAATTTTGATAATGGAAGCATGGACTTGCATACACACAAAAAAGCATTATAGGATGCAAGAATCGTATAAGTAAACTAATTTCTGTTGCCGGAATAAGCATTGGTTAAAAGAAAAATTTCAAAGTGCATAATAATAATTGTAATGGTAGTATTGGTCGTTTCCCTGAAAAGAAAATATTCGGACTTCTTTGGCGGATCAGGCGATATGACTGTGGGTTGAAATTTATAAAAACTTTCCTTGAAACATTTTTTCGCAAAAATAGGATTCCCAGGTCTAGTTTATGTTATCGATTTTCCCAATAATGCTGGTTGCTATCCATTTCCTTTTATTTCAAGTAGAGTGAAATATCAATATTGTATTTTTTTTTCCAAATCATGTCATCCCAATCATATGAATGTGCATTGTGATGCAGTAGATATGTGCTCGAAATGAGAAATCCAAGAGCCGAGTTCGAATTCCAACTAAACTCGTTGCATTCCCTTAAGACCCAAATTCCCTTGAACGAAGAATTAATCCCTCTCTTCCTTTCAGCAGAACAGACTGGGTTACATAGCCTTGGTTGACAACCAGTCTATCACAGAAATTAATAGCAATCTATTTAATTTAGTATGCATTAAAATCTTCTGCCAAATCAGTCATGTGTTGATAAATGCATGATCACCCACCTGTATATCACTTATCGCACTTGATTGATTGACATCCCAAGCAAGACAGAACCTCCACCACCGCGCAGACGGTTACAGTGAGAGAAAAGACTGGGTACAGAGGGTATGTGGTGCAGTGGATATTGACTCAGAACGAGAAATCGGGGAGCCTACTACAATTGCCAGTTGAATACATTGCATTCACTTACCCACAAATATAATTCGGAAAGGTAATAATCTGCCTCTTCCCTCCAGTTATTGGTTAAATAACAAGACAGATGGGGTTCTATAGCCTTGGTCGGCAACCAGTCTACCGCAGGAAGCAATGACAATTTACTCCGGGAAAATGTTCTGCCTAGTCAGTCATGTATCTTTCGAGACATAATCGCCCAAGCGGGTATCACGGATGCCACTTAACGGACAGGAGGTATGTACAAAAAAAATAAAAATAAAAAAATAAACGGGATTCAAGAAGATAGAAGATGGCAATTGAAGATAGATTTAAATTGTTGTAGATTGTGGCTATTAGGGAAGAAATTGCAAGAGAGTTACACAGGCGGGAAGTGCAACAAAAGAAACTGTTCGTGTAGGAAGTGGTGGTTACATCTAACTATTTCAACAGTGAAAGTGTGAGACATAGATGCAATTCTAATAGCTCTCTTAAATACATATGGGAAGATGCTCATCAGAGCAGTTTCCATGACATTATTTGTAGAAAAGGCATAGGGAATCTACGTCGCATGTCTTCATTATGTCATTATTAAAAATCCTCTGATGTTTTGTAGAATTTCTGTTGTCTGGTAGAAGTCCACAAGGTTCGGACAATGATGGCCTTCGCCATGACTCCTAGTCTTTATTTCACACACACACACACACACACACACACACACACACACACACACACACACACACACACACACACACACGTACTGGTGTTGTGTGTGTATGTCTGTGTGTGTGTCTGCGTGTGTGTGCGTGTGTGTTTGCGTGTTTATATGGAAGATTGTCCTTGTCTTGGCTGTGAAGAAGCCGCTCCTAAACTATGTTAAATTATTTTGATACATCATAGTAGCTACTCACGCATATACGCATCATTCATTCAGTAATTAATCTCGGTTACTGGCGTGTGTATATATTGTTTATAACAAGATAAAGTCCGCCTTCCTCTACCGAGAGCCCATAACTAACGACGTCAATTCGGTTGGGTTTCAATCCTGGTTAAATGCAATCGGATGTCTAACCGTACTGTTGTGCACTGATACAGCAAAACAGATAATTCTCCGGATGACTATATATACATATATATATATATATATAAAAAAGAAATGTCCATATAAATATATGTCCGCAAATCATTATTAAGCTTTTAAAAAGATAGAAGGCGCCGTGTACCCATGTAAACCAGGTTTATATTTATCATTCGTGTATATTTGATGAATATTGGAATAGATAGACTAAACTATCGCCCGGTTCACACTCCACCCTCGTCTATTGAACAGGTGAAGAGGCTCATCCTTTGTTTCCTGTTTAGGATGCGGTTTCCGGTTTTCTTTTTTCCAATCTTCTCACTCCTATGTAGCCCCCTGCACATCAGTGGCGTTAACGCCTTGCTCGGAGTGATATGATTAAAAAAAAATCTGTCTGAGTGATATGGCAGGCAGTTCATATTGGGAGCAGGCAAATATGATTTTACGTATGATTCGCGACTGTCCCCAGATTGCGTTTCCTAACAGAAGGCAGCCGACTCATCCATACACTTCCACTGTTTATCGTCCCGTTGCTGAGACATGATCCATGGCACCACAAACTATATCTGACCACGAACGACACACTCTAAAGGCTGTCAGCGACGATACCGTTATCAGCACATGTCAAGCGGTCCTAACCCTGCCGTACATCTCATAGTACCAGATGGAGGCAACTTCAAGAACAGCATCTTTATTACTACCATTTGCAACTTATACAGGGTTTTTTTTTTCTGATTACTCAACACAGGAAAACTTTTGCTTACAGTTTATTGCATAAACTGCCGAACCGATGCTTTTCTTTTCAGGCTTGTTGAGGTAGTAATAATACATTAACAAATGGAATAACACAACGAATATATGCAATCGGACCGAACTCCACATGGTACAATATAATCTAGAGACCAGCATCAGTTTACGATTATGCGTAAGCTGGATTTTTAAGGGAGTTGATTTAATTTATCTGATAGGTTACATACTCTCCCAGCATGTTTTACAGCAGTTTGTTTTTGGCTCTTTATTTAGAACACGCTTCCGAATCTACTAGAAGGCATTCTTTTGTTAATATGAAAACACAATTAATTAACGTATGGTGAGACACCAGCACATTTAAATCACATTGTTTATGAGGTAAGAGCTGACATCTACTATGAAAGATAGATAGGAATAGGGGGAACCAGTTCCATGGTCTGCACGTTCCTCTGACATCAATCATTTGGAGTTTAAGGATATAAAATATGCTTACCTCCCTTCGTCCGAGATAAAGTCACTTGGTCACATGACAACTCCTGGTAGTGATCCAAGCGTTAGACCCAATTTCTTTTTTTTCAGCTAACAGCAACGGAGGAAGAAGTTCGTTTCTCTTCTGTCCAGGCCTTTGGGCCTAGGCAGAAATTACCAACCGCCATGTTCCGGTGAAACATCTGCTGTTCCGGGGAAATATAGATGAAGTATGCCATATCCTGACACAGATGAATTCGGCTCCTCCAAATCTTGAGTCATGACAATGATCGAACAGAGCTATCTTTAATTTAAATGCAAGATCCTTCTGATATTTTGCTTTGCGTTGGACATAATGGATATGTATTTCTTCACATGTGGACACCCGTGTGTATATATATATATATATTATTATTATCTTTGAGAACAAGCGTTTATTCATTCATTTCATTTCACCGTTCCGCCCTATCGTTTCATGGTGACCAGTATTAATATTATTTATTTACTAACCAACGCTTGAATAGGAACGAAAGAGATTTCAAACAAAGATATTCCCCTTCACTGGTAAGCATTCACATGTAACATTATAGGAGTTTTATTTATAGAAACCCTTAAAGCAATTGGGATATGCAACAGATATTATTAATTGAGTGACGCTTCATCAAAATGTCACGGGACACCCCGAAACCAGTCGATAAAGCGTGGGAATATTTTAAAGGATCCACTAGTATGACGGGAGAATGTGCGTGTAGAAACAAGCGGAGGACATATTAAACATATGCTATGGTTGTCGTGTTCAGGTACAACGATGGCCTTTTAGACGTATGTGTTGTATATAGATTTTACTTTGTTTTGGCGTCAGGAACACGCCCCCAATTTTTGTTGAAGTATTTTTAATACACCATATATATATATATATATATATATATATATATATATATGTATATATATATATATTGTCATCCACATACAAGTCTGTTTCACTGTATCACAGCACATCACTGTGGCTAGGCACATCCACTTGCTTCCGGGATCAAAAAATCGACCGATTTGGTGTCAGTCGAAGTCGCTACTTCCTATGCCATACTCGCATGGAATCAAAGAAGCGATATGTTAACGTGTTGTACATATAAGCATTGTATACACATGCCAGTTACCGAAAGAACTCAATCCATTCCAGATGAGTAATGCATATATCGCAGAAGTGAAACTGTTTTTAAAATTTTCTTCTCAAGAGAGCTCAATTGTAATGAGAGTATATGGTACAATAGATAAATTATCATCTAAATTACGGAAAAATGAAGATAACACTGATATCTCATTTTAACAGGTATATTACCCTAAATTATACAAACTTATCTTGACATACTAAAGACTAAATTCATTCAATAAAATCATTATTGGCGTCAACCATGGCCTCTAGCAGAGTTTAAAATCTCGTGCAACTTTTCTGGACGGTCTTTAAGTTGATGAATGATGCCGTAATCCTAGCCTTCAGTTAATCTTTAGTGTTACAAGGAGTTTAGTTTATCTCTCACTCAACTACACCCCACGCATATAATAATCAAGGAAATTGAAATCTGAGGACGTTAGGTCACCAGGTGTAAGGCGTGATTTGAATTAAGTAATTATTGTGTACTTTGGAGGTACGAAAACCAAATAAATATTGAATGGGTTATTAATTTTAACATTTACGGTGTTTACGTAATACTATCAATTCATTTCTTTGGTTTGGTAGTACTTTATAATAATATGCAGCTTAATAAGCGTAATAATATTTACATTGGAGATAGGAAAATTAATTTGCACATATTTTGTAGTTTACGCCTATTTTGGAGTCACTACAAATGCAAAGATCCCCATCTTTTTTTCTTTTAAATTACTAATAGGGACGCCTAGTAGCTTCCTCCAGGTAAAACTCGTTTAATTCGATCTTGCTACTGTAACTGTTCATCCTTTTTACAACTATTGGTAGTAGATTGACTGGCACATTTCGTACTTGAATATATGAGAGGGAGACATTTTAATTTAGTCTTTAAATTGATGCATACCCCTTTTTATATTACGGTTTCTTCTCTTTTCACTTTGTTTAATAATTTTATCGAAATTTTTCCATTTAACTTTAAATTTCTCCTTTTATTAAACCCCCAAAAAAACCAGGCATTAAACTATAATTGACTCCACCTTATCTTCTAATATTAAATCTATCTACAAACTTTTCGAAACGTCCAGTAATCAACTCTGTCCCCTAACTATTCCCGTTTTTGACTCAAAATTCTAACGGAAAACCTACAAGACTTATTTCCCTATCTCCCACCCCACCTACATCTCAAACACAATTCGCCAAATATAAGTAAAAGATTTTCCATTCCTTTCCAAACTACCTGATGAGACATTGTCATTTCAATGTCGAAACAAAATATTCACTTTGTAGTAGATAATAATTTGTACATGTTCTAAACTATAATTAAATATATATATATATATATATATATATATATATATATATATATATATATATGTTGTATATCAATAAACAGACAAACACGGGTGTATATAAAAATATATGACTTATATTTTTTATTGATGAACGATGGACCGTGTCGCCTAGGAACAGAGAGTGAGAGAGCGCTCTTCCAAGGTTGACAGGGGTGACGACGGGAGTGTAGCCTCTCTGCTTACTCGTCTAGCTTCTTCTTCGACTTCTGGTCTTGTCTGGCTCTCTGCCCAGACTGCCTGTCGAGCCTGACTCCTGTCGAGGCTGACTGGGACTCTTCTGTCTTCTCTGACTGGCTGTCGAGACTGACTTCTGTCGAGGCTGACTGTGACTCCAAGACTGTGACTCTGGGGTTTCTTCGACTTCTCTCTTCTGCCGAGACTCTGACTCTGACTCTGACTCTGTCGAGACTGACTGGCCGTCGAGACTGACTGGCGAATCCGTGTTTTTCGCAGTCTTTATATATCTTCCAAAACCGGGAATCGTTTCTTCCGGCTTTGCCTTGATCACACGACGCCTACACGACGCCTACGTAAATTCTCAGAGACACCTGTCTGTTTGCTCTGAGCTATTTCCGCTCTGCCGGAAATAGGGTCAAAATGACATCCGCTGCTTTCAATGACCGAAAACACCCACGCTTCATCAGCCTTCTTGGGTGGGGCCAGATTATTATATTACATATATATATATATATATATATATATATATATAGTAAAGTTTTGTAATTTGCTTGAAGCATTGTGTATGTCAGGTGTATGGGTAGGTATTTGTAGGCTATCACAATGCGTCCTAAAGAAAGTGAAGAATGTGTTAGGCATTAATACCCAATACCTTCTTTACCTTTATATATATATATATATATATATATATATATATATATATATATATTGCGTTCGATGGATGAAATGTCGTATAAATTATAAAAAAATTGAAAATAACACTGATATCTTATTTAAACAGATATATTTACTAGAGTTGCGCCCAAATATCTTGAATTTAGTTAGAAGCCATACGTGCTACACGATTTTGGGCGATCATGTACCGAAAGGCGACATGAAGGACTAGGCAAAAGATTACCCCGCAGTAGGTTACCAGCCAATGCTATAGAACCCAAACTTTCTTATTATTTAACCCATAACTGGAGGGAAGAGACAGATTAATACCTTTCCCAAGGATATTTGTGGGTAAGTAAATGCAAGGAATCCAACTGGAATTCGAACTCGACTTCCCGTTCTGAGTCGATATCCGCTTCACCACAACGCACATCTTTGAATTATCTTGAATTACTAAAGCGTAAATGTACTCAATAAAATCGCCAATGCCTTCAGCCACCGACCAAGATGTCTTCGGAATCTCCTGCAGCTCACTTTCTGTCAGTTTGTTAATTCTGTCATAATACTTGGTTTCGGTTAATATTTGCTCTTTTAAAAGTTTTGTTGGTCTCGCTCAATTTCGCCACGGACATAATAATCAATGTTTTCTAATCTGGAGAGTTAGGTGGCCGTATCTAAGGGGTGATATGGTCGCAGAAATTACTGGCTTCTCCTATTTATGTTGCATGGTGCACAATATTGCTGCCACACATATGGTCTTCCAGCGGCCATATACTTAATCCAGGACAACACTACCCCCACCCAAGGCATTTGATTTAAACCTCCAAGTTGGGTTTGATTCATTTTTGGAAGCTGAATTGAGTCATAACGTTTCCATCAATAATGATCAATCCAAACACCTTCGTAATCATCATTGGACTCATCCAACTCTTTCCGAATCCTATGCATTATCCTAATATTGACACTCAAATACTCAGAAATATTCGTATTAAAGCTTCTGCATGCATGCCGTTTCCAAATTTTAAAATTATTTTCTGGCTTGTAGAACTCACTTCCGACTTACTACTCCCCTATCACCTACAATGAAAAATTTAAATTCGACGTCAATCGTTTTTTTCTGATATCCTTAATCATGTTCTTTCATTGTTCTTTCCTCACTTCATCTTGCTATGTAACTCTCACTGACATTCCTCCCTTTAACTTTCTGCATCTTAATTCGTATATATATATATATATGAGAGAGAGAGAGAGAGAGAGAGAGAGAGAGAGAGAGAAAGAAACTATACTTATCTGAATCAATTACAATGCAAAATATAAAAATAAGCTCTATCTGGAGAATATAAATCAATCTAAAACCCTGTATCTCCGAACAATAAAGAGATTTGTTTAGACAACCATCCAAACTTTCTCATAAGTTATAGGAACAAAACTGGCTATTATTTTCTTTTTATTAATGACTCCCTAAATAATATAAAGTAAAACATATTAAAAGAATATAACTGTTTAAGGAGAAAGTATTTATAGTGACTAGTAATAATAGTAATATTACTATAAATTTTCTATAAATACTTTCACGGCTTCTGCTCCGATGAACTTAGATCAGTGGTGCCCCCTAAATACGAATTTGAACGAGATACTAGATTAGCAACTAGATCCCACCCTTTTACAGTGAAACCGATAAAATGCAGCCGTAACTTCTAATCTAACAGTTTCTTTCCTCGCACTTCCCGACTGTGGAATTCTCTTCCACACGATTGCTTCCCCGACGGCTACAATCTCCAGGAGTTTAAATGTAAGGTTAATAGACACCTCCTAACACACTAACCTGCTCCCATTCTATCAAACACTCTTCCCATCTGCCCAACCCTCATCCTCGCTGTCCTTACTCATCTGTCACCTTCCTCCTGACATTCCCTATGTCTAACCACCCCTTCTCTTTACCTTCCCCTATGTAGCCCCATGCTCAATAGTGGCAGTGGAATGCCTTGCTTGGGGTGAGATGATTAAAAAAAAAAATAACTATAAACATACGTCAAAAACATTATATTACATCGCCAAATTTTATTGAATCCATTTTTAAAGATCCTAACGTTACGGTAATAATTTTTTTCTTCAAAAATGTATTGTTTTTAACATTTTCCTTAAAATGTATATTTTTCTATAAAAGTCTTTTTCATGTATACATTTCTATAAATGTGTACTTTAATAGTGTTTTGACCCCAGTTTGGGGGTTAACTATTTGTCCATAGCTGGGACCCTAACAGGTGCTACCACTCAGGATCAGAATGGACCTGAGAACAACAGCAATTAAAAGGTGTTTCAATGCTCCTCAAAATCTCCCAATCAGAGGCCTTACTGCTGGATGCAGTTTATCGTCATGACCAGGACCACCATAACAAGAGTGCTGAAAATTGCTACTTTAGGGTTATCTTTCCGCCAATTTTGTACAACACGTAACAAGTGTCCATCAGTTAGGAGGCCAAAACTGAGTGATGTCGGAAAGAATTCGAAGAACGGGGTCAGCACCTTGCAGCTTCTGCCGCCACATAACCTCACAGAGGTAGGAGTTCAGCATTGTTCAGTGAGGGCCGTTCTTTCGCTTATTCCTGAACTTGGCGGCCCTCCGTATTCATTCGATGTGTTGCGTGTGGGCGCCAGTTTGTGGATCAATAAAATTCAAGACATGATTCACTGCGAGATGGACAAAATCATTCCTCACTTGATTTGTATCCCCTCCACACGTCTGTAATTACTGTGGAGCCAGGCCGAACCGACTGCTTGATTATAGGCGTTAATGTTGCTGCACTCCGGTCTGGTATTGCATATATGACACATTCCACCAAATATCCAAATTGTATGGTGTTCATGTTTTATTCTTTTATATTTAATCTTCACAAAATGATTTAAGTTTTTGGTACTTCAATTTTTTGTACAAAATTAGCGGGGAGATAACCCGGGAGTACCGAAAAATTTTAATTAGAACTCACATATTTTTTTTAATCAATCCAAGCATACACTAAAAGCCTACTAACTACCAAACTACGGACAAAGCAGAATTATAGCAAGAATTATACTTTTAAAAATTTCTTACTTGTTACTGTTCATTTTTTCCTTGTTTTTCTTTTTGATATTTCTGTTTGTATTTTTCATTTTCTCTTTCTTATCTATGTATTTATGATATATCCCGGAAAGAGATATATATCAATACGAGGTAGTTAAGTGGGTTAGGCAAATGTAACTGGGTAGGTCAATCTAGTACGTAGACGTAATCGTCGTATGCAGTATCCTGAGACGTAGGCGTAGTAAATGGTAGACCAATAGACCTCTTGTGAAAAGATATCTCTCTCTCTCTCTCTATCTCTCTCTCTCTCTCTCACTCTCTCTCTCTCTCGTCTGTAATTATGGCTGATGTCAGCCAATCACGTTCCTGTGAGGAGGAACCAATATGTATACATATTCGTTACCTATTCATTACATCAATTTCTTCTTTTTTTCTGCTATTGCTACTAATATTACAAATATTTCTGTTAAAATTCACCATTTTCTGTCATGTCTCTTAAAGATTCTCTCAAATTTTGGTACTACTAGTTTTTTTTTCTTTTTCTTCATTGCATTTCAATGTACAAATGTTGCAGAATTCTAACACGTATAAATCTAGCCACTAACGACTAATAATATATATTATTTGAAGATATAAGTAAATCTTGCGTTTCGCTTTATATTTTTAAATGAACTCCTAACTGAACAGCATAACCTTTCGGAAATTGTTCACCTTTGCGCATGCCCAGAAAGTCATGTCACGATAAGTTAAACCTTCGATCACAGCAGACGAATAATGTAGGTCGAGCACTTTGATAAGTCGATAATGCTTCGATGCTTCAGAATCAATAAAGTATTTGATTTTTTTTATCCGTGCCAAGATCCTCGACATTTCTCTGCTTTATTTGCATCTACACGAAGTATGTAACCAAGTTGAAATTTATGGGCTGTGCCAAAGAATCCAATATTAAGTGACGGAAATCATAAGTAAAAGTATAAATGTTATAGTTGAAATATTTCATGGTTAAACACTCAATAAATCAATTTTTATTTTAAAACACTCACCTTGGAAACACTAGCCTTCTTGTCTTGTGATATAAAAAGCTAAGCTTTGTAAATAGTAATACATCGTAAACGTTGCTCATCAGACCATAGGAGAGAATATTTTTCAAACTCTAGACTAATATGTTTATAGAAAATACGTTCATAACAATTGAGGCAAAATGTAGCGTTGAGTCTAACTAGAAACAACATATTCTCTATTATAATAAAAACCGTGATATATATATATATATATATATATATATATATTTAGCTCTGCAAATAGATAATACTATTTACATCGAGCCCCCCACCTGGATCATTTTTAATATTAATAAAATTAGTATTATTAGGATCTGGTTTCTGTGATATTACTTAAATGCTTTTCCTATATTTAGATTTAATATATATATACATTTATATATTCTAAGCCTATACTGTTAAATATAAGAGACAATAAATGTATGTTGTGTTTAATCATGAGCCCTTTTAAATATCGTATTTTGGCTTTAATTTCAGCTATGAAAAAAAACAAAATTCTCCAAAATTTGTATATTTTTTTTTATGTTGGTTATAAGTTTTCGGCTCACATGAAACATCTTCAGAGAGGTTACAGGGACGTTAACATAAAAACATCCACCATCAAAGAAGATGTTTTTATCTTGTGTTGACATAAAACTTTGCTAAATAACGATAACAGTTACCAAATAGCAAACGCAGATCGTAAATTTGTAATGCGGTTCTATGACGTCACACAGCTTGAGAGCTCTAAATGTTAACAGAACCATGTATTTAAATGCAATGTAATGTGTTATGACCAAATTTATACGTGATTTTATTAAATGTGGGTTGTTTTGTTTTAATGCATATGGCCTCTAATCATTAAACCAAAACAACCCACACTTAATAAAATCCCGTATAAATCTGGTCATAACACATTACATTGAATTTAAATACATGGTTCTGTTAATATTTAGAGCTGTCACGCTGTGTGACGTCATAGAATCTCATTATAAAATTATGAACTGCGTCTGCTATTTGGTAAATGTTATCATTGCTTAGCAAAGTTTTATATCAACACAAGGTAATATCATATATAACACATGTGAGCCAAAAGCTTAGAACCAGCTTCATGAAAAATATCCAAATGTTGGACAATTTGTCTTTATTTTCACCAGAAATTAAAGCCAAAATACGTGTTTAGAAAGTTTCATGATTAAACATAACAGACATTTATTGTCTCTTATATTTAACATTATATGTTTAGAAAATTTTCTGCTGATCCGATACACTTTATATATATATATATATATATATATATATATATATATATATATATATATATGTGTGTGTGTGTGTGTGTGTGTGTGTGTGTGTGTGTGTGTGTGTGTGTGTGTGTGTTTATTTCAATCTTGTCACGCTCATGAAGAGAAAGACAACAGCGAGTCTGTGTCGGCTCAGTTCATTCTCCAGTTATTGCAAGTTTACTACCAGTTATTAACGCTTTTGACGTATGTTTGCTCTTAACAGTTCCTTATTCTTGTATATTTTGTTAGAATTATATCGTCGACTATTTAAGAATATTCTCTATTATAATATAAAGATTTTTGTTTATTTACTTGTATATATATATATATATATATATATATATATATATAATACGAAAATATATGAAATAGTATTAAACGATTAAACTATATATATATATATATATATATATATTCTCTCTGTCACATCCAGGGAAAATAACTTATCAGAAAACAGCGTATAATCCTCTCAAATAATTTGCCGTCCAGACGTTAATTTATAATGAATAAATCATTTTCTATTCTGATAATAAGTCACTTCAAAGATATTGGATGTAACAAAAGCTTTCTCTCAACAAGACTAACATTTCATCTTCAGGATAGGGATGTGTAAACATAGGCTTCCCGTTAGCTTCCATTAGAGTTTTGTCAACGATACAAGAGTGTTGTTCTATATAAAAAAAGGCTATTAAATATTTCTGAAGAACTTTACATCAACAGAAATACAGTCACTTTCCATAAAATTAATTTCAGTCTGTCCACGCAGCTGTTCAATGGCAATTGGCTACTCGAGACTAGAATCTATTTAGCGTTCATAGCAAATGATTCTGTGTTCATTTCAGGACTTAATTTTGTTTGCAGAATAAAAGTGTCATTTGCAGTTTTTTCAGCTGTATCCTCTTCACTCAGAAAATCAGTCGAAAACACTTGAAACATAACACATCAACTCAACCCAACTTCAAACGGGTTGTTACTTGTTCGTTCTGTTTAATGGAACGTTTTCGAACTGGCTTATTAAGCATGTGCATAGGTGGCGCAACGGATATCCACCCGAATTGTGATCTCGAAGAGCCGATTTCGAATTCCAGTCGATTTCGCAGCATTCACTTACCCACAAGTACCCTTGAAAATATATGGATCTAATTTTTCCAGCTGCGAGCTGAATAATAGGACTCACTGGGTTCTATAGACTGATGTTAACCTACAGCGGAAAATATCTTCTGATTCGTCATTGATGAGCTGGAAGAGACTTGATCACCCAATCGTACTTTGAATAGTGATATTTTTAATCCTCTCTACTTAAAACCGTCAATCTCCTGACTAGAGGTGGTTGTGGCTTGTCGTCATACTCAAGATTAGTAGATAATCGAATCGATAAGATAGAATTAAATAGTGTGTAAAATACATACATACACACACATACACACACACACATATATATATATATATTTAAATTGTGTGTATTTTGGCAGCATTTTTTCATTAATGCAGGTTTCATTGAATAATATTGACAAGTTCTGTCTATTAATTTTGTGTAGGATCCGTTCATACCGTCTGATATACTTGATGGTGATATCATTGAAAGGCAACAAAAATTCACAGTAATTGTTGATTTTTTTATCGGGTCTAAGCTTTCGGCTCACATAAGCCATTATCAAAGAGTAAATATTAACCCACAGTAAACATAGAACATTTAAGCTATTAACAATAAAGAGAATTAAATTGAAAATATAAGTCCAATGAAACCAATGTAGTATATAAATTCATATGTCCATATGGACATATGAATTTATATACTACATTGGTTTTTTGCAAATCACTAACGGTGTGGGAAGAGTCGTTGGGGACGAATGAATTAGATGTAGTGGATTTAGTGTAATATAGAATAAACTTAATTCTTTTGTTAGAGTCTGTCGGAGAAATATTAGTATTTATGAGTTTTTTTAGGACGTTTTCATCTAGTTGGTAGTTGGTGTGCATCTGGCTACGGTATAAGAGAGTGATATGTTTAGGATTGGTTGGGTTAGTATCATGTGTTGTTTTTTCCATGTTAAGCTTTTTAAGAAAATAACGTATTTGTTCATCAACATATGTCCATTTAGAGAATGTATCTCTAACAACCTCAATAATATCTACATTGGCCACACTACAAATTTGCTCTCACGGCGTCTGACGTTGCACTTAATGAAAATTCAAATATATTCCGTCATTTAAAACAACACGGTTATCAACGCACACTTCTGAGAAACATGCCCGTTGATAACACGTACATACTCAAACAAAAAAATAATAAACAGAAACTAAAAATCCTCGAAGCAATCTACATTAAACAATTTAAACCTGGTTTGAATACAATCAATTTTGATATTTCCAATAATGTACTCAAATGTCTGTGATCAGATCAGGGACCACAACGCCACTATTTTGTCACTGTCTTCGGCCATCCGCCACGGTAGGGATGGACTTATATTTTCAATTTAATTCTCTTTATTGTTAATAGCTTAAATGTTCTATGTTTACTGTGGGTTAATATTTACTCTTTGATAATGGCTTATGTGAGCCGAAAGCTTAGACCCGATAAAAAAATCAACAATTACTGTGAATTTTTGTTGCCTTTCAATGATATCACCATCAAGTATATCAGACGGTATGAACGGATCCTACACAAAATTAATAGACAGAACTTGTCAATGTTATTCAATGAAACCTGCATTAATATATATATATATATATATATATATGTGTGTGTGTGTGTGTGTGTGTGTGTGTGTGTGTGCTTATTTCAATCTTCTCATGCTCATTTATTTCCACGTCCCCTGATGAGACATTGTAAATCCAATGTCGAAACAAAATTTTCAATTTGTAGTGGATATCTATAAAAGAATTTTACATGTTCTAATATGTATATATATATATATATATATATATATATATATATATATATATATATATATATATATAAGCGTACTGATGAGCTGAGATACATCAAAGCATATCTGTCTGCGGATGAATATTTACGCTATCACACCCTGACTGAGCACTCTGGAAGAATGGTAGACATTAAAAAACAATAGCTACTTTAGCATCTACGCATCGCTCATTCAGTAATGAATTAAAACTCTCTAACTACTGGCGGATGTATACATTTATATAACACGCTAAATGTCTGCCTTCTCCTACCGAACGCTCATAGCTTAGAGTTTGAATCGCCGACTGAAGCTTATTCGGTCGGGTTTCAAACCTTGGTAAAAAGCAATCGGATCTTTAACCGTACTGATGAGCTATGATACAGCGAAACATATCTAGCAGCGGATTACTATATATATTCGTTCCATTCGGTATTCATTTCTTTCGCCGAAATAAACATTCCTCTAAAATTATTTTTTTATAATCGTAGTTTACTGCTACTGGTGTGGAGTGTGTTAAATAAACCCCCTCTTTCTCACCACTGGCCCCAGTGGTGAGAAAGAGGGGGTAGGTTATAGGGCGTGTCAGGAAGAGGTGAATAGAAGGATGAGAATACTGGTGCGATGGGGAGGAGTGGATGGAGAAAAGAGCTTGAGAGAAAGGATGTGAGGTAGTGAGAGAGGATATGACTGTTGAACTTACATTTAAATTCTTAGAGATTGTAGATGTCGAAGAAGCATGTAAACGAAAGGGAATTCCACAGGTGGAAAGCGTGAGAAAAAGAAGATGATGGACTAGAATGTTACATTTTATTGGTTTCACAGTAAAAAGGTGGGATCTAGTTGCTAATCTTGTGACTCAAGTAAATTTATACATAGAGGGCACCAGTTCATCAAAGCAGAAGCCGAGAAAGTATTTGTAGAAGAGACACAGGAAAGCCACATTGCGCTGGTGAGAAAGTGGCAGTATTTGAGCTGCCAAGTCGGGATCGATCAAATTATAGATTCTTTACTGGATTTTGTCAAGGGCCCCTAGGTGGATATCAGAGGCACCTAACCAGATATGGCAGCAGTATTCAATGCATGGGCGGATAGTATATTTATATATGTGCAGGATTTTTTCAGACGGGGAAAAACTTCTTGGCACAAAGAACCGATCTTCTTAGAAGCGGATTTATCTATGGATTCGATATAGACATTTCACTTGAGGTCTGTTGTGAGAGTTCGCTCGAGGAAGCGCAGTGATTTGAGTTCAGGGAGATTAGCTTGATCTATGCTAATGGCGGGTGGGGGTAGGATCGATTGTCTGTGATGGTTAACAGATAGCAGCTTCGTTTTGGAAGCATTAATATTCACGAGTTATTTCTTACCACAGTCCACCACGGATTGGAGGTCCTTTTCAAGCTCGGCAGCTAGGTTTGCTTTGTAAGCCTTGGCATATGTTTGATCGAGGCGAGAGTAAACTTTAGTGTCGTCAGCGTAAATGCCATCTTGAAATCTTATTACATCGGGCATATCGTTAATTAAGATCAGGAAAAGCGGAGGACCTAGAATAAAGCCTTGAGGTTCACCCACGTTCATAACAAATATCATGTTTCAAATAAAAGACTTGACCATATCTCAATTGGGTATCTCTAGACTGGTTAGGGGAGGGGTGACCATTCTTGGTTAGTGACCATAAATTCACTTCACGCCCACTCACAGGCACATGAATATATCTCGATATAACCCTACAAAAGAGCACAATCACCTATATCCACACTTATATCCACATACACGTATGTCCGAACTCCCCCATATGTACATGCAGTTGTATATGCTGATCTCAATTTTACTCAAATATTTTTTGTGAAGGCCTCTAACAAATGAACTATAGTGTCTGTTCTTGTATTCTTCAGATCAGTGATTGCTATGTTTTTATTGGTCCATTCTGTCTATTTTAACAAATCCTACTTGATTAAGTAGGGCTTGGCTAGTCTTTTAACTTTTTAAAACCCTCCTACTTGAAAAGGAATTTATCACTAATAAGATACGGATAGCGTCGAAAGAAAATGGCAACATTTGTAGTGATATTATAATATATTTATGTTATAAATTATATATATGAATTTAACTAATATACATTTACATTTCTATATTTTCATGTGGTCATTAATACATTTCTTTCGTTAAATGACGACATGCAAACACACACATATATATATATATATATATATATATATATATATATATATATATATACACGAAAAAGATCGCCAAGACCTACCGCGGTTTCGCACAACGCTGACGAGCCGTTGTGCGAAACCGCGGTAGGTCTTGGCGATCTTTTTCGTGTGTTTTTGCTCTGCGTAACTGCCTTTTTGTTAACACTTTTTGGTTAGTTTAGTATCGAGCACTTTTCTTTCCTGGTGGTTCGTTCCGTTCGAGGGTTTTTTTCTTTACTGTGAAGAACCGTATGCATTGTCGGTCCTACGCAGTTTTCTTTTTTTTTCCCCTCTTTGTCCAAAGCTCTATAGCCGAGGACGATAACGGAGTTAGATTCTGCTGGTTATTCATAGTCTTTAAAAGTTTCTTGTGTAACATTTTAAGATTAGAATACGTACAGAGTCGGTTTTATTATTATTATTATTATTATTATTATATATATATATATATATATATATATATATATATATATTTGCTTAAAATCTCAGACACTGAATAACTTAGACTCAACTTTTCACGTTTTTGTATTTATTTATTTTACATTATATTTCACAGTATGTGTGTGTTTTAATTTAAATTGATATATATATATATATATATATATATATATATGTGTGTGTGTGTGTGTGTGTGTGTGTGTGTGTGTGTGTGTGTGTGTGTGTAAAAAGAAAGATCCAGCTATGTATCATTTGGAACATAAAATCTATAAGTTGACGCTTACTACCCTCCTTGTCCTTTCTATTATAATAAAGACACTTGTTATTACATGCATATTTCATTTATTTGTTTGAACATTATTTTTTATCATTATATATTTATTTCTACCGGCCTGATTAAATTACGATAAATTGGTGTCTACCCCTACGTTGATAGGCGTTGCAGGTTCGAATCCTGCCGAATGACACACATTTCCGTCAGAAACTTTATGATAAATTCATTGTAAATAATCAGCCCGGCAGAAATAAATATATAAATATGTTGTTTGATCAAAAAAAGATAATCACTTCAAATACAAATGTCGATTAAAAAATAATGTTCAAACAAATATTTTAAATATGTCGGTTGTTAAAACCATTTCACTAAACTTCGGGATTTTCCGTAATATATATATATGTTTAATTGCAATAATTTTTAGCGCCTAGATTGTTGTTTTTTTCAGCGGTTTTTATAGATAAAATGTATTTTGGCAAACAGGCTTTTTAGAGTAGAGTACTCGATATAGGGTCATAGATCGAGCGTTGATATGGTGCAGGTTCTTACCGATTTGAAAGTTTCGTGCGGACACCGTTATAGTGTTTTCGCTCGTCAGGGCTATTTGCTACACACATGAAATTCTCTCCTGACACGCTTTAGTGTGATAATCTGTAAAAAAAAAACAGCCGATGTTTCTCTCAAATATTTTGCCGTCATTTTTGACAACAGGGGTGCCCTCGTTCATAATAAGAAGGTTTTGTCTTCATGCCTCACAGACTTATTCTGTTTGGACTTCGAAAAAAAAAATTTTTTTTCCAATTTCTCTTATCTCTTCTGGTTGCTGGTAAAAAGAAGATTTATTTCTCAGAAAATGACGACATTCCAAATTTGTTTTATGAATGACATGTAGTTAATTTCATTTTTAAATGCAACATCAGTAAACACACAGATATATCTTGTCTACTTTTTCTTATTCTTTTTCATATTATTATTATTATTATTATTATTATTATTATTATTTCATCTGGCTTCCGATCTCTTTATTGCTTATCTTTCCTGGTTCTTGAGAAAAATAAGATTTAGTTTTGAAAAATATTATTGTAATGAGTGAAATTTAGATTCAAATAAAATGCTCTCGTAAACCATCTGCGTTCTTACATATCGTTCCCTTAAATCACGAAAATAATCGTCTGTTATTTTTTCATGCGCTTTTAAAAAATCGAAACAAATATTTGAATCATCTCGGAACAAGAAATCGGGGATCTGAGTTCGAATTCTAGTTGAATTTCTTTTCTTTCACTTACGCGACAAATACCCTTGTGAAAGGTATTAATCCGTCTCTTCTCTCCAGATATGGGTTAAATAACAAAACAAATTGGGTTCTATAGCTTTAGCTGGCAACCAATCTACCGCAGGAAGGAATGGCAACCTACTTCGTGATAATCAATCAGTCAGTCATGTCATTTTCGAGACATGATCGACCAAGAGTTTATTACGTATGTCACTTAACTGTCTGTTTGCCATTACTTTGTTGCGTTCAAAATTTATTACCTGTCAGTCTCTTATATTTTATGAATTCCTTTAACAGATAAAAGCGGTGATTTCGAATACATTCAGCGTGCCACCGTCAAACTCACCCCTAGCTTATTGCGTTTTCTCGCGCACAAAGGTGATTAAGAAACGTTTAATTCCTTTATTTTCCCCAGTCATCTATTATATAACAGGATAGACTGATCGCTATAACTTTGCATGGCAATCTGTCTGCGAGAATCTAATCTGTGAATTCAAAGCAAAGAAGGAAACTACCACACTGTCTTTTCAAATAAATCGTTTAGTTCAGATATGATAAAGAAAAGGTGTGTGTAGTTAGCTATTGTGGATTAAGAGAGATAAGACTTTGTTACCGATAAATATAGTCACATTGTGTTTTATATTAGAAACTTTCTCTATATACCAAGAGGAGATTCAGTAGAAGAGAAACCTCGTTGAATGCAATCAAGCGTGACAAGCAGAGTAGTGCGGTGAACATAAGTTCTAGATTTAAAACTTCAAATACTAAGCACTGACTCATTGATTTTGTTAGAAATAAAAGAATTCACTCGAATCTACAAAACCATGCTTAGCAGACATGCAAAAGCGAATAACAAATCTCATGAGATTTCACACCTGGATGAGAATTTTTTTTCGACCAATAGAAAACATCTAAAAACAAAACAGAAAGTCAAGGATCACATCCGGGCGTCAATTCCCAAATGACTTTTTGTAGTCCCACAAACGAAATAAAAGACGCGGCTGTCGCCAGAGAGAAAAAATAGACGAGCGTAATTATCACGTACCTTTAATAAACGTCAAGCGATCACTATTATTGTCTCTATCTTTCTCTCTCTCCTCTCACCTCCTTCCACTTCATCGTTTACCCGTCTGCCTTTTCCTATACCTGATAACCTAACGGAACCCTTTAAGACTTACTATATTACTTCAAAGATACTCCTACCCAAATACTCGTCCGAGTATTGAATACTGTTGCTATTAGTAGTGTTGAGCTTCTGCTATTCAAATCGAGTTTCTTGACAAAATTCAAAAAGTGATTTACAATTTAATCGATCCTGACGTGGCATTCAGTCACATTCTTACCAATGTTGTATGACTTCTCTCTGTTTTTTTTTATTTTTTTTTTTAGAAAAATTAATGGCAACTGCTCCGACGAACTTTAACCATAATGCGCCGATCACAAGAATTTAGGCGTATTATTACATTGTCTATCAAGCCCCACCCTTTTACCGATGAAACCCTTAAATATAACCGTCACTTCTACTCTAAAAGTCTCTTTTGTTGCACTTTCCGCCTGTGGTTCTCTCTTCTTGCTTCCTTGATAACGTTAAAGACGCAAATGCAACGTCTAGTGGCATCTTTTTTTAATCTCTTTCATCTTTTATCATTTTCTCAATAATCTTTATATCCAGTTTTTTTCTCTCACTTTCACTCGATGTAACCTCATGCATACTAGTGACATTCCCGCTTGAAATGAATAAAAACATCTATCGTGTAGTTACTATCAATCGACACAAAGACATTTTATTAAAAGAAAAAAATTGTGTGGCTTCTCTGTGTCTCTTCTACAAATAACTTCACTGCTTCTGCTCCGATGAACTTAGCTCACTGGTGCCCCCTATATAGAAATTTCCTCAAACCACAAGATTAGCAACTAGGTCCCACCCATTTAGTGTGAAGCCAAGAAATTGTAAACGCAAATCCTATTTCAACAGCTTCTTTTCTCGCACTTCCCACCTATGGAATTCTCTTCCACATACTTGCTTTCCTCACAGTTACAATCTCCAAGAATTTTATATGTAAAGTCAATAGTAATCTCCTGTCTCACTAACTTAAATCCACCCCACTCTTATCAGTACTCTCTTCCTTCTCCTACTCTCTACCTGACACCCTCTGCAACCTTTCACTCCTCATAACATTCCTCCTCGTCCACCCCACTCTCATCAGTAATCTCTTCTCTCTCCTACTCTCTTCCTGACACCTCCTGCGACCTCTCTCTCTCTCTCTCTTCATAACATTCCTCCTATGTAACCCCTGCACAACATTGGCAGTAAAATGCCTTGCTTAGGTCGACACGATTAAAAAAAACAAACATATCACTTAATCAGTCCAGAGCTTGATATATAGATGTCGCCACTAATAAAAATTCCATGTGATTTTTATAAAGTACTAACCTTCAAATGCCACGTGACAAAATATGCACCAATCAGATTATTAGTTTAAAAATTAGTTATAAGAGTGAAGTTAGTGTTGCAAACTTTTAAAACAATAGAAAAATCTGAATTTCGTGTGTTCATAAAGCATTGAAATATCAGTGGCTTGATAAGTGTTACACGGATTCTGCTCCGTCGGAAACAACGGTTAAGAGGTGGTATGCTGATTTAAACGCGGTCGTACAGATGACGTTGAACGATCAGGTCGCCCAAAATCGGAAGTTATCCCGGAAACCAAAGTAAAGCGACCAAAGGCGCAAAAATCAGCAGGTAACGTATTGGACTCTGTATTTGGTCTGTGCAAGATATTTGGTTCATCAATTACCTTGAGACAAAATGAACCATCATAGCGAATATTATATAAAATTATTGGTTCGTATGAAGGAAGAAATTGCCAGAAAACGACTACAAATGAAGAAGAAAAAATGTGATATTTTAACAAGACAAGGCGCTGTGTCACAAGTCGAACGCAACGATGGTGAGACTACATGCATTGCACATCTCAATTGCTTCCGCATCCACTCCATTCTCTTGATGTGGCCCTAAAAGAATGCTCCAGGGAAAAAGATTTGGCTCCAATGAAGAAGTGATATAGGAAATTAAGGCGTATTTTGAGGCCAAAGACCAATCCTTCTACAAAAAATACATCGCATTGATAGAGAAGCGTTGGAATCAGTGTATCACCCAAGAAGGAGATTATGTTAATGAATATAGTGGAATTTTGCCAGCTAGTTACTGCTTTATTAGTTCGGCCCGGTATATATCGAGCGATGTGTAATGAAGCGAACAGAAAATTTCAGAGCAAATACACTCTTTTCCAATGACGATTTGCAAGCGTAGCTTAAATGTGGAATAAGATCGAAAATCGTAATTTGACTCGCAAGACAATTTTAATTGCCATTAAACCTCGTCAAATTGCACTAGTTATATGCTAGGTGTATGTTATATGCAATACGAGGTCACATAATTTCGAAAGTGTAGGAAACCCAACGATGTTTGAAATAAAAACCCCGTCAGAATTGTTCTAGAGAGACAGTCAGTTAAGTGCCATACGTGGTAAACGCTTGGGCGATCATGTCTCGAAAGAGACATGATTGACTGGGCAGAAGATTATCCTGCAGTAGGTTGCCATTGCTTTCTGCGGTAGATTGGTTGCCAGCCAAGGCTATAGAACCCAATCTGTCCTGTTATTTAACCCATAACTGGAAGGAAGAGACGGATTAATACCTTTCCCAAGGGTATTTACGCGTAAGTGAATGCAGTGAATTCAACTGGAATTTGAACTCGGCTCCCCGATTTCTCGTTCCGAGCCGATATCCACTGTACCACAACGCACATCCGGTCTACAAAAAACAAGCTTTCTCAAAATTACACCGCGTCGAGCTGTCCACGTGGTTTTCCAATGGATACGTCTCGTTCCTTCGCACTATCTCAGTTCTCTGTACGGTTTTGTCAAAATCAGTTGGACCAGTTATAATTGAGAATCACACTGTTCAGATACCGGAATGATTCTGTCAGTCAGTTAAGCGATAGAATGTGAACGCTTGTGCAATCATGTCTCTTTCAAGACATGCCTGACTATGTAGAAGATTTCTCCACATGAGGGTGTCATTTCTTTCTGCGGTTGACAACCAACGTTATAGAACCCAATCACTCCTCATATTCGTTTTTTTTAAAACCAGATCGGTGATACACGCTTGGGAGATCATGTCTTTTTTTATCCATGACTGACTCGACAGATTTTTCCACAGTAGTTTGTCATTTCTTTCTGCCGCAGACAGTTTGCCAAGCAAGGCTATAGAACCCAATCTGTCGTATTAAATTCTTTTATCCAGATCAGTCAGTTAATTTACACTCCTAATACACGTTTGGGCGATCATGTCTTTTTCGATCCATGACTGACTCGACATAAGCTTTTTCCACAGTAGTTCGTCAACATTATAAAACCAAATCTGTGCTGTTATTTAACACATAGTTGGCGGGAGATAGATGAATTCATACCTTTCCCAAGATTATTTGTGCGTGAGTGAATGCAACCAATTTAACAAGAATTCGAACTCAGCACTTCCATTTATCATTTTGAGTCGATATCCACTGCACAACAGCGTTGAGTTCTTGGTAGATAATGTCTGAGTTTTAAACCACATTTCTTGAATCCAACGCCTAACAGATAATATACGTAAAACGTGATTATTTGTATTGTTTATAAGAACTATGTATTAATCAAACCTTGAAACTCAGTCAGTCATTTAAGTGCCATACGTGATACACGCTTGGACGATGATGTCTCGAAAAAGACATGACTAACCGGGCAGACGATTATCCAACAGCAGGCTGCCATCACTTTCTGCAGTAGACTGGTTGCTGGCCAAGTCGACAGAACCCAATCTGTCCTATTATTTAACCCATAACTGGAGGGAAGAGATGGATTAATACCTTTCTCGAGAGTATTTGTGCGTAAGTGAATTCAAGAAATTCAACTGGAATTCGAACGCGACTCCCCGATTTGTCGTTCCGAACGCAACAACTACCCTACAAGAACAATGAATTAATCAAGTCTTGAAACTAGTGAGCCAAAAACAGATATCATCATTTCTGGATGTGAGTGATAATTACTCTAAGTCATCTGCTCGGCTAACATCTTTTTTCGATTTTGTTTCCCAAACTGTTCAGACATGTTATGAAGTCAGTCGTTATTTTTAATGCTTTCATTGTTTTGATTTAATTGTTTGACGGCATATCATGTGTCATTTACTACCGAAATTTAATTTTAATTGGAGTTTTGACGTATGATATATATATATATATATATATTACAATTGAATCCATGTCAGGATAATCAGCTTTTGTGGATATACAGGGTGCGAGGGGTAAATTGTCGCTATTTCATATATTTCATTTTGCGCATGTGTTATGTTTTCTTTTGATTTTGTCGATTGCATTGTATAGAATGGAGCAGTTGGGCACCGTCTGCGACCAAACGAGACCAATATAGCAGTTCACACTGCCAGAAATTTGGAAACGGCATGTCGTACAGCTTGGCATTCGCGCCAGAAGCACTAATATGAACATTTCAGAATGTTTGGATGTCAATCTGAGAACTGGGAAGATGATTCGGAAATAGCTGTATGAATCTAATGGCAATTATGAAGATGAATGGTGCAGTTATGCTTACAATTAAGTTTCCACGGAGCCTTATGCTCAACACGGAGGCCTATATTTATTGCCTTGAAAAGGTAGTGCTGGCTTTGATCAAGAGTGCCCCTGTTGGAAGACCCTATGCCTGGCAACAAGCAATAAAAACCTAGCAATATATTCTTACTACTGCCGAAATAAATTCTAGATTTATAACAGTTTGATTATGTGTTGAGTTTTCCTCTCAAATATTATATATATATATATGCATATATATATACAGGATATTTAAGATATAGAATATATATATAAAATATTTCACACACACACACACACACACATATATATATATATATATATCGTCTTACGGAAAGTCCCGAAGATTAACGAAATGCTTTTAACAACTGACATATTTAAACTTGTTTGAACATTATTTTTAATCGATGCTTCTATTTTTCTATTTGAGTAGATATTCTGTTTTTTGTTTTTTTAATCAAACAGTATATTTATATATTTATTTCTACCGGTCTGGTTATTTACGAAAATATGTGTCATTCGGCAGGATTCGAACATGCGATCACTATCATAGATAAATCCATGAACGATACTTTGTTTGTTCCTGTTTAACGGCCTATCAACATCTAAAGGGTCATTTAAGGCCAGAAACGTATTTTTATTTTAACTCATAGTTGTTGGTAACATTTTTCATTCAAAAAAATTTGTTGGTAACATTTTTCATTCAAAAAAGTTTTGTTGGTAATATTTTTCATTCAAAAAAGTTTTGTTGGTAATATTTTTCATTCAAAAAAGTTTTGTTGGTAAATATTTTTATAGCATTTCGACCCCATTTTGGGTGTTAACTATTTACCCATAGCTGGGACCCTAACAGGTGCTACCACCCTGGGTCAGAGCGGACCTGGAAACAACAGCAATTAAGAGGTGGTTCCACGCTCCTGACAACCTCCCAATCAGAGGCCTTGCTGCCGGATGCAGTTTATGGTCATACCCAGGACCAATGAACGTTACTAAATATATAAAAATATACTGTTTGAGAAGAACAGAATATCTACTCAATTAATGATAGAAAAAATTATATATATATATATATATATATATATATATATATATATATATATATCCCTCTTTTCACGCGAATAGAGAGAGAGAGAGAGAGAATAGCCGCGCAGCAGTGGCTCAGTACATTATCTTAATTACCAGTTATTAAACTTTACTACCTTTTATGAAACCTCTTGCCTCGTGTTTGCTGTTTAATATGCTTTGTTATTTTATTTTTGCAATAATTACGTCGTCCAATAGTGAAGTATATATATATATATATATATATATATATATATATATATATATATATATATATTAGTCATCCATATGCAAGCCTGTTTTGCTGTATCACAGCTCATCAGTGTGGTTGGACACATCCACTTGCTTCTGGCCAATATTGAAATTCGACCGATTTGGTGTCAGTCGGAATCGCTACTCCCTAAGGCATAGGCGATATCCTCTCTATTATAAAAAGTATGTTCTTTATTTATTTCTCTATATGTAACTTTATTTTTGACGGCAGGGCTACACTCGTTAAATAATAAATTTCATTTTACTATTATCTCTTTTGCTTTTCAAAGATATTTTCTGATACCTTGATGCTGAAATAATTTTAGAAAAGTATCTTTTGATATTCATCTTAATTTCTTGATATGCTGTGAATTTTTTTTTGTTTGCTGCTAGATATTGTGTTTTGCTCACTATCATATATCGTGATTTCTTCGGAGTCATATATTGCGTCTTGTTTGTTATCTTACTACCATTACAGTAAGGTAAAATATTAAATTTAATGGTAATTTCTAAGCGTACCTTTGTATGCGGTTCAAGGTTGATACTTTGGGTCACCCAGTGAGGGTCGAACTCACTATTCAAACCAAATGATAAAAGCAATAAATGTAATTCTAAATTTCTTCTTATTGAATTTTGACCTGAAACGACCGGAACAAATTTGGGGTACTTTAAACCTCTGGAGAGTTTACCTGTTACTGTGTTGGATTTTCTTTGTCTAAATATTGATATATGAAATAGAAAACGTGCTAAAACAGGCTGCACGTACGGGAGTAGAGAAGTTGATAGATCTGATGCTCCACAGAGCAATGCTCCCAGAATTACTTCGCGTAATCATGACTCATGCGTTGCATACGTTGATAGGAATACACATACCGACCTGGTATATCCGAACATTCCCTCACTCTTTCTCTATCTGACTCACTCTCGCTTTCTCTCTGAACGGTACCTATTCCGTCTTACTTAAAATAAATTAAGAAAAAGTCCGTGGTTGATTTATTCACTTGATACGAAGTTGGGGTCGCTATAGAGTCGCTGCCGACTGAACAGCACAGAGTTTCAACACAGGTTGTAGATTACTTCACCTGCTTAAAACTGACGTTCAGGGTAATTACATCAAACGTTCAGTGGCAGCTCTTTCTGGCAACAATATCGTCTACCTTCTTGGTGTTAATAATTATTTATTAAAGAAGTTTCAACATTTACCAGAAGTTTCAACATTTACCAGAAATTTCAACATTTATTTGGTTTACAGAAATAAAGTAAAGTCATGTCTATTACTTCAAAAGCATCAAGGAGAAAAGAACTTTCTCTCCATTGTTTTTTTAAATTCGTAATTTTGGAAACACACATCGGTCTGAGTGACAGTGAATGGTAATTGTTTGTTAAGACATTTCATCATTATTAATATAATATATCATACAACCAGGCACAAGTCTTGATCTTCCATTAAGAACTGGGTCTAAATTGAAAGTTAGCAGCCCAGTTTGTTGATTCAGATATTTGTTGATGCAAAGATAGAATTAAATTAGCTTAAAGTAAAAAAATGTGAAATTAAATTTAAATAAAAAAAGTGTTACAAGACCAAGATTCTCAAATTACATTTTTAACAGATTTCACAAAAAGATTTTGTTTTGCAATAAACTTAAAATAAACATAAAAATATCAAGTCTAAAAGAAATAAAATAAATCAATCTTATACTTAATTATAAAAGCTAAAATCATTCTAAATTCCCTTAATTTCTTAAGCTTACTACAGCAGAGTCACACCTACTGCAAACCCAAACAAAAACTAAAACGTATTACTTTTGAAATAGGCCTTCAGTCCTGGAACCATGAAGAGGCCTGCAGTAAATAATACAATGCCAAGAAAATATTTCCCATACCATTGCACCAGAACCACCAGCCTTTATTTGATTACTTTCCTTAGTAATAATTCTTAGTAATTTTCTTCTTTTAAATCTGTTCTCAACAAGCTTTGCAGCATATATTTTTAAGGTCATATTCACCAATAATAAACATTCCTCTTAATATCATCTGATGGTACATGCGATTAATTTCACTCTGTCCTTGAATTATTTAGTTTTTGTACATTCATTTATAATGTCTTCTATAATCTCAATCCCGTTAAAATCACCTAACTGTACAGGCGATTAAATACACCCTGTCCTTGAATTATTTAGTTTTTGTAAATTTATTTAAATTTTCCTCTCTCCGCTTACAAGTTTCCTTATTCACAATGAAGGTTAAGGATTATTTGAATATCTTTTTTTTTAATCATTTCACCCCAAGCAAGGCATTCCACTGCCACTATTGCGCTTGGGACTACATAGGGGAAGGTAAATAGAAAGAGTGGTTAGATATAGGAAATGTCAGAAGGGAGGTGATAGATAGTTGGGTGGGTGGGAAGAGTGATTGAGAGAATGGAAGCGAGTTAGTTTGTTAGGAGGTGTCTATTGACCTTACATTTAAACTCCTGGAGATTGTAGCCGTCGAGGAAGCAGTCTTGTGGAAGGGAATTCCACAATCGGGAAGTGCGAGAAAAGAAACTGTTGGAGTAGAAGTTGCGGTTGCATTTTATCGGTTTCACTGTAAAAGGGTGGGATCTAGTTGCTAATCTAGTATCTCGTGCAAATTCGAACCTAGGGGGCACCAGTGATCTAAGTTCATCGGAGTAGAAGCCGTGAAAGTATTTATAGAAGAGACACAGGGAAGCCACTTCGCGCCGGTGAGAGAGAGACTGCAGGCGGTCTGCTAAGTCGGTATCGATCACATTACAGACCCTCCGCTGTACCTTGTCGAGAAGCCCAACGCTGACGGTTTAAGATATATTAACTGTCCGTCCCGTTTTAATTTATCGAATGCATTTGTATAATCTCTGCGTCATAGTACAAATATTTGTGCAGTTCAGCTGCTCGTTTCGATGGAATACTTATGTTACATATTCTTTAATTTTTTAGTATCAACGCTACATTGTTGTTTAACTATATCTTGTTTACTATCTATATGTGCTCTACTCATGGAAATTATAATAATTATGTTTTTTAGTTCAACAAGCTGGTTCTTCAATGGCGTTCGCTTTCATTGCTACCTGTTATTTTTTAGCAGTGCGCGGAATATAAATCTACTATGCGCCTCTGGTATTTCATTTTTGTTTGATATTTCGTTTATCACATCAGTAATCATTTTGGTGACAGAATAACCTAAAGTTGTTACCATTTCCATTAGATTCTAGTCTACGACTGTTTCGCTTTACCTCTAATTTTTCAATGGTCTCCGAATTTCAGATTTTAGTATGAAAGCTCTATTTATGGTAAAACGTATTATATGATTGTCCCTTCAGTGACGATGGAATAAATATTAAATTTATTCATATTTTATCTGTAATATACAGGGTGAGTCACGGAAAACGGATATATTAAGGAAAGCAAAACTCTGCGAATATTTTAACACAAACTTTATAATGTACATAAAAATATTTACTAAACAATGTCTATATGGAATGTTTATGAGCTAAAAATTATGTCTGATAAATGATGGCTATTTTCACGAGCACAAATTTGAAGCCGCTCTCTAAAGATAGCCTCCACTTTTACCAAAGTTTCTTCACCAATCTCTAAGTTATATTGACGTATTGCAGTCTTAAATCATCTAGGCGTGCGGCAAGCGTGACACTGGGATCCGAAAGCGTATTAGCATGGCCAAAGATGCACAAATTTGAAACCGCTCTCTAAAGTTAGTCTCCGCTCTTACCAAAGTTTCTTCACCGATTTCTAAGATTTGTTCACGTATTGCAATCTTCAATTCTCCAAGAGTGCGGGTTTTTCTTCATAGACGCGTGATTTAAAAAAAAACCCACAGATACAAATCGTACATGGAAAGATGGGGTGAGCGCGAAGGTCACGAGAGATCACCGAAGCGTGAAATCACATGATTAGGGAATGTAGTTCGAACAGCAGTCAACTAAATGGCAACATAAGCGGGTTTGAATACTATTTTCTTAACTCCCCCTATTCAAGGGGAGTAAGGACCGTTTCAAAAACATCCGTTTCTTGTGATTCATCCTGTATTTTTGTTCACAATTTTGATTGCTTGTACTTTATATTTTATGAATCCTGTTGAGGTGCACCCTGTGGTTAAAAATGCGGGTACTGAGGATACCATGGACCAAATATGTGGGAAGTTTTGGAGAGGATGCAAATGAAATTAAAATTTATATTTAACACCAGGAAAAGGCAGTTGAAATATCTGGGACATATAATAAGGAAGGTAGGCTTAAAGAATCCAATGATCACGAGACAGATAGAGTGAAGAGAGATAAGGGAAATCAACGCAAGTCATACTTGATGAGCTTGAGCAAGTGAATGGTGGAGTAGGGTTTTAGAATGATTCCAAAAGAAAAGTGTAAAGAGCAACAAGGTGTAAATGTTCCATAAATATGAACAGTGGTGTAGCCTCTACGAAGCCTTACATTTCTAAAACGAATAAAATGAGCCGACTGAAATTTGCCACTGAATACCTCATATGGACAGAAAAACAGTGAGATTGTGTTCCTTTAAGCGATGAGTCAAAGTTTAACCTGTCCGGTTGTAACGGGAAAAAGGTTCGTTCGACGCAGTCCTAAGGAACGATATTTGCCTCAGTGCACTAAATGTAGCGTTAAATTTGGTGTAAATGTTCGCCTAAGTCCTGAATGAACAGCGCAAATAAAAGAAGAATAATGAATATACCACAGCTAAACACAGACTGCTCTCGTTTTTATACCAAAAACATGTCTAGTTCAGCCAGTTTACACTAAGGTTTTAAACTAGGATACGCACAAATATATCTGACATAGATTCGAATATACCAACTTCGTCTCTCTTTTTCACTATCTAATCTTCTAATGCATGTATATTTCTACAATGTTTTGCAGTTTTTCAGTCTCAGATGATTTCTTAATAAATCATTTTTTTTGCCTGTTCACACTCATATCTAAAATTATTTATAAATGGAAATTTGTCTCTCTGTGTATATGTCCGTTACATACAGACTCCGAAAAGGCTGAACCGATTTTCTTGAAAATTTACACAGTTATACTATAAGCGTCTGCGAGTGTTCTTAGGTAGATTTTGTGTCGAGGTACCCCCGATAAATATCGAAAATCAATAATCGAAAAAATCGGGTTATAGAAGGAGTGGTCCAATTTTAATCAATTTTGATACACTTATAAACAAAGACATAAGAAACGATATTCAGAAGTTTCAATGTTGCATTTCTTACAATAGTGCAGAAAATCGATAAGATATATATTTTCTAAACATATAGTGTTAAATATAAGAGACAATGAATGTCTATAATGTTTAATCATGGGCCGTTCTAAACGTCGTATTCCGGATTTAATTTCAGTTGAAAATAAAGACAAAAGTTCTCCAACATTTGGACAATTCTTTTATTAATTTGCTTCTAAGCTTTCGGCTCACATGAGCCATCTTCAGAGAGGTTATTTAGACGGTAATACAATAACATCCACCATCACCGACGATTCTATTTTGTGTTGACATAAAACTCCGCAATAGTTACCAAAAATAACAAACGCAGTTCTCAAATTTGCAATGCGATTCTATGACGTCACACCGCGTGATAGCGTAAAATGACAACAAAAGCATGTATTCCAATGCAATGTAACGTGTCATGCCCGGATTTAAAGGTGATTTTATTAAGTGTTGGTTATTTAGATTTGATGTACATGGCCTCCAATATCTGAAGGTTCCTCTTACTATGTGTATGAGTAAGGATCATCGTATTGTTGACCGAAATCTGTCTTATATTACCTACATGTTTATGTTTTTCAGAGAAATGTTGTTTAATTGTACTCTGATCAGAAAGATGACATGTAAGTATACGGGAAAGTTGTAGTAAAACCAATATATGTACTGAGTTTTTTATTAGTATCAGAGAGGCAATCTCTGAATGGGCATGTAAATTGGTACATTACATTGGTTTTTTGTAGAGAATTTATTTAGTGCTTGTAGGGTTATTAGAGACTATGATGTCAATTGTTTTGAATTTTTTACAATACATAATGTGTTTAATTTGGTTATTACTATACACTGGTTTAACATTTATACGTATTATATTTTTGAGAGTTTTTTCGTCTTGTTTGTAATTATTATGTATTTGGTTGCAATAGTATAAGTTAATAGTGTTATGTTTATTTTGATGTAAACCATTATTATTAATATTATCAATATTGTTAGAGCTATTGTTAAGTTTGTTGAGATACATTTTAATTTGTTGATCAATAACGGAGTTAGGAAATCCATTATTGACTAGTGTTTGCTTAATGTTGTGTAATTCTTTATAAAATATAAATTTGGAAGAAGATATCATTTATGTGCGTTGAAGTAAGCTTTTCAATAACAGCTAATATCGTTGGGGCATTTACTATTATAATTAAGAATACACGAATTTATGCTAGTTGGTTTCTTATATAGAGAAGTAGTAAATTTATGTGTGCTAGAATCAATGAATACATCAAGGAATGGGAGTTTGTTATTAATATTAAGTTCTAATGTAAATTTGTGGACGGAGTGACATTCAAATTTGTTTTTAAGATCTGTAATTTGATCATCTATGTATCTTACATATATGGAGGGTTTATTGTTGTCATTAATTATTTTATTTTTTAAATTTGCCATATAATAATTAGAAAAGAGGGGACCTAAAAGAGATCCCATCGAAATATCATCTATTTGCGTATAAATATTGCTTAAGGGATCGTGAAAGTGTACTTGTGAGGTGCATGCTAATAATAGATTTTTTTAAAATATAGTGGGTTTAATATTGATTGATGGGAGAGTAGCATGGTTGTATACATCACGGATAATGATGTCAATCGTTTCATGAACGGGAACATTTGTGAATAAATTTTGGACATCGAATGATGCAATTATTTGATTCTTAGGTTTTACGGAATGGAGAATCTGTAAAAATTTGTCCGTGGAATTAATACTATATTTACCAGGAAGATAGGGAGTAATTAGTTTGTTAAGTGTTTTGGAAAGGTTATATATTGGTGGAGGGGATGATCTTTTTTATGGATTATTACATTTCCATGAAGGTAGCCGGACTGATAGTCACCTATAATCTTTGAAGTTTATAGGATCCTATTTCAGCAATGTTTGCAGTAATAAGTTTATTAATATGTTTATTTAAGTTAGGTGGTGATATTACTAGTTAATTTTTTAAATTTATTTTGATCGTACAGAATGGCCTATAATTTGCAGTGATATTCCTGTCTGTTTAATGTATGTATGTATTTCTTTCAGCCCTTTTATTTTAGTTTTTGCTTCGGGTTGGGCTATAATACGTATAATTGTAGTTCTTAGTCTCAGCCATGATACCATTTACTCAGAGGACTTATTTAGCTTTTAAAATTAAATTTACGATGAAAACACTTATTTGATATCGATACCAGGAAATCAAAATTTTACTCATATCCTTTCATTTTTCTTTCAGTCTACGGGTTCTGTTTAACTACAAACAACTATTGCTTTTTAGTCTTTTGTGCCAACGTCCAAAGAGTCTGAGCACCATGACCATGGATTAGTTTTAAAGCTTTCATTACACCCGAGCAACGCCGGGCTATACTGCTAGTGTGTCTTAAACATTTTTTTTTAATCACATCACACCAAGCAAGACGGTAAGGCCACTTGTGTGCAGGGGGCTACGTAAGAGTGAATAGTTTGGAAAAGAGAAAGCCGGAAAACACATCCTAAACAGGGAACAAGGGATGAGCCTCTACACCGGTTCAATAGACGTGGGTGGAGTGTGAACCGGGCGATAGTTCATAACTTATTCTGCGTCATTTCATGTTGATACTGTTTCAATTCTCCCTTATATCTCTATTTCGCGAGAATTCCCCTTCTCATTTAAGAAGATTTTTAATTAATTTATCGGGAAGATGTATTTTTTTTTTTATCATGCTAATTTTTTGGTCGATCTTCTTTAAATCAGTTCCTCAAAGTTTTTTTTTATTTCTTCGGAACGACAACTAGATTCCACCCTTTTACTGTGAAACTAATAAAATGTAAACGCAAGTTCTACCCCAGCAGCTTCTTTTCTTGCACTTACCGCCTGTGTAATTCCCTTCCATTTACTTGCTTTTCCGACAGCTATAATCTGCAAGAATTTTAAATGTAAAGTCAATAGCCATCACCTATCTCACTAAGTTGCATCCTCTCTCTTATGCTCCTTTCTCCATCCACCCCACTCTCATCAGTATTGTTCTTCTTCTCTTACTGACACCCCTTTATAACCTATCACCATTTCTCTTAACTATCCTCCTATGTAACCCCTGAAAATCTGTGGCAGTATAATGCCTTGCTTGGGGCGATATGATTATAATATATATATATATATATATATATATATATATATATATATATATATATTTACATGTATATATACATATATATATATACATATATATGTACATATATATATGTGTATATATATATATATATACATATATATATTTACACATATATATATATATGCATATATGTATATATATATACACACAAATTAGTGAGCATAAAGATCAGAACGATGTTAAGAAAAGTCTAAATATAAAATAACGTTTAAGCTTTAAACAACGTTTTCTGAAGGAAAAAACGGATAGAAAAGTAAATTATATACTTCCAAAATATTGTGGTGATACCGAGCAAAAGCGAGAGACCGGATGTTTGCTCAATAACGACCAGAAATCAAATGAACAAAAGTCGTCTCTGCGCAGGTACATTCGCGCAGATGTTCCGGTTGAAAAATAAAAATTAATCAAATGTCAAATTTCCATTTCGCGAGCCTATGCGAATTTTATTTAGCAGCCAATGGGAAGCTCAGAATCAAATACAAGTATGAAATTCCAAACGAGCTGTTTTGATCCAAAAAGCAGATATAAAAAGCGGATACAGACAAGACCCCAGCAGACAGACTGACGCAGAGACCAAGGAGAAGAATGTAATTAATATCCCCTTGACTTAAGTCGAGCGGCTACTACATTCGCCTCCCTTCACCTCGCATCATTTCTTCCACTGTCTCAAAAGTACTTACTGACCTTAGGAGCGACTACTTCAAAGATATTCCTCACATACCTCCTCTTCTCACATTCCTAAGCAGTCATTATCTTTTTCAGCATAATTATTCGCCATGCCACAAATTTTAACGGCCGCTATACACATATCCAAAGACTGTTTCCTCATAAAACTAACTTACTGACTTACGGACCATAGTGGTGGCAATTTCAAAATGAACATTCCCTACCTACAAGACGCCTCCACACAATCTAAGCACTTTTGTCTTTGCCATAAACCAATTTTAAAGTCGTGTTCGGATCACGTCGAGATAAGATACCCCACTATAACATAAATTTCAACAAACTTATTTTGATAAAGTTATAAGAATTATTATATAACATTCGAAAAAATAAATGATCAAAAACATCAGATCGATTAAATAAATCCATAAAATTTAATAATTATTTTGCATTATTGAAAAAGGTTTTAGGGCAAGAATTAAAAATCGGGTATTTTACTAAATTACACCGGCTCTTTACTGGATCTTGTATTGCAAACATGGTGAAAAAAACCTGTGACATTATTTGAACATAGAAAACTGAGATTCAAGTCACGTAATGAAAATAATTTCTCCATTGGGGATATTTCAAAGAGTGTGAGAAGTTCTAAAAGTATTATTCATAGTATTTATGAAAACTTGATGAAACTGGATCATGTGAAGCCAAGAAACCACCTGGCACCTAAGAAAAATCTCTAAGGGAACACAGATGTATTGATCAAGAATAAAAAAAGAGTTAATGCTAACCTTGGCATTAAAATATCAAGGCACACTATTTACCGAAGACTTGAAATAAATCTGAACAGTCGAGTAGCCTCTACTTTCTAAAACGAATAAAATAAGCCAATTGAAATTTGCCACTGAACACCTCTTATGGACGGAAAAACAGTAAGATTGTGTTACTTTCAGCGATAAGTCAAAGTGACGGGAAAAGGTTCGTTCGACGCAGTCCTAAGGAACGATATTTGCCTCAGTGCACTAAATGTAGCGTTAAATTTGGAGGAGGAAGTGTAATGGTGTTTGGCATGATTTCAGTTGATGTTACAAGATCTCTTGTTAGGCTACACGCTAAAATTAACCCAACTGTATAGAAAGAGATATTGTAGGAATATGTACCTTATTTGAGAAGTTCAATTAATTAATCATCTGTATTTATGCATATGGTCATCAGCAAAAGATACAACCCAAAATGCCAAATACAGGTGGGGGATAACAGAATCAAACAAGTCCAAGAATTTAAGTACCTAGGAAGTGTTCTAACAGGAGATGGAAAGTGCGACACGGAGATCCGAAGGCGAATTGGCATGGCAAAGGACGCGTTCCAGAAGATGAGCAAAATACTAACACACAGGAAGATCTCAATAGAAACGAAGAAAAGAGTGCTAGACTGCTACGTGATGTCAGTTCTTCAGTACGGCTGTGAATGCTGGACAATATCATCGAAAATGAGGACAAAACTGGAAGCGGCCGAAATGTGGTTCTACAGAAGGATGCTACGGATATCGTGGACTGAGCATACAAGCAACGACGAAGTGTTAGAAAGAATGGCAACAAAAGGAAATTGATGCTGAGCATCAGGAAGAGACAACTGAAGTTCCTGGGACATGCAATGAGGAAGGAGAGCCTGGAGAACCTGATACTGACTGGTCAGATAGAAGGAAGGAGAGACAGAGGAAGGCAGCGGATAACATATCTGCAGAGTCTGATCAGGTGGATGACGGAACGGGGGTTGCCAGGAGCAACAGAAGCAAACATACTAAGAGCCACAAGGGATAGGGAGACGTGGAGATCCATGATCGCCTACGTCCTGAAGGGACAGGGCACATAGTAGAAGAAGAAGAAGAACCCAACATGTCACACTGCAAAGTCTGTTAAATCATTTCTTTCGGAGGAGGATGTTACTGTCATGGAGTGTCCAGGCATGAATCCTATTGAGAATGTTTGGGAGTTACTAAATGAAAGAGCTAAGGAAAAGAATCCAACAAACGTCGAAGAACTATGGACTAATTTGAAAGGAGAATGGGAGAAAATATCCATTAATAAATGCAAAACATTAATTCGCACATGTAACAAAAGATGTCAAGCTGTTATTGAAAATAAACTTTTTTCACATCGAGTACTAATGAATTATGAATGCTATTTTTATTTGGATATGATGTATACATTATATTATAATATAATATTATATTATAATGTATACATCATATGATTTTGTTAATCGTTCTGATGTTTTTGATCATCTTTATCAAAATAAGTTTATTAAGCTTTATATTTTGGAATTAAATAATTTGCAATTATATCCTTATTTTTCAATGATATGTTCTATGAAGCTTTAAAATAAAAAGGTTATTTCAAATTTAATTTTTTCTTAACATCGTTCTGATCTTTATGCTCGCTACTATATCTATAACCTTTGAGATTTGAAAAAGAAATCATTCGACTGGTGTCGAGAACGAGGGAAAATTTACTCTCCCTAAAATCATTATACTAGTCCGACTTAACTTTCTTAACCGTCGTCTTACGTAAACATAGCGGGAATCTTGTGTCAAGGATAATATTTTTCAAAATGAGTTTCTAAAAATATGTAAGCGTCTTTAATCTGGGCAACAGACTCATTTTGGCTCCACGCTGGAAGTGTTAATTAAACGAATGTTTACAATGACCGTAACGATAAAAGCGAGATCACTGCCATGCATAAGACCAAAGAGTTCAATAATGTCGTTGTAGGTCATTCTAAGTAACTTGTGAGTCTTCAGTGGCTTACTTTTGTGTTGGAAAAGGAATCAATTGTCCTTTTTCTCTATTTGAAGGGACACGTTTAATTGCGAGATTTTTACTCGAACGCGGGCGAGTAAAGAATTAAACTTTAATCGCCTAATTAATTTTTAATCAACTAAGTCGATCCAGTGAGTGAAATCTCCAATGCTATATATATATATATATATATATATTACGTTTGTTTATAAAGTCGCAGTGGCGTTTGTAGTATTGTACTATGTTTTTAAGCTCTCGGGAATGCTTAAATGGCAGTGTGTTTATTACGCATAATAAATGCAAAATCAGAAATAGGCATAGAGGAATCGAATGAAGAATGAAGGCTACGTTGTCGTATCTGTAAGCTATGCAATAAATAAATACAAAATGAAAAATAAAACATTCCAAATAGGATCAATGCTTCGACAAACAGATATAACTATAGATCAATCGATAAACATCAAAGAGAAAAAACGGAAGTGTAGACAACACCTTTGTATATTGTTCCTGAATTCTTTAATGATTTGTTTTACCTGCTGAAATGCAGATGCTTTGCAAATATTCGCAATACCGATTGATGAGGTGAGAACGCCATAATTTGTTAGAATCAAGCATGTTATACGATTGTAAAGCACAGTGCATTCTTTTTTATCTTTGCAACAACCCGACAAACTACACGAAAGAAAAAGTAGCGATACAAGCAAGTGAAAAACTTCTGCTGAAAGTTTCAAAGGTTTAAATACTTATTGATTTATTTTTTAGCACTTTTATCTTTTTTTCTAACTGGCTGAAAACTTTTGCTGATATCGGAATTTTAATCACGCATTACCCGAGATAATACCAGGCCTCGACTTATTGACTTATTAGCAAACTTATTTACTTTAGAAGTTTTCAGTTTGTCGACTTTGAGGCACTCTTGGGAAAGAATTATTATGCACGGGTTGCTTGTCTGAAGAATGATAACTTGTTTCAATCATGTTTTATTTTAGGTTTCACTGCACAGGTTTCGGGAAACCATGAGAATTAAAATCTTACCACCAACAGCAGGTAAAAAGTTGTTGAAATGAATATCAGGTTATTCTTAGGCTCAAAACAGCTATCAATGATGGCGGAACGTTATTTCATATACATTTCCTCACACCGACACTTTCTTCTCGAAGGGACACTTTTAGTCTACATGCATGGTCATCATTAATTAGGAACCAAAAAATGCCAACTACCGGCTGGGGATACTGAAATCAAGCTGGTACAGAAATTCAAATACTTGGGAATTTTTCTAACAGAGGAAGCTAAGTGCGACTCTGGGATCCGAAAGCGTATCAGCATAGCCAAAGATGCATTCCAGAAGCTGAGCAGAATATTGAAAACAAAGAAGTGAGTACGGGATTTTTATGTGCAGTCTGTCATGCAATATGGCAGCAAATACTAGACAACCTCATCAAAAATGAAGCAACTGAAATACGGTTCATACAGAAGGTTGCTGAGAATACAAAGGACCGAAAATGTAAGAAAAAACGAGCGTTGGTTGAGCATAGAAACAAAAAATAAACTAATACGTAACATCAGAAAAATACAGATAAAGCTCTCTAGCAACTAATGAGGAAGGGAGGCTAAGAAAATCTGATACTCACAGAGCACATAAAGGAAAAGGGAGGTGAGGAAAGCAACCCAGCGGAGTTTTATGTCAACCCAAAACAAAATCGTCGGTGATGGTGGATGTTATAATATTTCAGTTTAAACAACCTCTCTGAAGATGGCTCATGTGAGCCGAAAGCTTAGAAGAAAATCAATAAATAATTATCCAAATGTTGGAGAATTTTTGTCTTTATTTTCAACTGAAATTAATGCAAAAATAAGACGTTTTGAACGGCTCATGATTAAACATAATAGACATTCATTGTCTCTTATATTTAACAGCATATATTTAACAGTATATATATATATATATATATATATATATATAGTCATCCGCGGAAAGATCTGTTTCGCTGTATCACAGCTCATCCATACGGTTAGACTCCGATTGGTTTTAACCCAGGTTTGAAACCCGACCAAATTGGCGTCAGTCGGCGATTCTACGTCTCGTCTGGGATATGGGCGTTCGGTAGAAGAAGGCAGACATTTTAGCGTGTATATTGTCATTATACCGCCCATTAGCCAGAGTGCCCTAATCCATTACTGAATTAGCGATGCGTTCATGCCAGAGTAGCTACTGTTTTTCAAAGAGTACCATTCTTCCAGAGTGCTCAATCAGGGTGTGAGAGCGTAAATAACTCACCAGTATATATATATATATATATATATATATATATATATACATACATACGTAAGTTATGCTAAAGTTTCTCGTTATGATGTTTATTTTGTCGGTAGTTTTACTAGTAAAAGGTACTGAGGAGTTGAATACCGACTTCAAAATTTCGTTAGGACACCAGTATGATGCTCTCACTCGTCGGGGTAGGTTTTTTCTTTGCACTAAAACTCTCTTTATATATATTGCTTTGTTTATGCTGAAAATGCCCCCAATGTAAGGCGACAAAATGTGCTTACCTTCTTTTGGTCGAGATAAAGTCACGAGGTCACATGACAACCGCTCATGACGTCACACCTCTCAGTGACACAAGCGTTACTCACTCACTCCTTCAGCCAACAGCAACCGAGAGGTTGTTTCCTCTTGCCTGGGCCTTTGGGCCTAGACAGAATCTACTTACCGCTATGTTCCGCTGGAACATAAAACTCCTGCCGTCCCGTAAGGACATAGATGAAGCCTGGCATATCCTTTTGGGATACAGATTAATTCGGCCCTTCTAAATATGGAGTGATGACAATGACCGAACAAATGTATCTTCAGTTTAAGACGTTTTATTTTTTATTTTTTTCCTTCTGATACTTTGCTTTGCGCTGGACATAATGAATATGTCTTTCTTTAAGTATATATATATATATGTATATATATATATATATATATATAAACAAGTGCTCACACGTGAAGAAAGATATATTCATTATATCAAGCGTATGTAGGCAGCATCCTTTCTTTTAAGCGCGTTGTATTAAACGTTAAAGACAACATTGTCTTGCTGATTTTCTTTTGTATTTTCTCATATTTTCAAATGAGGATTTTTATTTCAAAATTATATTTATATACATATTGTCCATAAGTTAAACGAGTACATTCAAACGTCATCGTCAATCATAAGGGTCAAATTCTTTTAACAATTTTTTAATCATCAACAATTACCTTGCATCAGATTCACGTTGCTACCATTTGAAGAAAAAAATAAACGTTAAGAATTTTTTTTTAAATTCAAGAGAAGTGATAATTTGATAACTTGCAAGCGTGAAATTATGTGATCACGTGGAGGCGTGAATTATCTGATTACGTGTGATATATATATATATATATATATATATATATATATATATATATATATATGTATATATATATATATAAACAAGTGCCCACACGTGGAGAAATACACACACACACACACAAACACAAACACACATATATACATATATAGTTTATCGAGGCAGCAGATAATTTTCTAAACATATAATATTAAATATAACAGACAATGACCGGAAAGCTTAGAAGCAACATAATAAAAAATACCCAGATATTGGACAATTTTTGTGTTTAGTTTCACCTGAAATTAACGCCAAAACTTGATGTTTAGAACAGGTCATGATTAAACATAATAGGCATTCATTGTTATATGTAACAGTATATGTTTAGAATATATATATATATATATATATATATATATATATATATATATATATATGTGTGTGTGTGTGTGTGTGTGTGTGTGTGTTATTCATTCACTCATTCATTTCTCCGTTCCATTTTATCGTTGCATGTTGACCCGTCTTAATATTATTTACTAACACACATGGCAATAAAAATAGAATATATTCCTTCTCTTAAGAAATTCCAGACATATTCCTTCACTAATATCAGAGATAGAAAGTTTGAATTTATAGAGCTTGTAGACATAACAATTAACTCTGCATGATTTAGTATCTCCCATTTAGAATGCAGACAGTTATATTGGAAAAATATATGATAATAATATTAGCATATATTTAACCCTGGAGCACTAACCATCAATTAAAGTTAAACCACTACCATACATGAGTACATCATACCCGGTTTTGAAAAATTCAAAAAGTATTAAATATAAAGCTTTATTTGAAATATGTTTCATGCAGTCACTTCAAAATTTGTACTTTAATTTAACATTAATAGGAACTGAAAAAAACTATGATATAGGTAAGAAAATCAGGTACTGAAAATTTAATTAAATTGTAATTAAAATGACGTCATTTGAGTTGGGTACTATATACCCCTGGTTAACGTTCTCGGATTAAACAAGCTATTCATCGGATATATATGTCAACATAATAATTTCATCTGCCATTGTTTCATGGATTACGCTGATTTAGTAATAATGAATGTAATTTAAGAAAACGACGATGAATTTAAAGTTTTGTCCCTTAAGTAAGTTACTGTGTGATATTTATATGATCGTAAAAAAATTAGCAAGAGAACAGTTCAAGAGATCAAGTAGCAAAGATACATATTTGCGCTAGATATAAGAGTTTAATATTATCAGTCAGTTGAGTGCCATACGTGATACACGCGTTGGACGATCATGTCTGACTGGGCAGAAGATTATCCCAAAGTAGTTTGCCATTTCTGGTAAACTGGTTCCCGACCAAGGTTATAGGAACCAATCTGTCCTATTATTTCACCCATAACTGGAGGGTAGAGACAGATTAATATCTTTCCCAAGAGTATTTGTGCGTAAGTGAATGCAAAGAATTCCAGGGGAATTCGAACTCGGTTACCCGATTTGTCGTTCCGAGTTGATATCCCTTGCACCACAACGCGCATCCTTAAAAGGGTTCCCGGGTTTGAACCGGGGACCTCACGATCTGCAGTCGCATGCTCTACCACTAAGCTATATCCCCATTCGCTTAATATTATTGTGATCGAAAGAGAAATATCCTGCTGAGCGTCTGTTCAACAAACCACTAGTTCTTAGAATAGCGGTGTTTAAGGGAAACTTACAGCTTTCTAATAAAATACGAATAGCAGCGGCTTCCAACAGCGAGTATTGAGAAGCTTACGATGTTTTGTTTGTAGAAAAAAAGATTGCAGCCTTATATTAATTCATCGCCCACAAAGCCACGTATAGCATTTTGAACACAATATTTTTTGGCTAGTCAGAATATCTTTCAACTAAATAGTGATAGTGTAGCGAGTGACTTCTTTTTCTATGTGCCTTGTCCTTTCAGGACGTAAGCGATCATGGCCTTCCACGCTTTCTCCTGTAACGTCTCGCTGCCTCATTCTGTGATCCACCTGCTCAGGCCCTTCATATACGTTATCCGCTTCTTTCCTCTGTCTTTTTCTCCTCTATCTGGCTTGTTAGTATCAGGTTTTCTAAGCCCTCCTTCTTCATTGCATGTTCCAGGAAATTCAGTTGTCTCTTCCTGATATTCAATATTAATTAATTAATTAATTTCCTTTTCATTTCCATTCACCCAACACATCGCCATTGCTCATATGCTCGGTCCACGTTAACTGCATCATCCTTCTGTAGAACCAGATTTCAGCTGTTTCAAATCTTCCCTTCATCTTTGTTGATATTTTCCAACATTCAGTGCCATATTGAAGAACTAACATCACATTGCATTCCAGTGCTCCCTCCTTTGTTTCTAGTGAAAGTGTCTTCTGTCTTAATACTTTACCCAGCATCTGGAACGCGTCCTTCACCATACCAATTCGCCTTTGGATCTCTGTGTCGCACTCATTGTCTTCAGTTAGAACACTTCCCAGATATTTAAATTTTTTAGTACCTAGTGGATTTAATTTATGCAAAACAGGTTGGAGTTTGGGAAACAGCTCATCTCCGGCAAAGGTCAAAAGAAACGTTTCTGAACTCTGCTTAAGCTGAAAATGAAGGATTGGTTTGATCTTGCTTTTGTAAACATACGACATAGCAAGAGGAGGCAGATACTTACTGTCACGATACAATGAACAGAGCGTTTTTAAATCATCTTTAACAATAGATTTTTTATATGAGTTCTGCTTCAGGTAAGTATTTACCCGACTCCCCCACTGAAGCGAGATGCGACATAAGGTCTTTTTTTTAACGTGGGGTGCCCGACCGCGTACGGACGCGCAAAGAAAAAAAATTCCCCAGTCCCCTTCAACCGCCTTTTGAGCAGGCCCCGGTGACGAGCACCTGGTTCACCCCTCTGCTGGAATGAGGTGGTGCGGCCATGGGACACCATACCCCGGAACTGGACTGGATATCTACTCAGTGTAATTTTTTCAGATGCACCTCCGCTCCCGCGGACGGAGCTACAACTGAGCTACAACTAAGTCGCACTCTATCTTCTAGGAGAGTGACGCAACTGGTAGATGATTTTTGGCCCCTACCCGACACAAACATGTGCCAGGTATGTTCTGCTTGAGGTATGTGGTTAGCTTGAGACTCAATAGACGTTCAAGAGATCATGCATCCATTACACTGATGATGGTCTACAAAACCTCTACCATTTATATTCGGCCTGGATATATTTTTAATTTTATCGTCTTTTCTTTTTAAGTTAGGACTGAAACTATATGCAAGATGGAAACCATGAAAAATAAAGAAAAAATGCAAATAAATTCTAAATTGAAAATGTTAATATTTGATTTCTATAAGGAATACAGGTATAAAGCGTTCAGCGATCTAATAATCAGGTTTGGCCACTTTAAAGCCGATTTGGTTCATGCCAGATAAATACCGATTTTCTGACGCAGATGATACAATGCTGATAGCAGACACAGAAATGAAACTACAAAACGTCCTAGAGAAAGTAGGTGAAGAAATCGAAAAAAAGAAATACGCATAAACTACAGGTAAATTGAATACATGTTCAGCAGTAAATAGAAATCCCCAAATGCTAACTACAGTCTGGGAATATTATATTCTGGTTTTGACATTCGGCCGTAGACGGGCGAGGTGAATTGAGGTTAATAACGTGAGGTAAGGCTAGTTGAGAGTCTAACGGGTGTCTATCTTTGGCGTGGCAGCAGGAAGGGTTTCCGCTCCTCTCTGTCAGCTCTGGTTTTTTCCTAGAAATCACTGTCTGATAGCTAACAGGGACTTTTTTCTTGTCAACTATATCTTCAAAAGTCAGTCATCAAGAAATTGCAGCATCAGTTAGTGACCTGCTTTTTTGGCAACGTTTTACCTGGTTCTTGGTGGTCCACTCCATTAACCTGACATTAATTAACTGTCAAAGCGATTTATGTAACTCGTTGTAGGTGGGTATATATCAATATCTCAGTTGAGAGATGATATCAATACACAATTGCCAAAGTGATTTGTGTGACAGGTTGCATGTGAATACACAGCAATGTATCAACTGACAGAGGATAACACTATACGTTCATGCTAACTATATTCGATTATCATAAATGAAAGATTGGTTCACCTCTCATTCAGTTGACTATCTACATAAGAAGTAGTTTCCTATTTAGGATTGTTTTTTCCGGTTCCTTGAATTATCGTTTTCCTTCCCTTTGACATATTGTGTCTTTGCAACATTATCGCTTTTTTAGGAGTGAATCGATTTTTTAAGCTTGTGCCTTTTTAATCAGGCACTCTAGTGATGTATTGTATATTAAGGAATGAGCAAACGACTTTGTAATCAAAGAAGTAGAATAAAAGTTTGTGTATGAATACTACAGAGACAGCATCAGTCAGTTAAGTGCCATACATGATACACGCTTGGGCGATCATGTCTCTTTCAAGACATGACTGACTGGGAAGAAGATTATCTCGCAGTAGGTTGCTATTGCTTTCTGCTGTAGACTGGCTGCCGACCAAGGCTATAGAACCCAATCTGTCCTGCTATTTAACCCATAACTGGAAGGAAGAGACGGATTAATACCTTTCCCAAGGGTATTTGCGCGTAAGTGAATACAATGGATTCAACTGGAATTCGAACTCGGCTCCCCGGTTTCTCGTTCCGAGCCGATATCCACTGTACCACAACGCGATGATGTCTATTCGCTGTGTACTCGCCTATGAGAGTACTGAGCTTTCAAATTATTTTCAGGAAGAACTGAAAAATTATCAAAACGAAGCGGATTAATAAAATGATGTTTTTAAAATTCGGATTTATACGCTTTTGACAAGATTATTGCGCGGACATCGCATTTTATCAGGAGGAATTTCTTCTGAAATCATCTAACTTAGAAAAAACAAAAAAGACCTAAAAAAGAAATCCTTTAAGCATATATACCAACAAGGAGAAGGTAAAGCCAATAAAAAGAAGACAATACAATAAAATAAGTCAACCTAAATTACAAGAACAATTGAAAAGCAATAAAGCGGTCAGTTATTCAATAAAAACAATTTAGCGGACATCATTTCACGCGTGCATTAAAAAGCAATATAAAGAAATCAAACATCTTGCACAAAAAACAACAGCCAAACACAAATAAAACCACCTCAAAAACAAAATATCAAATTACACTAAGCTTCATATAAAAAAATAATTAAAAAACGGAGCATGACTGTAGGTCAAAGAAAACTAAGCCTCAAGACTGATAACGGTGTCTTCACAAAATTTCTAAATCGGCATTAAACTGCTTAGTTAAAAAGACATATTCGCTGACGATTGGTCTCTATAGAATGGGTAGCATTTCATAAAAAGCAGCTATTTACGCCCGTTCGAAGCGGTTATCAGAAAGAACACTCTCTCTGTTGGCGTTGTTTAAATTTCCTAAAATACCCTACAAGCTATGAAATCGGCCTTTTTCTGACACCAATGGGCTGGTGGATGAATATCCGACTGCTGTCAAATCAGTTGGCTTTCAGTCCGGGCTTATGGCAAAATGGTTAAGATTCAGCGAAACAGGTATGTCTGCGAAGGGTATATATATATATATATATATATATATATATATATATATATATATATATATATGTGTGTGTGTGTGTGTGTGTGTGTGTGTGTGTGTGTGTGTTATAATAATAAATATACGTTTTTTGTTACCGGCTACACAATCTGAGTTTCACATTGCAATCGTCAGATACGGATTGAAACATGATTTATACAGATAAATTATAGCTCAATAAAATATTATTTTATTAGAACCGACAGCATATACGTTATTTTATATCCGTGTAGATAGTGTAATTTACATGCACATGCATTTTTATACAAATTATATATTTCATAACTATTGTATTTCAGTTGATATGCATAATTGAATAGACGTCCTGCTCTTGAGTAAACTACGTTAACGCATCTAATATCGATTTTTTTTTCGAATAGAGATCCCGCATTTTTACTCCATTTAAAATATCTTTAAACCTTGAACACAGAGTGATGAGGGCAATTAGAATGTTAACTAAAATGTATTTAACGTTCGTACATTTAGATCAGATTAAGTTTTTACCCAAAAATATATTAAATAACCCTAATTCATCAAGTAAATAATATATTAAGTTTGGCTAACAACACGTATTTAAGGATGCCTTCTATTAGGACGGTTAGTTAATCCTCTGTGCTGACGCCTGCACAGGCACATTTGTGTTTGTACCACACCCACAGAGCCAATCTCTATTTTATAGTGCAACTATGATAAACGGATCTTTGTAACAATTTAAGGTAAAAGAGTGCGATATTTAGCCTGATATATAATCTGACCAAGATTAGGACGCTGAAGTTCTGAGGCACGATGACTTGTGGCTTCATACTGGCACAACCTTCGGTGGCTCCCAAAGCGTCCCGTTCATCCAATTTCACTTACAGCTCATCGTATCGTTTTCAGTTATTTTCCATAGATCCTGCACGTGTAGATCACCTCCTTCAGACCGATAACATCAAGAAGTCTCCTTCTCGACAAATTGGGGCCTCATGGTCAGAAAGCCAACATTATAATCACTCGGTCATTAACCCATTATTATGGTAAGTAGACTAAGCCTTAATACAGCTGATGCTATTGAACAGAACTTCTTCTAAATCCCATTTCCCTTCAGAACGTAGGCGATCATGGCTTTCCACGTTTCCCTATCCTTGATGTCTCGTAGCACACTTTCTCCTGTTACCCCAAACAAACCCCGTTCTGCCATCCGCGTGTTCAGACATGTTATCCGCTTCTTTTGCCTGTCTCTTTTCCCTCTATCTGACCTGTGAGTATCAGATTCTGAAAGCTTTTCTTTCTCACCATCATTTGTCTCTTCCTAAAGTTCAGTATTAATTTCCTTTTCGTTTCCATCCTTTGTAAAACTTAATCATTGCTCACATGCCCAATCCATGAAGTTCGCAGCATTCTTCTTTAGAATCACATTTAATTTGCTTCAAGTTTTTTATTTATCTTTGATGATATTGGCCAGCATTCACTGGCATATTGAAGGTCAGGCATCACATAGCAATCCAGTACTCTCTTCTTTGTTTCTAGCAAGATCTTCCTGGCTCTTAATGCTCTGCCCAACTTCTTCTTTGTTTCTAGCAAGATCTTCCTGGCTCTTAATGCTCTGCCCAACTTCTTTGTTTCTAGCAGGATCTTCGTGGATCTTAATGCTCTGCCCAACTTCTTCTTTGTTTCTAGCAAGATCTTCCTGGCTCTTAATGCTCTGCCCAACTACTTCTTTGTCTGTAGCAAGATCTTCCTGGCTCTTAATGCTCTGCCCAACTTCTTCTTCGTTTCTAGCAAGATCTTCCTGGCTCTTAATGCTCTGCCCAACTTCTTCTTTGTTTCTAGCAAGATCTTCCTGGCTCTTAATGCTCTGCCCAACTTCTTCTTCGTTTCTAGCAAGATCTTCCTGGCTCTTAATGCTCTGCCCAACTTCTTTGTTTCTAGCAGGATCTTCGTGGATCTTAATGCTCTGCCCAACTTCTTCTTTGTTTCTAGCAAGATCTTCCTGGCTCTTAATGCTCTGCCCAACTACTTCTTTGTCTGTAGCAAGATCTTCCTGGCTCTTAATGCTCTGCCCAACTTCTTCTTCGTTTCTAGCAAGATCTTCCTGGCTCTTAATGCTCTGCCCAACTTCTTCTTTGTTTCTAGCAAGATCTTCCTGGCTCTGAATGCTCTGCCCAACTTCTTCTTTGTTTCTAGCAAGAACTTCCTGGCTCTTAATGCTCTGCCCAACTTCTTCTTCGTTTCTAGCAAGATCTTCCTGGCTCTTAATGCTCTGCCCAACTTCTTCTTTGTTTCTAGCAAGATCTTCCTGGCTTTTAATGCTCTGCCCAACTTTTTCTTTGTTTCTAGCAAGATCTTCCTGGCTCTTAATGCTCTGCCCAACTTCTTCTTTGTTTCTAGCAAGATCTTCCTGGCTCTTAATGCTCTGCAAAAATTCTTCTTTGTTTCTAGCAAGATCTTCCTGGCTCTTAATGCTCTGCCCAACTTCTTCTTTGTTTCTAGCAAGATCTTCCTGGCTCTTAATGCTCTGCCCAACTTCTTCTTTGTTTCTAGCAAGATCTTCCTGGCTCAATGCTCTGCCCAACTTCTTTCTTTCTAGCAAGATCTTCCTGGCTCTTCATGCTCTGCCTAACTTCTTTGTTTCTAGCAAGATCTACCTGGCTCTTAATGCACTGCCCAACTTCTTTGTTTCTAGCAAGATCTTCGTGTCTCTTAATGCTCTGCCCAACTTCTTCTTTGTTTCTAGCAAGATCTTCCTGGCTCTTAATGCTCTGCCCAACGTCTTCTTGGTTTCTAGCAAGATCTTCCTGTCTCTTAATGCTCTGCCCAACTTCTTCTTTGTTTCTAGCAAGATCTTCCTGGCTCTTAATGTTCTGTCCAACTTCTTCTTTGTTTCTAGCAAGATCTTCCTGGCTCTTAATGCTCTGCCTAACGTCTTCTTTGTTTCTAGCAAGATCTTCCTGGCTCTTAATGCTCTGCCCAACTTCTTCTTTGTTTCTAGCAAGATCTTCCTGGCTCTTAATGCTCTGCCCAACTTCTTCTTTGTTTCTGGCAAGATCTTCCTGGCTCTTAATGCTCTGCCCAACTTCTTCTTTGTTTCTGGCAAGATCTTCCTGGCTCTTAATGCTCTTCCCAACTTCTTCTTTGTTTCTAGCAAGATCTTCCTGGCTCTTAATGCTCTGCCCAACTTCTTCTTTGTTTCTAGCAAGATCTTCCTGGCTCTTAATGCTCTGCCCAACTTCTTCTTTGTTTCTAGCAAGATCTTCCTGGCTCTTAATGCTCTTCCCAACTTCTGGAATATGTCCTTGGCGATTCCAATTCGCTTTCTCATCTCAGTATCACACTTTCCGTCTTCATTAAGAATATTCCCAAATACTTTAATTTTAACCGTTATAATATCCAAATAATAAGGTATAGTATGCAAAGACGATGGTTAAAACTGGAAAAAAATTTTCACAATTGCAAAGAATCTCTGAATTTAGTGTTTTATAAATATGGCATATGGCTATGCTTGGTGACGTATTGAAAAATATTTTTTTTATACAAATAAGACCGATTTTAGACAAGATAAATTAGGTGGGCCTGATATCGTTGTGCATGTTGATGGCACACTAAATCTATTCGACTACTTTACTAGTATCGACCCTCTTGGAATTTTCGCCGTCTCCCGGAGGGTCAATCAGAACATCAGAATTATTCAAGGAGATAGAAGATGAAAATTAAGGTTGCATTAAACCTTTTGGAAATTGTAGCAATCAGGGAAGCAAGTAAGCATAAACAAGAAGTGCGAGTTGAACTGGCGGTTACATTTAACTATTAAAACAGTAAAGATATGTGACCTATAGGCCAACCTAGTCAGTCAGTTAAGTGTCATACGTGATACACGCTTAGGCGATCAGGTCTCGTAAGAGACATGACTGACTGGGCAGAAGATTATCTCGCAGCAGGTTGCCACTACTTTCTGCTGTTAACTGGTTGCCATCCAAACTACAGAACCCAGTCTGTCCTATTATTTAACACATACTGGAGAGAAGAGACGGATTAACAACTTTCCCAAGGTTAATTGTGAGTAAGTGAATGCAAGGAATTCAACTAGAATTCGAACTCGGTTCCCCGATTTCTCGTTCCAAGTCGATATTCAATGCACCACAACGCACATCTCAAACTTGTAGCATGCTTAAATTCATGTCAATGGGGCACCAGGGGAAAAGGCTCGTCAGAACAGTTGCGATTAAGTTATTTGTAGAAAATACAGAGGGAAGCCACGTCTCCTCGGTGAGAAAATAACTGAAGTCAAGATGCCAAGTCTTGATCCATTACATTGCAGATCCTTCTTTGGATTTCGCTGAGAACCTAGAGATTAATATCAGGAGCACCCGACCAGTTAATAATAATAAAGAAGTTAGTCATGTATAAACTGAGTTTTATGCCATAAATGACCACCCTTCCTAAGAAAGATCAATCTATTCATCTATTAATCCTCACTAAATTTGGAGGCACCTTAGAGTAGTGGTTAGCTACTCGGATTAAGAAATTGGAAAACCGTGTTTGAAATCTGGTTGATTTCATTACATTTATTTACGTACTAATAACATGAGGAATGTTATGAATCTGTCATTTCTCTCTCAGCTGTTGGTTAAATAACAGGACAAACTGGGTCCTATATACTTAGACGGCAACCGATGTAGCAGAAATATAACTTTGAAATTAGGACCAGAAGGTCTAACACCGAGGGTGACTTACAGCATTTTCGTAGTCTTCGGCTGTTATTCAAGAACATGGAAAAGAGATGGACGTCGCCAAGTTATCTGAAAGTCTACCGCACGATCCATGAGGAAAAAGACTCAAAGTATATTTCTTCTGCATTAACACCCCTTCAACCCCATTTGAGTGTTAAACAAAAAAAAAGGTCTGGTGAAGTATTCATTCGTTAAAATAGTTCATTTTTTTAATTGTATGAAGATATATTATGTGAAAAAAATTTTTTTATGAAAGACATATTTCAATTTTAGACATATTTTATGAGATAAAAGATATTTCATAAAAACATATTACGCAACTATGAAATATACTGAGAGATAAATACTTGAATTTTTTTTAAATTTTTCTTCAAAAGGGTGCAATGAGTTTCAGACTTTCAGCACTCTTACTCAGCTGTGTAATGTTTAAAACACACCATCGTGCTCTATTCGTAAATTTAAGAAAATTAGAAATTACAGTATTTACATTATTCGGACTATTGTCCTCATCTTTATTGCCATTTGTACGACGTTTCGGTCGTTGTACTCTCCGGCCTTCTTTATTGCAATCACTCGGTTATATCATCCTCATTCCTTGCGTAAAGCCTTGATTGGAAGTCATGGGTTATCTCCCTCTAGCCCTGCAAGTTCAGCACTGCTGTAGCCTGGTATTGAATTCACAACTCTAAGAGTCAAGTCAGGAACTAACCAACATCTATATACACTGGGTCATGTGTCCTTAAGGATTGAGGATGGTATACCCCAGTGATTGTAATAAAGGGTTCGGTTCGAAATTCTTAGCACCTGAAGAAGGTCGGAGCGTACAACGGCCGAAACATCGCAACAAAGATGAGTTTGAATAATGTAAATACTGTAAATACAACCTCATCTCAGAAATATAAAAAAATTCTAAATTAGAAGTTATCGAAAAAAGATGATTGGTTTTCTTTTCGTCAATCAGCCAGTCAGTAAATGAATAAACGCTACAATTCCGCAAACGAATACATACATAAACACATTCACATACATACATACATACATACATGCATACACACATGCATAAACGAATAATCCTACACACACAAACGCATATATTTACAAAGAGTGAGCGAAAGAATCTTATAAATGATTGTATTGATATTATCTAATGAATGAATTTATTCTCAATCTCTTTCATTATTTATTTTCATTGACAGTCATTTTTTTTAATGGGCCATACGTTGAGTGACCATTCATCATCAGAAATTGTAATATATATTGTTTGTAATAATTTGTTTTTATTTCCAATGCCATCAGGAATATTGTTTTATTTTAGAATGAATATGACTAGGCTTGACCAATAAAATTTTGGCGGTTTAATCATTGTGTGAAATTTTTAAAAACACATACACGGCGTTCAAACCAAATAGTAACAAATATACAACTCCTATATATTTACTAATGTCCCACACACTTTAAGGCTCAAAAGCCATCAACCTCGACATATTTGGCAAATGCATCAGCGTTAACAAGAACTTCTAATGGAAGCAAAATACCTGCAAATAGACGAGAAACGATTCAACAGTAATACAAAGATAGAAAAAGGCGTAAGACAAGGATGTATCATTTCACGGGATCTATTCAACTTGTACAACGAGACTAATCTGAGGACCCTAGCAGTTTTGCCAGTATTCGTCATTGACGTTCACAATTCAAGCAACATACGATAGGCAGATGACATAGTGCTGATTGCTGACATGGAACGAAAACTACAAGACCTCCTAAAAAAAGGTACATGAAGAAAGTCGAATGGAAGAACTACAAATATAATACAAAAAAACGAATATATGGTCATCAGCAAACGGAGGAGCCCAAAATACCAATTACAGTTTGGGGGATACTAAAATCAACCAAAAATAAAAACTAACATACTTGGGAAGTGTTTTTACGAAAGACGGAAGAGTGCGACACTGAGATCCGAAGGCGAATTAAAATAGCCCAGGACGACTTCCAAAAACTGAGCAGAGTATTAATAGAATATTAATATTCTGAATTATTCCAGAGTATTCCAAAAACTGAGCAAGAGTTTTAATAGAATATTAATACTCTGAATTATTCCAGAGTATTCCAAAAACTGAGCAGAGTATTAATAGAATATTAATACTCTGAATTATTCCAGAGTATTCCAAAAGCTGAGCAAGAGTTTTAATAGAATATTAATACTCTGAATTATTCCAGAGTATTCCAAAAACTTCTATTTCTACAGAAGGATACTGCGGATATCATGGATCGGGCATGTGAGCAATGATGAGCTTTTGGAATAGATGGAAACGAAAAGAATATTAATAATGAGTATCAGGAAAAGACAGCTGAAGTTCTTGGGATATGTGATGAGAAATGAAGGCTTAGAGACTCTGATACTCGCTGATTAGATAGAGAGAAAGAGAAAAAGAAAAAAGCAGCGGATAAAGTATTTGAATGACGTAAGCAGGTGAATGGCAGAGCGGGGTTTTGGGGAGGTAACAGGAGAAAGTCTGGTAAGAGCTACCAGTGATAGGATGACGTGGAAGATCATGACTGCCTACGTCCTGAAGCGACATGGTACACAGAAGTAGAAGAAGAATCCAAAGTAATAAATAAATATGCATAAGATTCCCTTGATTTAGAACACAAAATTGAGCTTTAGTTTATAAAAGGAAAGCAGGAATATTATATTACGACACTAAGCCAAGTTAGAAATAACTTTGATATCTAGAAATATCCAATCCGAATTCGAGTATATTAATTGAGCCTAATGACAGACACTACGGCGCCGAATGGATTTCATATAAAACAGGTAATATAAGAATTATCTTTTATAACAGACTAAGATTTAAACCATTAAATGTCCTGATTAAACTTAATGGATTAATATCGCCGATAAATTTTAGCTTAAGTGATCAGTCATAGGAAAATGGAAATACTGCAGAAGTTGGCTGGTTGATTTGTTTAATGGTATATCAATATGTATCTGTTATTTCAAGCCGCAATCTAAGTATTTTGAATATAATTTCATTGCTTCAACTAAATATATTCTAAACACAGTTGTATGCTTTCAATTATAGATATGACTGTAGATTTTGTAATAAGATGTATTACTGGCCATTTTGCAACAAATAATTAGGTAAATTTTCGTTTTAGGTAACGACAGCTTTTCCCCTTCAAATTTATCCAAAATAGCACTATTTCTGTGCAAATGTATATGCTGAACTCAAATCAACAATTAGTTATTGAAGAAACTTAACTTTTTTGCTTTGAATGTCCATAAAAAACGAACTATATTACGCACTTTTTCTCTCCCGTAACTCTCACGAAGTCATGTAATTAACTGCAGAATGACGTTCTACGTAGGCAGAATTTTTTGGCGAATTTTGCCTGATTTTCTTCCTTTACTGAAACTTCCGACGATGTACTTCCTGTTCTTAGAGTAAAGAAGTGTAGAAATACAATAGCGCATTACATTAATTTCCGGAAGTACATCGCCGGAAGTATCAGTAAACGAAGAAAAATCTGTCAAAATTCGATCATATGTAGAGTCCGTCATTCTGCAGTTAATTTTACATGAATTCGTGAAAGTTACGGGAGAGAAAAAGTGCAAGATATAGTTCATTTTTTGTGGACGTTTAGATAAAAAAGGTAAGATTCTTCCATAACTAAAAATTGATTTGAGTTCAGCATATACATTTGCACAGAGATAATGCTATTTTGGATAAATTTGAAGGGGAAAAGCGACGGGACTTAAAACGAAAATTTACCAATAATTATTGCCGGTCATTGCGCTATAGAATACGAGGGTGATTCAATAAATAAGGTGAAGTTTTCGGTATAAGGGATTCTAAAACAGATAGAAGCTTACCATTTTAATTTTTCTTCCTTTCCTTCTTTTTAATGGGATGTAATTGTTTTTCAGATTGAGAATTTTACATGTCAGCCAGGAAGCCTTTGCTTCGGCCAGCCAATAAGAAGATGAGACTAGCATGGGGAAGAGAGCACAAAAACTAGACACCAGGGTAGTTCATTTGACGCACATATTATTGTGCAGTATTAAAAAAAGAATCATTCTATTTTCACTTAGAATTATCTACTTGGCAATAAATACTAAACACAGTATGAAATACATCATTTTTTAAAGACTGGACTGGCCTAATCATTATGGCCAGTTAGCTTCTATTTCCCCCCATTCTTTTCTCTACGTTTCATCTAAAAGGGCCATGGAAGTTCTCCAACAAAAACAGAAAAAAGGTTCGTCTTTGAGAAATTACGGCAAGTCAAACATGATTTTCCAACATTCCGTTTACTGGGTACTAAATGGTTTGTTTTAAGTCTTGCAGACTTTGTCTTTTGGGTAGTTAAGACTATTTTTTTAAAGTTTCTTTCATTCAAGCACTATTTTGTTTTCGATTTCAGATTATTATTATTTTCTATTTCTATGGATGAATGTTTAATTTTTATGTAAAAATATATTTTTATTTATTTAAAGGCAAATCCTAGCGTTCTATTACCAACTTTCCGTCTACTAGAAACGAAATGCTAATCTGAGGAATAGACAATATTTCCTTTACATGACTAGTTATTTAAACTTATACTTATATACTTAATATTTATAATCTTTCTTCTACCCAACTTTTTTTACGGGATGTTAGCAACCCGGTAGGATTAAAAAATTAAACCTACATAAGGCAGAGGATCTCTAAATGAGTCAACGGCCAGCTAACTAGAGGTGGAGTCTCAATAATTCACCGTGGAGTAGGCAACAGGATGCCACTTCACTATCAACCTACCCTGCGTCTATCATGGCTTTATAATGCAAAAATATGAAACCGACGTAAAGGAGGTTGCTTTCAAAGGAAGCAACTCCGCGCCCGGTAAGAACCGACATGGGCTACAGGTGTCACCTGACCGTCTTCCGGCGACTGTTAGAACCAACGGCATAAAGGGGACGCTTTTTCCCAAAATGTGTCCCTAACCCACATGAAACACATGAGCAACAGCTGTCTCTGGACCGTTACTCTGTGACAGTGCGCAACAAAGAAAGGGTTACACTGGGGACATGGAACGTCAGGACGCTCAACACCTGTGGACAACTAGAGAATGTCAAGCAGAAGATGAACATACTGAACATCAAATGAATATCTGAAACCAGATGGCCAAACAATGGAGACTTCAGCAGCGACAACCATATGATAATATACGCAGGAGGAAAATAACACAAAAAGAGTCGGCTTAATACTGGACAAAAAAATGAAGAAATGCGTTTTAGGATATTGGCAGTTCTGTGAAAGAGTTTTCCTGGTCTAACTGAAAGGGAGACCGTTCAACATAGTAATTGTAGTTGTCTATGCACCAACAACGCAAAGCACTAAGGAAGAAATAGAAACTTTTTACTCTACTCTAGACAATGTCAACGCTCAATGTAAAAGCCAAGAAATTAGAATCATCATGGGAGATTTGAATGCTAAACTAGGCAACGAGAGGGAAGACATGGCAACTGGCAACTTTGGATTAGGAATCCGCAACGAATGAGGAAAAAATTGGGTTCAATGGTGCAGAGCAAATGATCAGGTAATAACTAACACCTGGTTTCAAGAACACCCACGATGTCTATGGACATGGAGAAGCCCAGAAAGCGATACGAAAAACCAGATAGACTGCATAACCATAAACAGAAGATTCAGAAACGCAGTGGTTCAAAGCAAGACCTATTCGGGGGCCGACAGTAGAAGCGACCACGACCCACTCATTTGCAATCTAAAGGTGAAACTCCGGAGATTGAAGAAGCCTAGTGCAGCACCAAAACTGAAATACAACACGCTTATGAATGACTTCAACCTACAGAAAGAATACACTAACAGCGTGAAAATCCAATCTGAAGAAAAAGTTGAAAAAGGAGAATGGGACTTACTGAGGAAAGCAATAGTGATATCAGCAAATAACATTGACACAAAGGAAATCAGGCGTAGAAGAAAAAAACGAGTGGATGACTGAAGAGATTCTCAACATGATGCAAACAAGTCAGAAAATGTTATCAAGGCATGGAATGAAGTACAGGTAACTACACAAGGAAATAAGGAGAAAATGCAGACAGGCTAAAGAGCAATGGCTCAGTGACAAATGTGCAGAAGTTGAAAGACTGAGAAAGCATAATAAAGCAGACATGCATAAAGAAATAAAAGAAATGACGGGAAAAAACTACCCTTCAACAGGATGTACAAAATCCAAGGATGGAACAATCATGTTGGAGAAAGAGAAAATACTGTAGCGACAAGAGAGAGCAACCGATAACACACAAAGATGTGGACGGACCAGAAATACTTAAAGTCTGTAGTGAAATCTGCAATAGCCAAACTGAATAGAAACAAAGCAGCTGGACCAGACGGCATAGTTATAGAGCTGCTGATAACCCTGGAAGAATTTGGCATAGAGAAAATTGCAGAAATAATAAATGAAATTTATAATAGTGGTGTAATACCAGATGACATCAGCAAGTTGATTTTCATATCGCTGCCTAAAGAGCCATGAGTAAACAAGTGCGGATTCCTCAGAAATATCAGTTTAATGAGTCATGTAACAAAACTGATTGTCCGAATCCTGATGAATAGAGCGAGAAGCAGAATCAGGTCAGAGATAGAACTAGAACAGTGCGGTTCCGTCAAAGACACTGGAACAAAGAACGCCATATTTATGATTAGGATGCTCTCTGAAATGGCAATACAAATGAATAAGGACTTGTACCTATGTGTTAGTGATTATGCAAAGGCGTAAAAGAATTGATGGAGATGCTTGGCAGCCTGACATATTTGGGAAAGACCTAAGAGTAATCAAGAATCTCCACTGGCAGCAAACTGCCTGCATACGGACAGGCAACAAATTCAGCAATTATACTAAGATTGAACGGGGCCTATGACAAGGATGCGTCGTTTCACCGGATCTATTTAACTTATACAGCGAGGCTATTCTGAGAACCCAAGAAGTTTTGCCAAGATTCATCATCGGAGGCCACAATTTAAACAATATAGGGTACGCAGATGATACAGTGCTGATAGCAGACACAGAAAGGAAACTACAAGACCTCCTACAGAAGGTAGCTGAAGAGAGTGACAGAAAAGGACTACAAATAAACTGCAAGAAAACCTAATAAATGATCATCAGCAAAAAGAGCAACCTAAAATGCCAGTTACAGGTGTGGGATTCTAAAATCAAGCAGGTATAGAAATTTAAATACCTAGGAAGTGTTCTAACAGAAGAGGGAAAGTGCGACACAGAGAACCGAAGGCGAATTGGCATGGTGAAAGAAGCATTCCAGAAGTTGAATAAATTATTAAGAAACAGAACAATTTCAGTAGAAACAAAGAGGAGAGTACAGGACTGATTTGTGATGTCGGTTCTTCAATATGGCAGTGAATGTTGGACAATATCTTCGAAGATGAAGGAAAAACTTGAAGCAGCTGAAATGTGGTTCTACAGAAGGATGCTGCGGATATCATGGACCGAGAATGTTAGTAATGACGAAGTTTCGGAAATAACGGAGACGAAAAAATTAATACTGAGCATCACGAAGAGACAACAAAATTTCTGAGGGCATGCAATGAGGAAGGAGGGCTTGGAGAACCTGTTACTAACAGACCAGATAGAGGGAAAATGAGACAGAGGAAAGCAGCGGATAACATATTTGAAGGACCTGATTAGGTGGATGACGGTACAAGGGTTGCCTGGTGCAACAGGAGAAATCGTGCTAAGAGCCAATATGGACAGGATGATGTCGAAAGCCATGATCGCCTACGCCCTGAAAGGACCTGGCACAGAAAAGAAGAAGTGTATATATTAGTCATCTACACACAAGCCTGTTTCGTTGTTTAACAGTTCATCAATGTGGATATATATATAGACTTAGACAGGGAGAAAGATATAGAGAGAAATAGAGGGCTAGATATATATAGTGGGAGTGAGAGATGAAAGGGTGAGATAGAAAGAAAGAAAAAATCTGCGAGATATCTCATATATAACTTTTGGTATGTTAAACATTTGTGATATGGAGACAGATATTCAAGATATGTATCATATAGGAAACTATGTACTGAACATATTACTTTGAATTTTATCGATATCACTATCTATAGATCAGATCATGAATAAAAAATTTCACCAATTAAAACACAGATTTTAAATATGCAAGAAAAGCTCTTTTGACCAATATTGGATTTTCACTTCTAACAATTCTAATCCCGTTTCACGCCCAAAGTAATATTAATGCATGTACTGCGATTCAGCAGAAACTCTAGACTCTTCAGCCAATATAGATATATGTGTGGTTGTTTTTGAGTAGATGAGTATTTTTGAGGTCTTCATTTACAATTAATATTTTCAGAGGGCTTATGAGGAGGATGGACATGTGTCTGAATGCCTGGCCAGGTTGCTGGGCATGTGAGGCATTTCTTTTGCAGCTGATCAGTCTGAATCGACCTGATGTAAATGGTTTCTCACTGATGCACTAATAAACGATATGGAATATAGTATTCTGAAAGAAAAGACTACTCTTAATATAAAATCGATAGAATCTGACAGAATTCAAACAAGAATTAAAATTGTTTTAATTTCAAATGTAACTTGGAAAAACGGTTTTCAAGTTGTATTAACCATTTTAAGCCGATGTAATTTTCACATAAGACGTTAAGTGTAGATCGTTTCACAGAAAAAAGCTATATTAGTCGAATTAATTTGTTTACACAAATCTAATTTTATGTACTTGAAATTTTTGTAAACATTTCGTGAAGAACTCATAAAAAATCTGAAAATTACAAAAAATGTACCACAGCTAATGTCTTTCGAGAATACATGCTAGAAAATTATAGCTAAATTAAAACCTATTTTTTACAAAAATCAATAATCGAATCGGCTTACAAGGGTGCCAAATGAATCACACATGATGTAAAACAACGATTTATAAATTATTCCGATATGAACACACACACACGCGCACATACACACAGAAACATACACACATACGCACGCACGCACGCACGCACAAACACACACACACGCGCACCCATACACACAGAAAAATATATACCATCCGTCCGTGCATGGAGTACTGCTGCCATTTATGGTCAGGTGCCCCTGTCGTTCTCCTCAGTGTTCTTGACAAGCTCCAAAGGAGAGTCTGTAATGTGATAGGTATATAATGTGATATATATGGCGACTCGACGGCAGCCACTTTCCCATCGTCGAAATGTGGCCTCCCTCTGTCTCTTCTATAAATACTTTCATGGCTTCTGCTCGGATGAGCTTAAGTCACTGATGCCTCCTCAACAGGTGTTTACACCCATTCACAGTCAGGTTAGCCAAATGCAGACGACAATTCTACTCCTGCAGCTTCCTCTTTCGCACTTCCGGCCTGTGGAACTCACTCCCGTATTCTTGCTTTCCTGACGGCTACAACCTCCAGAAATTTAAATGCAAAGTTAATACTCATCTACTAACCACTGACCTCTAGCTCTCTCCCCTCCCCTGTATAACCTTCCCTTTCTCTCCACCTATGTATCTGTCATTGCACCTGCATTCTCAGCTTTCTGTTGTTCCTTTCTAACTAGCTTGTACTCCTCACTCTTTTCTAATTAATCTTTTTACATTTATGTAACTCCCTGCACATCAGTGGCGTTTCCGCCTTACTTGGGGTGAAATGATTAAAAAAAAAAAAGATATATATATACATACGCACGCAAGCACACACACACACACACACACACACACACACACACACACACACACACACACATATATATATATATATATATATATATATATATATATATATATATATTTTAATCATTTCACCCCGGGCAAGGCCTAAATGCCACCGATGTGAGGGGGGCTAAATAACTGAAATTAAATTAATTAGAGGAGAGAGAAGAGGATTACAAACCAATTAGAAAGAAGCAATAGAAAAGGAAAATGCAGGTGTAATTGCAGTTGCGAGTGGGGAGAGAAAGGGGAGGAATAATGGGGTGGGGGAAGGGCTAGAGTCAAGTGGTTAGTAGATGAGTATTGACATTGCATTTAAATTTCTGGAGGTTGTAGCCGTCAGGAAAGCAAGAATATGGGAGCGAGTTCCACAGGCGGGAAGTGCGAGAGAAGAAGCTGCAAGAGTAGAATTGTTGTCTGCATATATTAACTTAGAATTGTTATAAATTCTAAATAAATATTATTCGCACTACTTTGTACTGAGCACTGTTTTAAGAATAGTTTTCCTTTAGATAGGGAAATTTATTCCATCCATACCTACCCTATACTTATATATATATATATATATATATATATATATATATATATATATATATAACTTTAAAAACAAGGAATTTATGAACATTCTCTAGAGCTCTTTCGTCCAACATCTCATCAGGAGAAAATCGTTGCAATCACAAATTAAAAAAAAAAAAAAATAAAGCAGTACCAAAAAGGAAGAGCTAAAAAGGTGGAAAAGTTAAAATATATATACATATAAATATATATTTATAACGAGGGAAGGCGAAATCGCGTGTAAATAATTATCGAAGGACAGTTAAAATAAAACATCCCATAATTTAAATTGTTTTTTTTTTTTCCTTCATTTTCGTCGCTGTTTTTATCTTGTATATTGTGATTTTTCAACAATTTTCTCCTGATGAGATGTTGGACAAAAGGGCTCTTGAGGCTGTTAATAAATACCTTGTTTTTAAAGTAGTGTAGAAATTTTGTACCTCCAAACATTTGTTTATATATATATATATATATATAGTATTTTCATTGTTCGGGCTGTTGTCCTTATCATTATTGCCATATTTAAGACGCTTTGAACGTTGTAAGCACCGACTTTCTTCATATCATGGTAATTTTGAGATGAACAGTTTATTTTGTTCACTGAGGTACACTGTTCTAGTAACTTCAGCCTTGCCTCTTTTATATGTCTCAGCATTAGTTATCTCCTATTTAACTCACTTTCTTTTCTTTGTTCGCCTCGGCTGCATTAAGTTCATGACCCTCTGAGTCTAACCAACAATTTTATTCACAGTCACAACAATATAAACAATGTATCACAGCTCATCAGTATGGTTTGAAACCCGACCGAATTGGCGTCAGTCGGCGATTTTACCCCTGAGCTAAGGAGGCAGACTTTTATCGTATTATGTATCATACACTAGTAGACAGAGTGCTATAATTCATTACTGAATGAGCGATGCATATATATATATATATATATATATATATATATATATATATATATATATATATATATATACAGGGGCCCGACAATATTTTTCGAATACTTTAGTATTCGACTTTACGAGTACCATAGAGTGGCGAAATTCCTTCAATAGAATAGCATAAACATATAAAGACAATACCTGTAATAAAAATGGAAGAAAATCGATTAGGTAAGGAAAATATTTATTTTTCATCATTTTTTACAAAACACACGCGACATTATTTTTCGGACATCGTTGAAAAACTGTTAATAGTCTGTAATATCACCTTTCTTCTCAATAACTTTTGTCAATCTCTCTTCATAATGATCAAACATATGCACAATAACATCTCTACGTGTTTCTATTAGTTGCTTTTTGGCATCTAGTATCCGTTCCCATAGTTGAGCCTCTTTCATTATTTCAGGTCCATCATAAACAATTTGCGCAAGCATTTCGAAAATATTTTCTATTAAATTTAGATCTGGGCTTTTTGCAGGCCATTCCAAAGTAGTCATATTCACTTTAGCCATCCATTCTTTCATGAGTTTTGACACATGGATTCTGCAATTGTCTTGCTGTAGAACGAAGTCATTCCCTATCTCTTCTTATCCTTGGTAGGGCTTTCTCGTCCAGCAACTGTTTGTAGCTTTCGCTGTTCTGTCGTCCTTTCAGCCACCCCAACCATATATTTCCATTAGCAAAGATCATACCCCAAACCACAACTCCTCCTCCTCCCATCTGTCATTGCTCACCCCTTCTTGACCAAGTACACCATCCATCGGGCCCATCAAATTTGAAAGGCTTCTCATCAGTAAATATAACCTTCTTAAAGTCAACATCCTTTGTTAACCACCTTTTAGCACACTCCAGTCTTGCTCCTTTGTGTTTCTTTGTTAGTGTAATTTTTTCTTAGCCTTTGCATACTTCAAACCAATCCTATGCAGCGTTATTTGTACTGTTCGGACGTTTACATCCAATTCACATTTCTCCTTCACTTTTCTTGCTGTAACTTTTTCTCCAGATGTCAAAAGCCGTGTCACAGTCCTCTTCATTCTCCTTTCAGTCCTCTTGCCAATTGATCTTTTCCATCCTCTCTTCTTTTTCCGCTCGGAGTTTGTCTTCAGCATGTATTCGACCGTTGATTTCGACAGCTTCAAATCCATTGCGATCCTTCTGATGCTGAGGCCATCATCCCGCTTCTTTCGTGCCAAACAAACGACTTCTTTTGAATGCATTTTACCTCATTAAACTTAATTGTTTTGCCAGTAAAATAGAACAGATAATTGATTCTAATGATGACAGCTAAGTGTACAAGCAGAAAATTTGCATACAGCAACATATACATGAACTTAGCTCTTAATAAAATAGGATTTTTTGTCATGTCCGAAAAATAGTGTCGCGCAAGTTTTCGCAAAAATCACAAAAAACTAAAATTATCAAAGCCAAACTAAAAAAAATGATTACACTAGTAGTGGATTTTCACTCCTCAACTACGTACTTACAATCTCAAAAGTTTTTGGCACTAGTAACCACCTTGAAGTACTTTTTTAAAGTGTCCGAAAAATATTGTCGGGCCCCTATATATATATATATATATATATATATATATATATATATATGTGTGTGTGTGTGTGTGTGTGTGTGTGTGTCAGTGTTTTGACGGTACCAAAACGTATTATGGGGTTAAAGGGGAAAATTTTTTTTATTACTAAACGCCATGATTAATTTTAAAACAAAACAGTATTAAATAGCATGTACTTGCTAAACTGCTTAACAAAAATGTTTCGTTTGGTGATACCATTCAAAATACATACGAGTTTTCTATAGCGGATCACTTGATAAATAGTTCGACCTGTGCTATAGATTTCAGTGTGAACTGGTTCTTTTTTTTGTCTGAGCACACTCGTTATTCCATCTGAAGGTGTTGGAGACGCTGTTCATTAGGGCCAGGCGACCCTCCCTTTGTAAACAAAGAGATTGTTTGCTTGGGCTTGATTTGCTGTGTCTCTAACATCATTAAATGTTATAACTTTTATTTTCCCCTGTCTATTCATTAACGTCATCCGTGACAGACTTTCTCCTCATAATTTGTTTCCCCGTTTACAGTCCTGATGAGTGGGAACGAAGACGGTCGACTGGTGTTTTTTTTTTGTTTTGTTTTAAATTTATCATGGCCTTCAGTAATAAAAATTTCTCGCCTTTTACGCCATAATATATAGTGACGTGAATTAAAAACTATACATAAGAGTGTGCAAGGACGTGAACTTATTAATACGAATATTTATTAAATATAATTATATATATATATATATATATATATATATATATATAAAATTTATAATATAAGTATGTTATGCACGAGGACAATGTAGTTATTTCACTTCAATATGTTGAATCTAAGACGCACCGGATCAGTTTGTGGCTTTCCCTATCTTGACAGGGATCGCAGGTTCGAATCCTGCCAAATGACACACATTTTCGTAACAAAATTTTTTGTAAATATTCAGACCGGTAGACATAAATATATAAATATACTGTTTCATTAAAAACAGAATATTTCCTAAAATACGAGCATCGATTTAAAATAATGTTCAAACATAAATTATATATATAGATATATAGATATTGTCTATTTACGCTCTCACACACTGATTCAGCACTTTGAAATAATAGTAGACTTTGAAAAAACATTGGCTACTCTAGCATCTACGCATCGTTCATTCAGTAATGAATTAGAACACTCTTAATACTGTCGAATGAATACATGATATATGACAGGCTCCTACCGAACGCCCATAGCTCAGAGTTAGAATCGCCGATTCACGCAAATCCGGTCGGGTTTAAATCATTGGTAAAAAGCATTCGGATGTCTAACCGTACTGATGAGCTGTGATATAGCCAAACAGATCTGAATAGATAGATAGATAGATAGATAGATAGATAGATAGATAGATAGATAGATATCCGAATGAATACAGAACGAAGAAAAAATTCTTACAACGTCCAAAACATTAATTTAAAACAGTGCTCGATATATAATATATAGAGCTGTGAATATTTATTATAAATTATATTTTAGAACATGCACATAATCATTCTATATATATCCGCTACAAAGGTACGATTGTTTCGACATTGAAACTTCAATGTCGAATCAGGCGGTGAGTAAAGTAATGGAAATCCTCTTTCCTTAGACAGATAGATAGATAGATAGATAGATAGATAGATAGATAGATAGATAGGGTCGATTCTCTCATCGTGGACAATAAATAAGGTCGCAGTCAAATAAAGAAGTGTTAACCTTCTATAAACAGACACATGCTTGTATTTTGAAAACTTTTAGGCAATTGTAACTTGTGATCGAGCCATTTTGCTCCAGTGGTTGACGATCAATTGCCATCTAAGTCCGCCAGTAGAGAGTAAGATCTGCTTTACTTGATATAATATATGATCTGCCGCGTTATAATAATTAAACTCGTTCGTTTTACACAGTATGTGATCAGTATCATAACTCTTGAAGTTACCAATTCCATTTCATAATCTGATGATTATCATATTATCACTTTGAATTGCTCCAAACTCTAAAATCTTTCGGATGTGAATAATACACAAAGTCCTTACTTATTTCTAGTCGCGACTATTTTCTTAACAGCTTAAAAAAATCACATGGCACACCATCCTTTGAATGCCCTCATAGACGTTTGTAAGTCAATTACTCACTGTATATAATACGGTACGGATTTTAAAAAAACCTAATTATCTATTCTAGGAATGTTTTCTTTCTTTCACAACCGGGAATGGTGTCGATAATCTCTTGGACATGAATCTCCTTGAACTCACTGTTCCGAAGTGAAAGTATCCTGATTATTTATACTGGTTAATAGATTATTTGCCAAAAACTTATTTTTACCGAAATAGCCGCATGTCTAGACCCTTTTAAAGACAAGATCGAACTGTTTTTAGAGCCGGAGTTTCTTCTATAATCGCCACTTTCCAACTATAATTTGAAAGCCGCCGTTTAATTTCAATGGTGTACATATTAATGTTATTGTATTTAATGGAACAAAAATCGAAATTAAAGAAACCTTTTTTTAAAAAAAAAAACAGTGACAATCAAGCAGTATATTGATTCGGGTATATTACTATAATCATTTTTCTGTCATATTAATTTAAAACACCGGTTACCGTACGATGACTGAAGCTAAGCAATGACGAGCCTGATTAATACTTAGATGGGTGACGGCTTGTGCTATCAAGCTTTGATATGCAAGTGATATAAAGTATAACAGATCGGAAATGAACTTCCATTCACCGAGCTATCTCATAACTTAGTGTTGTCGAGTATTTTTGCACTGAAGGTTACAATCGGGCTATGTCGGTTGCTAATCGACTTAACGCACCCAAAATGTTAGGAACTGGGTAATCTTCCCTTCTAAGCTGACTCCTTAGTATTCGGCTAACTGCCGACTAATATCAACTGCCTTGTATTTCTATTAAACTCCACTACAACCCGAAAGAACTTTCTAGAACTTCTCGAATTAACTTCCTGTTAACTCTTATTAATATACGAGGGAGGGACCATTATCTGAGGAATAAATAGGTGCGTTTCACCATAACTCTTAGTTATAATTCTGGTCAGGTTCGTTATATTAAATTAAGCGCAAATACCACTGAGAAAGTCATGAGTGCACCCTTTCTCGCCATCGTAGCAATGAAATAATCACTAAAACTTGCATCAGCAAATCATTATCTCCAAAGATTTCTTACAATCCCAAATTATTTTCTGGTTTTAAATATCTTCTTCTTCTATGTGCCCTGTTTTTTCAGGAAGTAGGCGATCATAGCTTTCCACGTCTCCCTATCCCTGATGGCTCATAGCACGCTTTCTCCTGCAGTCCTCGTTCCGTCATCCACCTGATTAGGTCATTCAAATATGTTATTCGCTGCTTTCCCCTGTCTGTTTGCAAACGGTAAATAAGCCATAAAAAATAACTAAATAAATCAATTTACAGGGCATATGTGTTTGCGTTAAAAGTATTTCCGTCGACATCCCTCTTTTATTTGTTTTATTTTCTTAAACTCGGAATTTAATATCAACAAGCCTAGACTGAGAAGTCATACCTATAAAATATGTGCCACCCGAATGCTCGTCCTTAACTTGTTTGTTATTGATTTGACTGTTTAAGGAAGGATGTCCTGATAGCAACTCAACAACGTGTACAGTATGTGTAATCTAAAAGAGAGAACGTTGTTATTGCTGTTCGTATTATGGAAGATAATTATTTCACTACATTGGTAAACGTCAATTTAAAAGCAAACAGAAATTACTCAGTCTGGTTAAATGAATATATAAAAAATAGTAACTTTTATCTGTTGCTGTTTCAACAGGGACAGATAATGGTGAAATTAGACATAAAACAGAAATTGCCAATAGCTGCCATTTGTGTTTCTCTCTCAGCGTAGTCGGTATTGATAGTGTTATGTATTCCGGGTGAAGAACCGCACGAAATAATGAACAAAAAAACAGATATTTGTGATAGAAAGATATGTTATAGTACACGTAAAGATACAAACTGGAACGCAGGTTAGTAATCCGGGAATACTATTACTGAGGAATATATATATACAAGTCTTTGAAGTGAAGCCGTGCGATACTTAGTATGACCGTGTCATACTATTTCTGTCTGAGTGGAGCTCAGAGCTACTATGACTACTGACGCGGTATTCTCTGTGTAACTTTGGTAACTCTCGGTAACTTACGGATCTCTTACGATACTTGTACGATGTCTCTTCTGTTCTGTCGTATCGCACTATGGCAGGAGTATATGTATATTCAAGTCGAGTCCATTATCATAGAAAAAGGGGAGATCCCACAACAGATAGAACGGCTGATTTGTGTCACATCCCTCGCAGTTTGAAGATTTTAACGTCGGAGCTTGTCTTTGTCTTAAGCGTGTTTCAATTAAGTTGTATCCAAATGAATATTTGGGATTTTTTGCAGAAGTGGCTTGACAAGTTAAGAAATGTTTCGTTCTATCTTGGCTAAAGCGGATGAGTGCCTGGGGCCTATGTGCCGAAAACGTATTCAGGCAGTTCTGCTTTGGGTCGTTAAGTGGTCAACATCCGGTCTGTATTGAAAATTTTAACAGTCACGACAGTACATGTTACGCTTACGTTAACGCTTATAATAATAAATATAAAATGGGATCGAAATACATTTATTTAAAATATTTGGTATATAAACGATTAAAATATGCTGCAAATTGTTGGTTGATTACTGGCTTCTGCCGTTAATACTCGATCTTGTGTCACATTCGGTAGCGAAGTGGACGCCTTGGTAATTCCTCTTACCGATAGTGATTTACATAAATAGCAGAAAGTTTTCTGTCTTTATACTTACGTCGGAAAGACATATCAACAGGAATATTTTATTAGAAACAGTGAAAAATTACTCAACTGTTAAGTTTTATCTGTTTTTCTACATGGCAACGAATCTCCTCTAAAGATGAAGAAGAAACACAACGCAATAGAAACATTCTACAGAGGGATGGTGCTAAGCAAACATGTGAGAAACGACGAGGTTTTGGAGAGAATGAAAACAAACAGGAAACTTATAGTTAACAACAGGAAAAATGTTGAAGTTTCTGGGAAACGTAATGAGGAAGAAGAGCTTCGAGAATCTGATATTTACAGGAGAATAAGGGTAAAGAGAGACAAAACAGAGAGTGAGATCCTTCATAGGATGCAGTATATAGATAACAGAGCAGAGTTTAGGATAAATAACAAGACAAAATATATTAAGAGCTACAAGAAAAGTTACAAAAAATGGAAAAGATCATGATCGCCTACGTCCTGAAAAGAATCTGTTGCACAAAAGAAGCAGGGAAAGGCACGAAACCTCTTCTCTTTTCTGGCCGATATTTCTTTTAACCGTTTCACCCCAAGCAAGGCGGTACCGAAGGGGGATACATAAGAAAGTATAAGTTCAGACAAGAGGAGAATGAAAAGAAAGACAAACCAGTTACAGGGTTATCAAAGAAATGGCAAGAGAAGGGTGGAAACACAGGTGTAAAGAAATGGTTCAGCATCTCTCAGCCCAGAGCCTCTTCACCGACAAAGATTATGTTTTCAGCTTCACTAGGTCTAGTGCTGATATGCTAACGACCATCACAGTGTATATACCAGACTCTTGATAAGAACGGCGAAGCTCGAGCTGTTGCCCTAGACATCTCCAAAGCCATTGACAGAATATGGCACGCTGGCCTTCTGTGCAAACAACAGTACGCGTGTTTGATCTAATCTACGATTTCCTATCAAATCTAGTAATGAAGCTAATATTGAATGTCCATGATTCCAGATATTATCATACAAACGCAAGTGTCCCTCAAGGCCCTATTCTATGCTTTTTCTGATCTTCATAAATGATCTCCCTGGTGTAATCCGATGCCATGCAGACATCTTTGCTAACGACACCACCATTTACTCCCGCTTTGATAAGAAATCTGCCGAGGTTGGCAAAGCAAACCTCGTTGCAGTGCTTGAAAAGGATCTCAAATCTGTGGTGGACGGGGGTAAGAAATAGATCTTAAATGTTAATGCTTCCAAACAAAACATTTATCCTTTAACCATCATAGACAATCTCTGCCTCCCCCATCAGCATGGATCATGCTAGTACCCCTAAAAGCAATATTCTGCGCCTCCTCATTTTAACTTTTTCAGCCAACTTCAAGTGAAATGACTAAACTGAAACTATAGCCAGATCTGATGCTAGGAAGGTCCACTCACTGTGTCAGGCCAGAATGTTTTTCTCCTCTGAATCCATCTTGCACGTATACAAATCTACTATCCGCCGGTGCATTGAATACTGTTGTCACATCTGGTCAGGTGCCGCTGTTATACATCTCGGCGTTCTTCTAGAAGAATCTACAAGATTCCGCAATATGGTCGATCCCGACCTGGTAACTCAACTCCAGTCACTTTCTCACCAACGAGATGTGGCTTCCCTCAGTCTCTTTTAAAAATTCTATCTCCGAAAAGCTTAACTCCCGCTCTGCATAAATTTTCTCGAGCGACTAGACTGGCAACTAGGTCCCACCATTTTACAGTAAAGCCAATCAAATATAACCGTAACATCTACTCTCAGCTTCTTTTCTCGCACTTCCCGCCTGTGGAACTTGCTTCCCTGATTGCTACAATCTTTAAATGCAATATCAATTGCCATCTCTTATCTCCTTTTCTCCCATCCTTTCACCCATTGTATCTTGTTCTTTTCCCTTTCCACTCTAATATCACGCAGCTCTGTTCACAACAGTGCTCTTTTTCTCATTCTCTGACATTCCATGTAACCTGTTCCATTTACTCTTCACTCGCCTCTTATGTAACTCGTTGCGCACCAGTGCTTGAACTGAAGCAATTATTAAAAAAACAATCTATCTATCTATCTATCTATCTATCTATCTATCTTTTCTAGTGTCTTCGTTATGCATGTATATATGTATGTATGTATCGATAAAATTTGGCTATACTCCTGCTTTCATCGAAAATTTCATGCAACTACATCACTGTATGAAAGGTCCTGTTAATTTCAATGGTCGACTCTCGAAGAAAATTCTCAACGATAAGGGATCAAAGAAAGTTATTATACCTACTCCAACATTGCTCTCACTTTACCAGACATCTGTACTCTGGTATGCATTCGATGACTGTAAAACAAGCGTCTATATCAGATTCCAAATAACTAAAAGAGTTTTCAAAGATCTTAAGTCAGAACCCTTGTTAGTGACGGAATCGTTAGGGAGGTTCTATATGCCGACGATGCCAACGTAGTTGTACAATTTCCGGACGAAATGCAGTCAGTGATGGACAGCTTTTTTAATGCTTGTACATGCTTTGGACTGACAATTAGCATTAAGAAAAACAAGGTCATGTAAACTTCAGCCTGTGGCGATCTTTACGTAGAACCTGATACCTTGGTCTATGAAAAGGGTCTTGAAGTCGTCAAGTAGTTTGTCGACTTTCGTAGTAGATTATCTAATAAAGACTCTCTTGATGCGGAAAGTGTCAAGTGTATTTAAAAGATGGTAGATTTTTAAATGTGTCTATGATTAAATTTACCTGTGGTTAAATGTTTAATTATGTGTGTTCATTACTCGATAACGTTAGTATGTGTTTAACTGATAAAGTGAGATATACTTCCATTTAAAATTGTAGCAAAATAATGTATTCAAGTATCAAGGTAACTTTTATATATATATATATATATATATATATATATATATATATATATATATATATATTTAAAGTATTACTTACCTACGGTATGAATCTTACAATGAAATCATGTTTTTTACAATCGTTTCACTTCAAGTGATTCTTAGTGCAGAAAACAACAAAAGCAAACTACAGCTTCTCGAGGCAATATTCATTAAAACATTTAAACCGTCAATTAATAGAATCAGCTATGAATACTGTAGTAATGTTCTAAATTGTATGTAAAAAGAACAGTTTGTTTGTGCTTTAACACGAGCATGACCATGACATTACAACAAAAAAAAATTCAATTCTGGATAATTCTCACGTTCTAATAAACTCTAGCAATTTTTCAATCCTTATATTTGAAGTAGGAAAAATATATACAGTAATTTCTAGCAACCCAGATTTCTGGTTACATTTGTCACCATAACTTACACCTCTAAAGATGACCTCGAAAAGAGATTGAAAGTGTATGGGTAATTTAAGAAATGAATGTAAATAACATTGTCAACGTTGCGGCTCCTTTCTGACATCTTTCGATTGTAATACGCTAAAGATTATCTGTGAGTAGAAACGGATTTTATTAAAAAGAAACAATAAAAATGAACGGATGTTATTAAAAATAAGCAGACATATTGTTTACGATTCATAATTTGACATGTTTGAAAGAAAATTTGCTGCCTAAATATACAAATTATATATATATATATATATATATATATATATATATATATATATATAGAGAGAGAGAGAGAGAGAGAGAGAGAGATGCTCAGACCGTAAACGGCGAGGATAATCCAACAAGATCAACTTAATATAAAATATTAAGTGTTATATATATATAGAGAACTCAGTGGATGTTATCCAGACGTTATTTAAATTGATTATAAATTATAATTCATTTCAATGAGCTTAATTAGCTCATTTCATCAGACCATACAATATTTCTTCCATTCGGTTCAAAAGACTTTGCTGGAATATGCATTTCTTTTAACTAAAGAGAAAAAGAAAAGCAAAAAGAAAAAAGAAAAAGGAAAAAAGAAAAAGGAAAAGAGAGTCAGGACAGAGGCATTGACGTCATATTAGCTGGGGGTATTCAGACCAGTCGTGAAGATGCAGGCTGCTAATTCATTAACTGCTTTCTTCTAATTCCATGAATACGTATGTATGTGTAACCGCACAAATTAACCCACCCATGTATATTAATTTATACTTATATACACATATGTGCACACATCCCCACATATACATACAAATGTGACTGTGTTTATGCTTATACATATTTACCGACCTACACTTTTTCATGTCTACATACGGATCTTGAGTTCGTCTACTCACATAGATAGATTTTATAAAGCCGGGATTTTCGCGCGTTATAATATTGATAGTAACTTTCCTGGCTTCTGCGCAGACGAACTTAAGTCACTGATGCCTCCTCAACAGGTGTTTACTCGTGCAACCAGACTGGCAACTGGGTCCCACCCATTCACAGTCAGGTTAGCCAAATGCAGACGACAATTCTACTCCTGTAGCTTCTTCTCTCGCACTTCCTGCCTGTGGAACTCGCTGCCGTATTCTTGATTTTCTGACGGCTACAACCTCCAGAAATTTAAATGCAAAGTCAATACTCATCTACTAACCACTGGACTCAAGCTCTCCCCCCACCCCTGTATAACCTTCCCTTTCTCTCCACCTATGTATCTTTCATCGCACCTGCTTTCTCAGCTTTCTATTGTTCCTTTCTAACTAGTTTGTACTCCTCACTCTTTTCTAATTAATCTTTTTACATTTATGTAGCCCCCTGCACATCAGTGGCGTTTCCGCATTGCTCGGGGTGAAATGATTAAAAAAAAAAGACGAATAGTTTTTATTGCATGCACGTAGGTCTTTTGTCTAAAACTAACCACAATGAAAAAATATGTAAAAAATTTTGCACACGAAAATATTTCTTTCTAACGACACCAGAATTTAGGCATTTTATTTCGGTGCAATATTTTTTTTCAAACTTGCTTTACATTACTGAAAATGTGTTATAATGAATATGATTTGTAATAATGAATATGAATCCTGTCGCAGGCAATTATATGCTTCTAAAGAATACAAAGATCTAGAAGAAGCAACTAAGAACAAGTGATTTGTTTTTTTGTTTTTGTTTTTTTTGTTTTTATTTTTTTTGTTTTTGTTTTTTTACCAAGCAACATAGAAATGTCATTAGTACACAGGAGAAAGTGAAAGTGAAAGTAAAAATTATAGGAGAATTGAGGAAAGGACACGCGATGAACGTGATCAAGGAAGATAGAAGATGGCGGATAGTAGTAGTTTGGGCTAGTTGTTTGCTATGTTAAGTGTTTAAAATGTTTTATCCAAATTTATTTTGCGGGTGTCTTATTCAATGTGTATTACTAAATACCTAATTGAACCTTTTAAATCTTTAATATATGTTTTTGTTTTCAAAATGTACTTTATTTTTCATTCTCGTCTTGTCTAAATAGGATAGTGTCTTGTCTAAAAAACAATAAGATTTTGATATCTTCCTAATCATGCTTACATTTTATTAGAAATCCTATTAATATTCAATGAATATTAGACATGTTTGCTTCTACTTCTGAGGTGAGGTTGTATTTACATTATCTACGTTGTTCAGACTATTGTACTCATCTTTATTACTATATTCCAGAAGTCTCACGCCACATGGAACGAGAATGGTATAGCCCAGTGATTGAAATAATGGAAATCTCAAACACTTGAAGAAAACTGGAGCGGATAAACGTTGAAAAGTGGTGAATATGGCAATAAAAATGAAAACAACAGCCCATATATATATATATATATATATACACGCCCGAGAAGATAATTCCAAATAAGAAAAAATTAATTTATTCAAGTCTGTAGTTAGGAGTTGGATGTGCGTTGTGGTGCAGTGGATATCGACTCGGAATGAAAAAATCGGGGTGCCGAGTTCGAATTCCAGTAAAAATTCCTTGCATTCACTTACGTACAAATACCCGTGAGAAAGGTATTAATCTGTCTCTTCCCTCCAGTTATGGGCTAAATAATAGGACAGATTGTGTTCTATAGCCTTGGCAGGCAACCAGTTTACTGCAGAAAGCAATGGCAACCTAGTGCGGGATAATCCTCTAGCCAGTCAGTCATGCCTCTTTCAAGACATGATCACCCAAATCGTGTATAACGTATGGCACTTAACTGACTTAGCAATTATAATCCTTGTATTCTTCACTTTTAATCTTCTCCACTAACACCCATAAAAGAACCTCATTCATTAATCAGCTACCTTGAGCGGATCTTAAGCTGGCTTTGTAAAGTAAAGAAAAATTCAAAAGCGGTCGAAAAGAGATATGTGTTCATATTATAAAATACCAATCCCCCTGTAATTAATTCTGGAAAATTCCCTACCAGATTAACAGAATGCATCAGACGATTATAATGTGCATTTACAGAATCCCAAAAGACGCAGTGTCAGATACACACAATCCGATAGGCGCTAACAACAAAGGGACCAGTGCAGACAAATTAATCCTTCGCCCATTCAACCGTTACGAACAGAATGAGAAGAAACACCTGTAACGGCCATAAAACTTTTCACAGCTCTCAGCAACCAGAAATAGAAGTAACACAAAATTAAGTAGACTGAGTCATCCCTTTACACGTACACTACACAATTACTACTATCTCCGTTGACTGTCTCTCACTCCGGGAATTCACATTCACATCCCTTTTCAACACAATTTGAAACACTCTCCTTTTCCACCTACTTAACGGCTGATACATAAAAAGAAAAGAAATATTGTGCTACTACTCTTTGTAATTACAGACTCAGAACCAAAACTTTCATACTCAACCAGCTTTCGTTTAAATACAACAGACACTTTTATATTCAAACAAACGTTCACGCTAATATAAAATACATTTTTCTATCAAACAAAAAGATACACAGAATTGTACAAATTGTTTATATTGTACCTATATTGTCAAATACAAAATTTTTATATTTTTATACAACATTTCTTATTGCGTTGTCTTTTCTCGAAATTTGTGTTGTATTTTTGTAGACCGAAATTTTGCATTAAAACTGCCATTTTAATCCGGTTGTTCTGGAACCCCACAAGAGACACGGTACAAAAATAAAGAAATAATAACTTTTTGAAGTTACTGTAATGAATATCTAGAGACTGAGAAAACAGACTAAGACAGACTCTGAATTTGGGCACCATATATATTTAATATTTCTTATGAAACGAGGCATCTTTTTGTAAGAATGTTAACAAAAGTATTACCCAAAAATAACTTGGACACAACTACTTGCATTTGATGAATGTTATACTTTAGTGGATATATTTACCACCGTCTAATGCACTTTACTTTTAATTTCATTTCGTTTACATATTTCCTTTGTCTTTCTGATATATCTTTCCCCTGCTCCTGAAAATGCTAAACAAAATACAACCTTAGAAATGCGGTTAGAATTTCACGCCTCCAGTTAAGCCTTTAGTATGAGTCACCGTCATTCGTGTTTTCTCTGACTGCTTCCTTTTCGAAATTTGATTTACCGCTGTTGCGTGTACATAAATCAAACTGTGATCAATTATTCATTAATCAATACGGAACTCTCTTTGAATTTATCGAACCGAATCGATTAAATCTTCAAGTCTTTTAAGTTACTAACGTTCAGAATGTTTATATTTCAAATACTGTTTATCGCTAAAGTATTGCAGTAACTTTTGAAGCGATATATTCCGAAGGCATTGTATGTTCGAACAAAATTTCCAGAATTGTATATTTACATTGTTGTAAAACTGAAAAAAGGATTATCCGTACATGTAATATCTATTGTATATATCGTTTCGTAGATACGAGAGTCATTCAATAAATAAGGTGAAATATTCGGTATAAGAAACTTCTAATACATATAGAAGCTTACTTTTTTTTTTTTTCCTTTACTTCTTTTTCAAAAGGATTTAATTTTTTTTGCAGATTGAAAAAAAAAACTTTGAGAGTTTTGGAGATTAACAGAGATGGTTGACCAAGAAACATGGTCCTTGATTGAACAGAGGTCAGTTATCAAGTCTTTGGTTGCTGAAAGGTTCAAACCAGTTGAAATTCATAAGAGAATGTCAACTGTGTAAATTGCCACATGTTTCAGCCAAAAATGTTTACAAGTGGGCTAAATTGTTTAAAGAAGGACGGAGCATTGTTGATGATGAAGACAGGCCTGGGAGGCCTACAGGAGTGAGGTTTCCTGAGGTGATTGAATCAATCTGACAGAAGGGTGACAGTGGATGACATTGCAAGGACTTTGAGCCTATCTGTTGGGACAGCACACAAAATCAGTCACACGGAGTCGTCTTACATCAAGACAACGCAAGGCCTCACACAGCAGCCCAAACGCTGCATACCATCAACGAGCTGGGCTGAGAACTGCTCCCTCATCTCCCTTACAGCCCAAACCTTTCCCCTTCAGACTTTTACCTGTTTGATTCCTTTGAAATCGTTTACGAGAGACACGAAGTTTGAAAATGGCAATACGGAAGCTTGTGCACAGATAGGAAAATTGTGTGACACTGCTGGGAGACTACGTTACAAAATAAAAAAAGGAAGCTTCTACCTGCATTAGAAGTCCTTATACTGAAACATTCACTTTATTTATTGAATGACCCTCGTAAATGTCCCTTCAATTTGTAACAACTTTATCCCAGTTAGCCAAGAAAGAAAAAGTTTTGTAGCATTTTCATCTAGTTTTACGGTGTTTCTTCTAATTCAGCAAACCCAAATGGGTCTGCAAAATATACGACAACAATCCTACTTTACCCCGAGGCAAATTTACTGATGATGAAGGGGGTTGCTGATAACATAAACATTCACAGTAGGGTTAAGAATAATCTTAAATAGAAAGAAAATATTACGTGTTCCAAAAATGTTCCTTTTCTCGCACTTTCCGCCTGCAGAACACTCATCCGTTTACTTGCTTCCCTGAGACCAACAACATTTAAAAATGTAAATTCAAATCCACCCAATACTTTGTCTTTACTCTCACTTTTACTCCGTGTAACCCCCTGAGTATTAGTGGCATTCCTGCCTTGATTGGGATGAAATAATTAAATAAATTTAAATGCCACTTCAATTGCCATCTTCTATCATCTTGAATCCTGTTCATTTTTTGTCCTTTCCTCAATCCTACCTATACTCAGTCCTTACTCTCATTTTCACTCCATGTAACCCACTGCATACTAGTGACACGTCTTAGTTGCTTGGTTAAAAAAAATGTCTCGCCTATTCTCAGTCGCTTTTTCTACATCTTTGTCTTCCTTAGAATCAGACAAATCACTTCGGCACAATTCATATTTATTATTACACATGATCGTAAATGGGCGCATTCGAAAATTCCGGATCCATCATACGTTGGTATAAAACTCAACACTCAAGGTGTAAAATGGGATAAAGTTATTTAATAATGCTTCCCCATATTTAACACACTTTTTTTTTTTTACATAAGGATTTGTCCCTCCTTAAATCTTTGTGCCGCCTTCTATAAGAGGCGTAAAGCGTAGCTGAATAGCTTTAACATTTTCTTTTATATTCACTACTTCTACGGCATTAACAGAGCCTTTTCTCGGAGCTCGCATCCGGATAAAAACCAAGCGAGGCCCCACGCCGTCGTTTCAAGGGTCAACTCAAAACCTCTTACTAAGGACAGGAATCGATCTGATCAATTAAGAGACTGAAGCTGCAGTAAAATCAATTGTAGAAGAAAAACCCACGAAAAAAACTATTCTTCGAAAACACTCGAAAGAAAATAGGAGACGAAGAGAGTCGAAAAAAAAGCTAGAACTCTCTATCTGAATCTATCTACTCTACCATGCGGTGGCTGCAGACAGATGTTCATATTCAACATATGATTCATTTCGCACAGAAAGAAATTTTCGATGCGTAATCAAATATGCGGCAACGATTTTGGCGAAAAACGAGACGATATATGATGGTATTTTCTCACATCCTGCCATCGCCCAAATTCCTTTATCCAATACCATCTTTTGTTTCTTATAAAAAAGGGTAATATTTGGAATAGATATTTCTTTACATAGAATTATATAGAACACATTGACTGAGTAACGCGTACCAAATTCAGTAATTACGACGTATAAGATCGATAGGTTGTTATAACTTTCATTATAATAGGACCTTGAATAAGATTTCGTGGTTTTCTAACAGATGGCGTTCTTATAATTGAGTGCCTGTAGTTTCAGATGACCCGGCATCTATAAGAAAGTATCTAAATCTAAACTTATTTATAAATGGAACTTTGTCTGTGTCTGTGTCTGTGTGTGTGTCCGTTACCTATAGACTCCGAAACGGCTGAACCGATTTTCTTGAAATTTTCTACAGTTGTACTATAAGCGTCTGCTAGTGTTCTTAGCTAGGTTTTGTGTCGACGTACCCCCGATAAATAGCGAAAATCGATAATCGTAAAAATCGGGTTAAAAAAGGTGTGGTTCGATTTTAATCCAATTTGAGACATTCATAGACAAAGACATAAGAAACGATATTCAGAAGTTTGAAGGTTGCAGTTCTTACAATAGTGCAGAAAATCGATAATATATATATATATATATATATATATATATATATATATATATAAAAGGCAAGGTGTTTGTGTGTGTCTCTGTTTATCTGTCTGTATGTTTGTATTTGTTTCAGCCCTTTTATTTTAGTTTTTGCTTCGGGTTGGGCTCTAAGTAGGTAGAATTGTAGTTCTTAGTCTCAGCCGTGATACCATTTACTGAGAGGACTTACTTAGCCTTCAAAATTCAGTTTACGACGAAAAAACTTATTTGATATCAATACCAGGAAATCAAAATTTGACTTACATCCATTCATTTTTCTTTCAGTCTGCGGTTTCGTTTTAACTGAAAACAACTATTGCTTTTTAGTTATTCGTGCTAACGTCCAAAGAGTTTGAGCTCCTGGACCATGGATTAGTTTTTAAGCTTTCATTACACCCGAGCAACGCCGGCCTATACTGCTAATTTTAAGATAGTTTGAAATTCAGTGTATGTCATTTCGCCAAAGAGTAAGCAACTGTTTTTTATAGTGATAAACATGTCAGGTTTCATGTCTAAGTAAGTTTATTTGCGAGGGAATATACTGCATTACTTTCTTCAAAAGAAATTTGCAGTTGAAGTACAAAGAATTCTTGCTGGGACTTACAGCGAACATACTGTGGCAGAAACAACATGCACAGTTTGGTTTAACCGCCTTGAAAGTAATGACATAATTTGACGTAGTGAAAGGACACTCTGACGCAGCAAAAAAGGTAAATCTTTGATTTGTTCCCCGAAGGCCTTTACCCCGTCAAATCTTTCCAAAACATTCTTAATTCCGTTCAAATGTATATGCTGAGCTCAAATCGATAATTGTTTATTGAAGAAACCTTTTATTCATGTTATCGACCAGAAAAAAATCGGACTATATCTCACCCCTTACCACCGTTCCCATATCTGATTTACCGCTGAATGACGAGGCGTAGGCTGATACACCGGTGAATGACTTGAAGCGTAGGATACTTATTTGGACCTATTTACTTCCTTTGAGCAATTACTCCGCGATTTGTTTGGTTTCGGAACTCAGTTTACGCGTGAAGTCATTCTGCAGTGAATAACATTTTTGAAGCGTAGTGACGGTGTGAGATAAATATTGACAAGATATTTTTCTGGTCGATAACTTGAAAAAAGATAGGTTTCGTCAGTAAACAATTACCGATTTGAGTTCAGCATTTACATTTGCACGGAAATAAGGATGTTTTGGAAAAATTTGAAGGGGTAAAGGCCTTCGGGAAACAAATAAAAAATTTACCGAAAAAGTTTGAAGACAAACAACTGGAGGCATTACTTCATGAAAACTCATATCAGGCCCAAGCAGAACTTGCAATATCATTAGGAGCTGATCACAAAACATTTTCGGCATCAGGAATGATTCAGAAGCAAAAAAAACCTTGAGTGCCGAGAGACGTCAAACGAGAGTTGAGACTGAGAGACGTCAAACGAGAGTTGAGGCCGAGGGACGTCAAACGATGTCTTTTCACTTGTGAACAGCTGCTTTAACGACAGAAAGGGAAAGGTATTTTGCATCGTATCGTTACAGGCGATGAAAACTGGATACAGTATAATAACCGTAATCGTAGAAGATAGCGAGATAAGCACGGCTATACTTCAACATCGGCGACATAGCCGAATATCCATAGGTCGAAGTTTCTGCTCTGCATTTGGTAGCATCATCTGGTTGTAGTTTATTATCAATGCTTAAACTAACCGAAACCATGACGATAGATCTCTGTCGACTACGATTGATGCATTTAGCACGAGCATTGACGAAAAACGTCCTCTATAAGAGCAGACACGACTAAACTGATTTTGCAACATTACAACGCTAGACCATATATTCGAAAACGGGTAAAACATACTTGGAAACGTTTAAATCAAAAGTACTAACCTACCTACCGTATTTACCAGATATTACACTATCTGATAATTACCTGTTCCGATCAATGGCATAGGGCCTGGCTGAGCAGCACTTTCATTCATATAAAGATGCTTAAACAAGGATTGATTCGTGGTTAGTGTTGGGACGCCCGCGCCTATTCGGCTATAATAGACTATTCCATTACTATGTAAAGTAATGGTGGCATCTACGTAGGTGAGTGTGCCGAGCAGCCGATCGACAAGTCAGTCGTAGACTTCCGGTGACGACCCGGAAGTACCCATTGTTCATACTACGTCTTACGACGGTTGAGACGATTAACCATTATTCTTGTATTGGATAAGAATAACCTTTGTAAATACTATTTTCACGGAATACAACAATTAACCTATTCCTGTTGTTGAGTTACTTATTCTTACTCACGACATAACAGTTAGCTTCTAAAACATGTAGTTTTTCCGATGTGAAATTCAATTTTGCCAGAAAGATGAGGAAAAATGATGGCTAGCGATGCACTATACATTCATTGATGTGTTTCTTACTAATTTTTCTAGATAAAATATTACTTTTCATGCAAATTCAGCGACAACCTATCCAAGGTTTTAATATATAGATAAAGAAACAGAACATAGAATTAGCTGCACTGTGAGTAATTTGTGCAACAGCTATAAAATGAAAACATTAGTATAAGAGCTTCAGCCGTAAACTAGTACAATCTAGACTTCCACTAGGGTGTCATGGCTGGTGCCAAACTTCTTCAAAAATGTGTAAACTGTCTAATGCATCGAAGCGATGATGACAAAAAGCTTCTAGCGAATGAGGTTTTACGTCTTAGCGAGGACCATCCTCTTCAAAATTTGTTGAATAATTCTAGGATCACAAAGAAATGTTGGTTCTGGGTAATCTGATTCCGCCAGCATGTCTTCTGACTGAGAGATGGTAAGGAGCATGAAACCAATTCTTAATTGCTGTTTTGTTCCAGGTCCACTCCGAGCCGGAGTGGTAGTACTTATTAGGGTCGTAGCTATGGTCAAATAATTACCCACAAACTGGGGTCAAAAGATGATGAAAAATAAAATAGACTTTTTTTTGTAAAACTTCCAGCAATATGTTTGGAGAAGAAAAGATTACCAGCAATATATTTTTGAAAGATAAAATACTACAAGCAATATATATATATTTCAAAAAGTTATCATTAATATATTTTTGGAAAAATATAATAGATACCAGAATTACATCTAACTCTCGACATAATCCTCTTCACGTAAAACCTTATTTAAAAAAATGATTTCTTACAAAGACCATATATACTGTAGTGAACAAAACAAGATCTACATTTAAAATTCAAATCTGACTCATTGTTAGAAATAAATGATTTTCTCGAACTTACAAACTATGCTTAACACATATAAAACTCGAGAAATTTCCCACCTCGATACAAAATGTTTGTCGCCTAATAGAAAGCCCAGAATCACATGCGGGAGTGAATTCCCAAACGAAATAAAAGACAAGCAAGCTCGACCGTCGCGTCAGAGAGTTAAGCTGATCGTAATTAACACGTACCCTTGACAAACATCAAGCAATTGTTGTTATTATTGTCTTTATCTTTCTCTCTTACCTCTCCCCTCTTTCTCTCTCACCTCATTCTTCTTCATCGTTCACCCGTGTACTTGATAAACACACGGAACCCTTTAACACCAAGTGAATACTTCAAAGGTTCTCCTACCCAACAAACTCTCATACATACTTACATACACAAATATGTTCCTGCCTGCGTACACATAAACACATTCCAACAAGGACTTCTACGGACTCTGCCCTTAACTTCTTAATAATATCACTAATTGAACATTAAATTATGCTTTTCTATTAATTTTTATTTTACCATGCAAAATGTATAATTTTATTCTTCCACAAATCCACACATTCCAATCTTCAACCTTCTGATGGTAGCAAATAAATAGTAAGTTGTGGGTAGTTCGGTTATGTATGACACAAAGCCGAATCAATAAAAATTAATCATCTCCATATAGCTTCAATACTATTAATACGAATCTATTGTAAAAGTGTTGTCAGTATTAAACGATTCATAGGTTCGATATGTCGTAATACAAAACAAACCAGCCAAATCAAGCAAAGATATGTACGGAATAGCAAAAAGCAAACCCAGTGGGACGTTATTGATGATCAGCACAACTGCAAGCAAGTGTTTAGGTAATAAGTCACCATTAATACTAGAAACAGCGACACCATTTACTGGGCTTGAGAAACGTACTTCCCTGAAAAATTTCATAGAATGTTTCATATAAGATTCAATCGCCAGTAACAATGGTTGTTCGATTTATCAATGTTGGATGTTAACATATAAATGAACGGTTAATATTAACATTACTACTGTCATTAACATTTATATTATTTACATCGTTCAGACAGCTGTCCTCATCTTTATCAACTTCTTCAGGTGATATACATCTAAAGAGGGACTGAGTGTACAACGGCCGAAACATCTTAAATATGTCAATAAAGATGACAACAACAGCGTAAATAGCCACGATAAATCGCCCCAGAAATATAGACAGATACCATTAACATTTAACAATGTCCCGATGGCTTTTGTTGTCCTTTGCAAGTGGCAAAATTGAAAATTTTCATTTATTCCTAGAAAGGTCTTCTGTAAAGGTCTTCTCAGAAATTCTGATAGTGTGATAACTGTTAACCTTAGGCCTGAATAGGCAATATTTCGTAATGATCGATGCGCTATGAATCAAGTTTATGCACTGCGAATCAGTATTGATCACTGCATTGGGTGGAAATTTCCTTTTGATTAGTAACTTCATCAAAGTCAAGTGGATGGTGTACATCATGCAAGCCAATAGATGAAATTAATTGAATACAGAAGGGCAACCAAATTAGTTAGCATCTTCGGCAAATACAGTGAAGGTTTTCAATGATGTGCCATCCTGTAAAACACCCTGACAGAGCTATTTTTCCGTTAGGTCTTTTTACATCCAAGAATCATTGCACGAGAAGTCTTTATTTCTGATAGAGATTTCTAATTGGATGAATATCCATAGTCAGAAGATTTGAAAGTAAAAGCCGATAACTATATCTGTCTGGCTCTTTGTTTGATTTCACTCCATTTCAACACATGTTGAGCCCACACACACAGACGCACACACACACATCGGCAGACATATATATATATATATATATATATATATATATATATATATATATATATGTTTATGCACTGCGAATCAGTATTGATCACTGCATTGGGTGGAAATTTCCTTTTGATTAGTAACTTCATCAAAGTCAAGTGGACATATATATATATATATATATATATGTCTGCGGATGACTATTTACGCTCTCACACACTGATTGAGCACTCTGGAAGAATGGTAGACTTCGAAAAAACAGTAGCTAGTCTAGCATCTACGCATCGTTCATTCAGTAATGAATTAGAACACTCTACCTACTGGCGTATGTTTACATGGTATATCACACGCTAAAAGTCTAACTCCTTCTACCGAGCGCAAATAAACCAGAGGCTGAATCGCCGACTGACGCCAATTCGGTCGGGTTTCAATCCTGGATAAAAGCAATCGGTTGTCAAACTGTACTGATGAACTGTGATACAGAGAAACAGATCTGTCTTCGGATGATATTATATATATATATGTATATAAATGTGTGTGTGTGTGTGTGTGTGTGTGTGTGTGTGTGTGTGTGAGTATTAAATCCAAAAAAGAATGAGCAAATTGGTAAAATCACAAACACGATCCTATCAATTTTATTAATATGGAAATTGATCAAGGTGGAGGGCTTGATGTAAAAAGTACTATCTATTTACAGAAACAGTAATTCAACGCAATTAAATTTCGGAATTTTTTGACTTACTTTATATATATATATATATATATATATATATATATATATATATATATATATATAGGGTAGGTATGGATGGAATAAAATTCCGTATCCAAAAAAGCACTACTCTTAATGAAGCGCTCAATTCAAAGAGAGAATAATATTTATTAAAAATTTATAGCATAAATATGTTATAATATCATTACAAAAATAGCCATTTTGTTTCGATACTAAATGTCTCTAATTAAGTGATGAGTTTTGAAAAGGTTCAAAACTAGCCAAACACTCTTATTCAGGGAGACATTGTTACGTAGTCAGTTGTAACTACTCTGTAAACAAGTAATTTTTAATGTGATAAACATAAGAACAAAATCTAGAAACAATTTATTAATGTTAATATTCGATTAAAGAAGAAATCAGCATGATTGATCGACTAATAGATTCTCCATACAACAAAAATTAAAACTTTTAAATCTCTCTCCCTTTCTTTCTTTCTTTCTTTCTTTCTTTCTTTCTTTCCCTCTCTCTCTCTCTCTCTCTCTCTCAATCTATATATATATATATATATATATATATATGTATATATATATATATATATTAAAATTTGTGTATTTAGGCAGCAAATATTCTTTTCAACATGTCAGGTTAAACTTAGTGCAAACACTATGCTTATTTTTAATAAAATCCTTTCATACTCACGGATAATCTTTCGTGGATTACAATCAAAAGATGTCAGAAATGAGCTGTAACGTTGACAGATGTTATTTTCATTTATTTTTCAAGTTACCCAAGTACTTTCACACTCTTTTCAAAATCATCTTCAGGGGTGTGAATTCTAGAAAGGAAATGTAACCGGAAAACTGTGTTACTAAAAATTACTGTACATTTTTCTACTTCAAATATAACGGTTGACAAATTGCTAACGTTCATTAGAACGTGAAAATTATCCAAAATGGAATTTTTTTATATGCTGTAATGTCATAGTCATTTACTTGTTAAAGCATGAAAAAACTGTTCTTTTTACACACATTTTAGAACATTACTACAATGTTTATAGCATATATATATATATATATATATATATATATATATATATATATATATATATTGTCATCCGCAGACAGATCTGTTTCGCCGTATCACTGCTCATCAGTACGGTTAGACTACGATTGCTTTTTTACCCAGGATTGAAACCCGACCGAAATTTGCATCATATCGGCGACTCTAACCCTGGGGTATGAGCGTTCGGTGGAAGTAGGCACACTTTTTAGCGCATATCATTATACGCGCCCATATATATATATATATATATATATATATATATATATATATATATATATATATATATCTTTTCATCCATTTGTAATTTATTTTGTTTTTATTCTAATTTATAATATTAAGTCGAATGAATTTACACATTTTTATTGCTTCTTTAAATATCCTTTATTTTACGTTCTATGAATAATATTTCTGTTTGTCTATGGGATTTCATTTTTTTTTTTTTGAAATGCCAAAATATTTGAGTTGCAACATTGTAAATATGTGTTAATATCTGACTGAATCATAATTCTGTTCTAATTTAATTTATTTTTAGCTGTTATCATTGGTTTTTCCTTTTTCAACCTTTCGTCTCAATTTTTTCTTCACTTTCTACTCCTTCTGTATCTTTCTTTTAACTCTTTCTTTTCGTTTTCTTAATTTTTCATCTTATTTTCTCATATTCCTCGTTCTTTCTTTCTTCTTTTTTCCTTATTAAATCCTTCTTCATTAAATCTTTTTACCTCGTAAGAAATGTTTTTTTTCAAATATGAAAGTTTAGTGTTGCTTTCATGAATTAAAAAGAAATTAATAAATGCATTTATTACCGTTATTGCTCACTACCTGATGAGACATTGGTCTTTCAATGTCGAAACAAAATGTACTATTTTATAGTAGTTCTGTACGCGTTCTAAAATAATGTATAAGGCATCCACATTAAAGCCTATTTTGCTGTATCACAGTTCGTTACTACGGCTATACATCAACTTATTTTCAGTTGGCATCGGAACTCGACCGAGTTGGTGTTCGTCGGCAACCCTACCCGCTAAGCCATTGGCGCATGGAACACGGGAAAGGAAATTTTAACGCATTGTATATATAAGCGGTGTATACACAGGCCAGTCACCGAAAGAATTCAATTCATTTCAGAAGAGTAATGCATATATCACAGAAGTGGAAACTGTTTTTAAATTTTTTCTTCTTCAGAGAGTTTAATCGTAATGAGAACATGATATATTATTCATCCGTATACAAGCCTTTTTCGCTGTATCACAGCTCATCAGTGTGGCTAGACACATCCACTTGCTTCTGGCCGGGATTTTTATAACCTTCTGGTTATGACAACAACAACCTACATTCGGCAGTAAGACTTCTAATCACGTGGTTGTAAGAAGTGTAGTGTCACATCTTAAATGATGTTGCTTCCAGGTCCACTCTCATTCGAGTGATAAAATCTGTTTTCCAAGGCAAATTGTTAATATTTTTGTGGTCAAATCACTTACAGTAACAATACCAGAAATATATGTACATAGCAAAATACCAGAAATACCAGAAATATATGTACATAGCAAAATACCAGAAATACCAGAAATATATGTACATAGCAAAATACCAGAAATATATGTCCATAGCAAAATACCAGAAATACCAGAAATATATGTACATAGCAAAATACCAGAAATACCAGAAATATATCTACATAGCAAAATACCAGAAATACCAGAAATATATATACATAGCAAAATACCAGAAATACCAGAAATATATGTCCATAGCAAAATACCAGAAATACCAGAAATATATGTCCATAGCAAAGTACCAGAAATACCAGAAATATATGTACATAGCAAAAAATTACCAACAGTATATTTTTAAAAGAATTTACTAATGCTCGCAAGCAAATTAAACTTTGACATTAAATGACCCATGAGGTGATGATATGAGGCTAAACACATGAGCAAGCATACAAACTAGTCATTAATATTGTTGAGTAACACATAGACCCGAAAGCGAATTGGCATGGCGAAGGACGCGTTCGAGAAACTGAGTAAAGTATTAAGAGACAGAAAACTTTCGCTGGAAACATAGAAGAGAGTACTGGATTACTAGGTGATGTCAGTTCTTCAGTATGACAGTGAATGCTGGACAATATCATCAAAGATGAAGGAAAAAGTTGAAGTAACTGAAATGTGGTTCTACAGAAGGATGCTGCGGATATCATGGACCGAGCAAGTGAGCAATTATGTGGTTTTGGAAAGAATGGCAATGAAAAGGAAATTACTATTGAGCATCAGGAAGAGACAACTGAAGTTCCTTGAACATGCAATGAAGAAGGAAGACGTGGAAAACCTGATTCTAACAGGCCAGATAGAAGGAAAAAGAGACAGAGGACAGCAGCGGATAACATATTTGAAGAGCCTGAGGAGGTGGATGATAGAACGGGGGATGCGTGATGTTACCGGAGAAAGCATGCTAAGAGCCACCAAGGATAGAAAGACGTGGAAGGCCATGATCGCCTACGTCCTGAAAGGACAAAGCACATAGAAAAGAAACAAAGATGATTTTCATTACCAAATGTAATAAGTGGCAATATATCTATTCCGTTTTATTGTCCATTCAGAATTTTTATTCCAACCTGTCAGATGCTATCGGCCTTAAATCAAACAAAACTACTTGCAAAATTTACGTTGTTTGATTAAAAAAACTATTCATGTCTGAATCGCTTTAGATTGGTTTTGTCCCTTAAATTATTATTTCTGGTCATATATCTGTTTTTTTTTTTAAATTTGTGCTCTTTGTTGTGCTCTTTCCGTCCGTCTGTTCTATAAATATTTCATGTCTTCTGCTCCGACGAATTTAAGTCGTTGGTGCCCCTGCCACATGAGTTTACTTGTGCAATCAGACCGGTAACAAGGCCTCAACCATTCACTGTTAGATCAACCAAATGCAGCCGACAATTCTATCAGCTTATTTTCTCGCGCTTCCCGCCTGTGGAACTCTCTTCCATATTCTTTCTTTCCTCACGGTTACAACCTCCAGGAATTTAAATGCAATGTCAATAGCCATCTCTTAACCACTTGACTCTAGTTCTTTCTACATTATCCTGTATATATTTTCCTTCCTCTCTACCTTTGCAACTGTCATCACGCCTATATTCCCATCCTTCTCTTGCTCCTTTCTCTGACACCCACTGTAACTGGTTAGTCTTTCTCTTTATTCTCCTCTTATCTAATCTTTTTCTCTTATGTAGCCCCCTGCGCATCAGTGGCGTTACTGCCTTGCTTGGTGTAAAACGATTAAAAGCAAAATCAAAATTATGTTACAGAAAAAAAATTTCCTTGACGCTGTCATCTGAAAAGCAATGAAAATTACAAACGTTTGTAATCATGACAAAAACTGATCCTTTTCCCTGATTCCTTTCAAAATTTAATATTTGTTATCTCCCATTTAACAAACCCAGTTCATCTTTTTAAAAAAAGACAAATAGCCTTTATCAGCACTGCTATCACCAGTATCACCGGCGTTGAACAGTAACCAAAGAAGCCAGCCAGACGTATCATCAAATTAGCTGAGATATCTGCCAGTATGAAATTGTTATTAATTTTCTTATATGGAAGTCTATCAAAAATAAACAACTCTAATTATTCACCGAGGACTTTGGCTTTTGTGAATTCTTTTTCCACTTTTAGCGATGCAATCAATCCGTGCACACTATTCGAAAATTACTGGGTAATTTATTGCAAACAGTTATGTTAGAAATCTCATTATACTGTGCAAGAAAAATTGGGAAAAAATCTCTTTCAGTTTTTTTACTGGGAACAAATCGCCTTCATACGGATAGAAAATGAATCCAGTAAAGATAGAGGGGAGGGGGGGGAAGCAGCGCGAAAAGTATTTGATGGGCTTGAACAAATTGGGTGGTGGAGCGGGGTTTGGGAGAGATACCAAGACGAAAATTAGAATCGCAGCAAACAATGAAAAGAAGAAATGCAAAAATACAGAATCAGAAATCGTAGAACCGAGTTCGAATTCCAGTGGAATTTCTTTCATTCAATTACGTACAAATGTTCTGGGGAAAGGTATTAATCCATCTACTCTCTCTCTCTCTCTCTCTCTCTCTCTCTCTCTCTCTCTCTCTCCAACTATGTATTAAATAACAGGACAGAATGGGTTCTATAGATTTGGTTGGCAACCAGTCTAACACAGAAAGCAATGGCAACCTAATGCGGGAAAAAATTCTGTCCAATCAGTTAGGTCTCTTTCGAGACATGATTGCCCAATCGTGTATTACGTATGGCAATTATTTTTTTGATATGCACAAAACTAGAATCAAGTATTTTCTGACTGGAGTTATTTAAGCTTTATTCGAGGGGATCCTGAAAGAACTAGAAGTAATATCAAGATTTATTACAATGTTAACAACAGAAAACACGCATATGATCAGTCAGTTAAGTGCCATACGTGATGCAAGCCTTGGGCGATCATGTCTCGAAAGAGACATGACTGACTGGGCAGAAGATCATCCCGCAGGAGGTTGCCATTGCTTTCTGTGGTAGAGTGGTTGCCGATTAAGGCTATAGAACACAATGTGTCCTATTATTTAACCTTTAACTGGAGGGAAGTGATGGATTAATACCTTTCCTAAATGAATGCAAATAATTCAACTGGAATTCGAACTCGGCTCCTCCGATTTGTCGTTTCGAGTTGTTTTCCACAGCACCAAAACGCACATCCGTCAGAATGATAGAGTTATAGTGGGTTGCTTATCTATTCTTTTCTAGTTGTAGTAGGATTCCGTTCTAGCTAAGGGTAATTGTGTACCATTGCAGGTTAACGGAATTTGGCCTTGTGGTAGATAGCCCACTATAATTCATAAAATGATTATAAAATCAAGAAAAGCAAAATTGAATTGAAAATAACATTTATATATACACATATCAATTAATGTTTTTACAATTAAAATAGTACTTGAACGGAGGTTAAATGCTCATAAAAAATAATAAGCTGAAAGATGTTTAAGGCTTAGGAAAGTGGGAAGCTGTGGTATATGAAGAATGTCTTTGAAGTAGTCGCTTCTTAGGTAAGTAAGTACTTTTGAGACAGTGAAGAAGTGATGCGATGTGAAGGGAGGTGAAGGGAGGCGAATGTAGTAGACGCTTGACTTAAGTTAAGAGGATATTAATGACATTTTCTCTTTGGTCTCTGCGTCAGTCTGTCTGCTGGAGTCTTGTCTGTATCCGCTTTTTATATCTGCTTTTTGGATCAAAACAGCTCGTTTGGAATTTCGTACTGTATTTGATTTTGGGCTTCCCGTTGTTTGGTAAATAAAATGCGCGTAGGCTCGCGAAATGGAAATTTGATATTTGATTAATTTTTATTTTTCAACCGTAACATCTGCGCGAATACACCTGCGCAGAGACGACTTTTGTTTATTTGATTTCTGCTCGTTATAGAGCAAACATCCGGTCTCTCGCTTTTGCTCGGTACCGCCACATAGTAATTGTATATGATGCAGAGAGGAAAAGGCAGACATTTCCAGTGGATTTAGTAAAAGTGGGAGGAAAGGAATAAATGTGATATTACGAAAACAGAATGTATGGTTATCAGGATGAGGAGACAGACAAGATAGAAACTACGACCAACATCAAGTGTGTACAACTATTGAAATATGAGGGAAATGTTTTAAGGTCACAAGAAAATTAACAGTGATATTCAAAGGCGAAATGGAATAAGTCAGTCAGTTAAATGCCGTACGTGATACACGCTTGGGTGATCATGTCTCTTTCAAGACATGACGGACTGGGCAGAAGATTATCCCGCAGTAGGTTGCCATTGCTTTCTGCGGTAGACTGGTTGCCGACCAAGGCTATAGAACCCAATCTATCCTGTTATTTAACCCATAACTGGAAGGAAGAGACGGATTAATACCTTTCCCAAGGGTATTTGCGCGTAAGTGAATACAATGGATTCTACTAGGAATTCGAACTCGGCTCCCCGGTTTCTCGTTCCGAGCCGATATCCACTGTACCACAACGCACAAGACAATTCCTAAACAAAATATAAAGAAAGAGTATTATTCCATTATAAACAAAGAAAAAAAAGAGTTCGGCCATTATGATATAAATCCTCTTATACGGCGGCCATTCGGGACAATCACAGAGATAAATAAAAAAATAAACTTTACGCAACAGACATCTGCATAATAAAAATACGTTAAACTTAACATATGAGTAGTGAAAAACGTTTAAAGGCAATGGATAAAGAAAGTACATTTGTAGTTAGAAACGCGGATGTGCGTTAAGGATATCGACTCGGAACGACAAATCGGGGTGCCGAGTTTGAAATCCTTGCATTCACTTATGCACAAATACCCTTGAGAAAGGTATTAATCCGTCACTTCCCTCCACTTATGGGTTAAATAATAGGGCAGATTCGTTTGTATATCCTTTGCTGGCAACCAGTCTACCGCAGAAAGCAATGACAGCCTACTGCGGGATTATCTTCTTCCCAGTCAGTCATGTCTTATTCGAGACATGATCGCCCAGAGTAGGTATCATGTGTGTCACTTAACTGACTGATAGATAGAATCAAATAAATCCAGTTGTAATTTCCATGACATCTAATGAGGAAAGACAGCTTAGAGAGTTAGACATTTTCAGAAGAGATTAAGGGCAAAACGGCAAAAGAAAACCACGACGAATTTGCTTGTGTATATGGATGGGTAAAACAAGTCGCCAAAGACAGGTTGAAAATACAAAAGAGCTACAAAAAATAGGAAGTTGCGGAGGGTTATGATCCTAAAGTGACAAGGATAATAAAATTAGAAGAAGGTTGATTATTGATCGTGTTTTATTATTCTCATACGCTACGTTTTGCTGATGAGGCGTTTTGAAAGAGACATATCTAAATCTATAAATGGAACTTTCTGTGTGTGTGTGTATGTGTGTGTGTCCGTTGCCTATAGACTCCGAAATGGCTGAACCGATTTTCTTGAAAATTTACACAGTTTTACTATGAGCGTCTGCGAGTGTTCTTAGCTATGTTTGTGTTGAGGCACCCCGAAAATCGATAATCGAAAAAATCGTGTTATAGAAGGAATGGTTCGATTTTAATCCAATTTGATACACTCATAGACAAAGACATATGAAACGATATTCAGAATTTCAAGGTTGCAGTTCTTACAATAGTGCAGAAAACCGATAATATATATATATATATATATAAGGCAAAATGTTTGTGTGTTTCTGTTTATCTGCCTGTATGTCTCTATTTTTTCAGACGTTTTATTTTAGTTTTTGCATCGGGTTTAGCTCTTAGTAGGTATAATTGTAGTTCTTAGTCTCAGCCATGATACCATTTACTCAGAAGACTTATTTAGCCTTCAAAATTCAGTTTACGACGAAAAAATTTTTTTGATATCCATACCAGGACATCAAAATTTGACTTACATCCATTCATTTTTCTTTCAGTCTACGGTTTCGCTTTAACTGAAAACAACTATTGCTTTGTAGTTTTTCGTGCCAACGTCCAAAGAGTCTGAGCTCCAGGACCATCGATTAGTTTTTAATCTTTCATTACACCCGAGCAACGCCGGGCTATACTGTTAGTATAATATTAACCGCTTATCAGAAAGCATTATAAGTTACAGAGAGAGTGAGAGCAAGGGAGAGAAAAAATACTGAAAGACCAATGTACCTGTACAGAATGCATAACACTGGGAGCGAGTGTCGTGTCAATAAAGCATGTTCGGTATTACATTGCCTGGGGTTTCTAATTGGGACTGTTCGCCACACAGTGTCAGCGGTGGGATGAATTAATAAGAACAACCAATACGAACCGAACAAAGAGGGTGGCATAAAAATACCCAGCATATTTCTCATTTTGAAAACCCGAGCAATTGTAAGCGTAGAGACAAATATTTTTACACCATGCTGGGTGCGACTGATAAATTATCGTCTAAATGATGTTAGAAAATGGAAATAACACTGATATTTCAGTTTAACGGATATACGGAGTGAGATAGATAACCTAAATGACGTCTAAATGCTATCAAAATAGAAATAAAGCTCATTTTAACATATATTCAGGGTGCGATAAATAAACTGTCGTCTAAATGACGCAAAAATAAAAATAATTCCTGGCCTCTCATTTTAACAGATTTACATTGTGCGATGGATAACTTGTCGTCTAAATGATGCATAAATAGATACCTCCACTCATTTTCGATACCTAAGGTTTAAAAGGAATTTTTAAAAATATAAAACATTTTGCTGAATCTTTCATTTTAGCTTTAATTGAAAGCTAAATGATTAAAATTATTATTTCTAGTTAGCCAAATTCTCTGCTGTATTTTAACTAGAAATTATATTAACTTGAATCTCCAATTTTAAGAGTTTTTTAAAAGTTTTTAAAAAAAAGGTTAATTCTCGGTATTGAAGTCTTGTAAAAATAAAATAACATCTGTGACATGTTATCTTTAAAAATGAGCAAATTTAATGTTAAATTAATATGATTGGAAACAATTATCATTTGTCTGTAGCATGCTATTTAGAATACAAGTATTTCTTAATCAAGGAGCTATTATCATTCTGATCTGTGAAGTAACTCATCACAATCAGATTTGGTGACAAGGTATGTAAGCTTGACCATAAATTTACGAATTTGGACTTCAATTGCAAAAGCTTCTTTTAATTTTGAACTTCATTTTTCTTGATCATTTCACCCCATGTAAGGCGGTGACGCCACTGATGCTCAGGAAGCTACATAAAAGAAAAAGATTAGATAGGAGGAGAGTAAAGAGAAAGACGAACCAGTTACAGGGGTGTCAGAGAAGGGAGCAAGAGATGGATGGGAATACAGGTGTGATGACATTTGCAAAGGTAGAGAGAAAAGAAAAGATATACAGGGTGGTTTAGAAAGAACTGGAGTCAAGTGGTTAAGAGATATGTATTGACATTGCATTTAAATTGCTGGAAGTTGTAGTCGTCAAGAAATCAAGAATATGGAAGAGAATTCAACAGGCGGGAATTGCAAGAAAAGAAGCTACTAGAGTAGAATTATCGTTGGCATTTGTTTGATCTAACTGTGAATAGGTAGTAGCCAGTTGCCAGTCTGGTTGCACGAATAACCCCAACTGGCAGGATGAGCAGTGACTTAAGTTCATCGGAACAGAAGCCATGAAAATATTTATAGAGGGAAGCCACATCCCGTCTGTGTGAAAGTCGAGCCGCCAAGTCGCTACCTATCACATCTGACCATAAATGACAGCAATGCAATTATCATGTGATCAAAATTGATATCCTGTAAAGAGCCAACAGTAAAAGCATTGAATCGCTGATCATTAAACACAAGTCTTCGATAGTCAGGACATGCAGCAAGAAATGAAAGAGTCAAGAGTTCCATGTCAAGTCTTATTTAGTGACCTCAATTCAGGGATAAGATACAAGAACCAAATCAAAACAAGATTGAAAGCATCTGTTCTTGAGTGTAAATCGTTCGAAACACAAGCTCAAGAATGTACAAAATGGCGGTGCTCTAACACCATCGGAATCAGAAGCTTACAAGCCACCGGTAAAGAAAAAGAAGTCAAACGACAAAAGAGAAAATCTCATAAAAATCGACAGAATTATTCACTAACAATATCATGCAGTCAACGCCCTCGGCTCTTCCATGCAAGAATTGATCTATCTAGTCATCAACACCATCATCATCAAGAAGCGATGAGTAAAGAAGAAATTAAATTCTTAGATTCGAAATAAAGCTGACTGCGATATAAGAATATTTATGACATATCAAAGAAAAACCTTCCCCCGGCTAAGACTGCTAATATTTTTTTCGGCAGCTTATATAAGGTTTCCCAGAATGGAAAAAAAAATCAATCCCTTCCTCTGATTATATGTGGTTTCCGTTAAATTGATTTTCCATCCGTCAAACGAAGAAGTGACACTAATAATTCTGTTTCTGTTTCGTTTTCTCTTCCTATCAGATACTTTGTAACATCTGGATTTTGTCTCATATTTAACATCCATATTTTTGAGATGTGGCTTCTTCTTTATATCGGGCATCTCCTCACAACGAAGGCATTAATTGCTGTAAGACTCCCAGTGCGCAGGCGATTATTGCTCTCTACATCTTCAGGTTCGTTGTAGGGATAATATATTTTATTTGTCCTAAAACTTGATCTACCATCCATTTACTCACATTCCAAGGTATTTGACGAACTATTATTCTTGGTCACTTTTGCATTCACTCTTTTTTGTATCAAATTTGCCAAACACCCTTTCCTCATTATGTGCCCTAAAAGCCTAAATTGTTTCTTCTTGATGTTAAGTATAAGTTTCCTTTTAATTTATATCTTCACTAAAACCTCTTTGCTCATGTGCTCAGTCCATGATATCCTTAGCATCCTTCTGTAGAACCACAGTTCTATTGCTTCAAGTTTATTCTTCATATTTGAGGATATTGTCGAGCACTCATTTGCCATACAAGAAGATTGCTACTAGGTAGTAGTTTAGTCGTCTTTTCTTTCTATCGGAGGTTTTCTATTTTTTAAATAATCTACTTAATTTTGCGCAGGTCGGCTGCACGGCCCGCGGCCGAGATCAAAGGGCAGTATCTGTTCTTAGATACTCACTACCTGCCCGCTGGCCGGGAAACAATGACCAGCTTTGACAAGCTATGACCAGCTTTGTACCCAGTTTTATGCATAAGCAGGGGGCTGGGTAATCTTTGACCAATGGCCTGATTATACGCGCTCAGGTTCCTCAAGTTAAAAACTGACCTTGTGTCACAGCTCGCCCCAGTGGGGGAGTAGGGTAAATACCAAATGCAGTATCTGTTCTCAGATGCTCACTTCCTGCTCGCAAGCGTGGAAGCAATGACTACCTTTTGATCAGCTTTGAAAAGCAATGACCAGCTAAGACCAGCTTTGTATCCAGTTAAATCGTAAGCAGGGACTGGGTAATCGTTGACCAATGGCGCCCAGGTTATTAGAGATGTGCGTTGTCGTGCAATGGATATTGACTGGGAACGACAAATCGGGGTACCGAGTTCAAATTTCTGTTGAATTCCTTGCATTCCTTTACGCACAAATATCCTTAGGAAAGGTATTAATCCGTCTCTTCTTTCTAGTTATGGGTTAAATAATAGGACAGATTGCATTCTATAGCCTTGCTTGGCAACCAGTCTACCGCAGTAAGCAATGGCAATCTAATGCGGGATAATCTTCTGCCCGAGCAGTCATTTCTCTTTCGAAAGATGATTGCCCAAAGAGTGTATCACGTATGGCACTTAACTGACTGAGATTGTTTTATTAATTTATTCTTGGCTATCCCAATAGGCCTTTCGGCTTTAGGGTGTCACACTTTCAGTCCTTCCCAGATACTTAAATATCTGCACTTGTTTTATTTTAGTAGCTCTAATTTGCAATTCGCACTTTGGGATCAGTCTTTTGCTAAAAACTATGCATTTTGTCTTCTTTGCAGTTGATTTTTAGTCCTTCCTTTTCGCTTTCTGTTGAAAGTGGTGTGAGTACAAATACTGATAATAAATATAACAGACGGGTGTTTGAACACTGATTTAATGGAGGACATCATTTCCTTGCTACACCTACGTTCCATTAAGCAAGAGGGGTAAGTTTAGCTGTTACCAACGCGGGAAGTATAATCACCAAACCTAGTGAACAATTCGTTCAAAGCCATTGCGTTCATCTTCCTAATTTTGGGTCTCTGGAAAGATTTTTTCTCGTCAGAATTTTGCTAATTTATAAATCTACCATTCGCCCGTGCAATGAATACAGTGCCGTATCTGGTTAGGTGTTCATGCTATTTATCTCAAGGTTCTCGACACACCCCAAAGAAGTATATGCAATGTAATCAGTCTTGAATTGCCATCTCGACTTCAATCTCATTCTCACCGATCTGACGTGGCTTTCCTCTGTCTTTTCTTCAAATATTTTCATAGCCACTGCTCTGATCTGATGAGATTGTTTCCCTAATGCCCCATCCAAGTAAATTTAATCGCGCTACTGGATTGGAATCTAGGTCCCATCATTTTACTGTTGAAATACTTAAATATAACCGCCACTTCTACTTAAGAGTTTCTCTCCTCGCACTTCCCGCCTGTGGAACTCTTTTCCATCTTTTAGGCTTCAATGATAAAGGGACGTCAATTATTATCGTCTATCTTACTGAATCTTTTTTTTAATCATATCACCCCGAGCAAGGCGGTAATGCCACTGATGTGCAGTGGGCTACGTAAGAATCAAACGATTGAAAAAGAGAAAGCCGGAAACCACATCCTAAACAGAGAACAAGGGATGAGCCGCTTCTCCTGTTCAATAGACGTGGGTGGAGTATGAACCGGGCGATAGTTTAGTCTATCTACTCCAATTGAAAACGATAAAAAAGAGAAGAGTGAAAAGACTGGAAGAGAGATCTTTTATATTTGCTTCAATACCATCTGTACCCAGTTTTTTCTCTCACTATACATCCCTGCGTACTAATAGTGATCACGCTATGCTTGTGGCAAAATGTTTTTTTTCTTTCCTTATTGCAATTCTTTAAATATCAGCGACTGCAAAGTTGGGTATTGCCAGTTGATTTTTCTCCTCAAAGTCCATATTGTACATGTACAAAACTACCATTCACCAGTACTTTGAATACTGCTGAAATATCTGGTTGGGTTCTCCTACTATTGATCTCGAGGCTCTTTAAAAAATCTAGAGAATATCTGCAAAACTTGGCATCTTGACTTCAGTTACATTCTCACTAGGCTTACCGCCATATCACGTTGAATAGACCGGTTCTCGCTCGACCACCAATGTTAAGTCAACGTTGAACCTGGTCAGTACTTAGATGGGTGGCAGCTTGGGAAAACCAGGTGCTGTAAGCATTTAGTGACGGAAGTGCGTTGTGGTTCAGTGAATATCGGCTCGGAAAGAGACATCGGTGAGCCGAGTTCGAATTCCAGTTGAATACCCTGCATTCACTTAAGTACTGGTGCTCTTGGGAAAGGTATTGATCCGTCACTTCCCTCCAGTTGTGGATTAAATAACAGGGTAGGACCTGGGGACCTTGCCCTTAAAAAAAAAGATCCCAATGAATCTTCGTACTCGAAAAGAAAAAATATTGCAAGACACAAAACTTATATAAAAAGAACAATAATTTGTTGAAAGAAAAAGTTATTACCAGCAATAAATAAATAACACTTAGTTGGCAATAAATGACCCGCTGAGGTTGATATGCCATAAAAAAAAACAACCAACCAACCAACATTCTCACCGACATTGCGTGGCTTCTCTTTGTCTTTTCTATCAATATTTTTGTGGCAACTGCTCTGACGAGCTTTTTATCCTGATACTCTGACAACATGAATTTCTTCTTCTTCTTCTTCTTCTTCTTCTTCTTCTTCTTCTATGTGCCTTGTCCTCGTTCTGCCATCTCAGGCCAGTCAAGTACATTACACTCTATATGGCCTGTTAGTATCCGGTTCTCCAAGCCCTCCTTCCTCATTGCATGTCTCAGGAACTTTAGTTGTCTCCTTATGATGCTCAGTATTCATTGCTTTTTCGTTTTCATCCTTTCCAAAACCTCATCTTTGTTCACATGCGCGATCCATGATATCCGCAGCATCCTTCTGTAGAACCAAATTTCAGTTTCTTCAAGTTTTTCTTTTATCTTTGATAATATTGTCCATCATTCACTGCCATATTGAAGAACTGACATTGACATAGCAATCCAGTTCTCTTTTCTTTGTTTCTAGAGAATTTTTTGTCCATCTTTCTGAGATGATGTAGTATTTACACTATTTACACTATTCGGACTATTGTGCTCATTTTTGTTGCCATTTACACGATGTTTTGACCGTTGTACGCTCCGGCCTTTAGAGCTAGGGAGTTAGAACCGAATCATTTATTTCAATCACTGGGGTTTATCATTCTCATTCCTTACATACAGCCACTTTTGTGGAAACAAGTAGCTTGGAGAGTTAAAGGGAGATGACTCATAGCTATCAAAAGAAGCTTTACGCAAGAAATGAGAAAGATATGCCACAGGGATTGTAATAAAGGGTTCGGTTTGAAATTCCTAGCAGCTGAAGAAGGTTGGAGCGTACAACGGACGAAACGCCGTTTAAATGGCAACAAAAATGAGGGCAATAGTCATAATAATTTAAATTGTGTAACAGGAATTCAATTGTTCTACTATATTGATATCTATATCAAATGATTAAAAAATACATAAGACTATGTAGACAAGCTTTCCAGACATTTTTGACGAACCGCAACTATGAATTGACTAATAATGGGTCTTGGCGTTAACAGTTTCTATTTTGTAAAACCCTGCTTGCTAGAGAAACTGAATTAACTACAACAGAGTCTGTCGTTTTTAGGCTTAGGCTGCGTTTTTATACTCTTTACGCAGAATCTACACATCTAAGAAAAAGAAAAATCTTTAAATATTTGAATAGATGACCGAACATTCATCCCACATTTTTTATGTGATCATATGTTTTACGTGTTTACGTTTCAGCAAAAAGTGAATAATGAAGAAAGTCAAATTCAGTATGTCATACAGTGAGTTAATTGTTTTAGCGGGAAACTGCTGTTATTCCCAATGGAAGAACCAGCAAGTCAAGATTCTTAAAGCTAACCATTGGGACCATATATAATGAAGTTTTAACAGTGATATTAATCTTTAATTTATTTTTATAATCATATCGCCCCAAGCAAGGCATTTACTGCCACTGTTTTGCAGGGGTTTATATAGGAGGAAAGTTATGAGAAAGAGTGACAGGTTATAGGGGGTGTCAGGAAGTGGATAAGAAAAGAATGAAAATACTGATGAGAGTGGAGTGAACGGAGAAAGGAGCATGAGAGAGAGCATGCAGGTTAATATGGTAGGAGATGACTATTGACTTTACATTTAAATTCTTGGAGATTGTTACTGTCGGGAAAGCAAGTAAATGGAAGGGAATTCCGCAGGAGAGAATAGAAGCTACTAGAGTAGAATTTGCCTTTGCAATTTATTGGTTTCACAGTAAAAGGATGGAACCTATTTGCTAATCAATCTTGTGGCTCGAGTAAATTCATATATAGGGGGCACCATTGGGCTAAGTTTATCTGAGCAGAAGCCGTGAACGTATTTGTAGTATATATATATCAGAATGATTCAATTTAAGCAAAAAGCTTTTTTTTATTTTACAGAGGCGACAAGGAAGATTGGTACCAATACATCATTGCTAATTGAACGGACAAGTTTCATCTTCAAATGTACAAATAAAAAATCGTAATATTCTGTAGTAAAATCTTTTATGGGTGCGATGGATGAATTGTCGTGTATATTACACAATATTTAAAATAACACTTTTATGATGAATTCCTACGAGAAATGGACTATTTCTTTTTACTATATAATTACCTGCAGCAATCACTTACATACGGCAATTAGATAAGCAGCTACCGACAGTTAGTAGGCCCTTAAAGCCAGCTACGAGTCAGACAATAAGCAGCGTAACTGTACCGTTCCGATTTACTTATTTCTATTTACTTATTACTAACGCTTACTTTGTAGATATGTTCTTGTTATACTAATACACTGTTTTGAACATGCCTCCTGTGTTCCGTGTCTTTCACCACAGCAACACTGACATTTCATGTTAATAGATATGTTACCAAACGTACATAAAATATAAAAATAGCTTGGAATAGTAGAATGTAAATTCATTCAATAAAATCGCCCTTAGCTTCAACAACGGCCTCCAGACGACTTCAGAGTTTCCAGCAACACTCCTGGACGATCTTCTCATTTATATTAGTGAATGCTGCCATTATCTTTGCCTTCATTTCATCTTTGGTCTTACAAGGAGTTTTGTTGCTCAACTTCAGCCCTGACATAATAATCAAAGGCATTGCAGTCTAGAAAGTTTGGTGGCCAGATGTAAGGTCGCGGAAATTGTCTAACAGCCTTGGCTGCGTTCTTCAACTTGTGTAACATGATTGAGAGTACTGTAGGCAGACATAAGAACTTCCAGCAGATACTATTGACACGTGGCAGCACAATCAACTCGAGGCAATCGATGTAGGACAGCGTGTTGTATCTGAGGTCCCCACCAACAAATTCTAAAGTTCTTTTCTTATCAGAACGATCAGCGTGAGTTTCCCGAGTTTCCGTATCGTTGTAATCGTAATTAGACTCATCCAACGCATTCTATACCCTATGCCGTGTCCACAGAATGACGTCCAGTGACTTTGAGAGGATAGGATTGAAGCCCCTGGCGCGTGTACGAAGCAGTACAAAAAGCTTGTTCTAAATTTGTAGTTGAGGGAATTCCATCATGGTGCTCTTTACTCACAGACGGTGCCAAACAGAATAGACTATACTGAGCAATCGGCCAAATCAATAGCAAACAATGCGCATGTATCTAATTTATAATGTAAAATGGCAACAATGTCGCCATCACGCCCTGTATATCTATCTATCTATCTATCTATCTATCTATCTATCTATCTATCTATCTATCTATCTATCTATATATATATATATATATATATATATATATAAAGAAGTGAGTTATTTTTTTTCTCCAAAATAACGTTTATTATAATCAATATTAATAACCTAATAAGTCATTGTTCTTTCAAAGTCGAATCGAAATGTAAATTTTTCTTGTAGTTTATAGTTCGTACATTTTCTAAAGTATAATATATATATATATATATATATATATATATATATATATATATATATATATATATATATATATAAAGAAGTAAGTTATTTTTTCTCCAAAATAACGTTTATTATAATCAATATTAATAACCTAATAAGTCATTGTTCTTTCAAAGTCGAATCGAAATGTAAATTTTTCTTGTAGTTTGTAGTTCGTACATTTTCTAAAGTATAATATATATATATATATATATATATATATATATATATATATATATAGTGTGTGTGTGTGTGTGTACATATATATATGGCTATATGTGTATGTGTGTGCATGTTTGTGTGTATGTTGAATAAGGAAACAATAGAATTCTAAGAAGATCGATCGAGGTAAAAAGTAAAACGAGATCGAAAAATTACTGGCTTTCGTGTCTTAACGTTTCATGTAGACTCATAATTCATTATTTTTTCTTATACTGCACACACACACTCACAGACACACAACAGATACACACGCACATACACAGATACACATACACACATATATATTTATATTCACTAGTGGATATGTTATAGTTCCATGGATGGGCATCTATAAAGAATAAAATGTATCAAAACTCATAAATTATATCAAATCATAAGATAAACTTTATTAAATTATTCTGGCGGCAGATGCCACCGTTAATATAAGGAACGAGAAAATGGCCACTTGACATGTGCGACGAAGCGCATATTAATGTCAATCGAATTCATCAAACGCTGTTTGAGATTTGTTATCTCTGAGGTTTTGCGAGCCAAAAAATATAATTTAAAACTTATCACATGAAACGTAATAACAAAGAGAAAAACGAACTTGACTAAAGCGTTCATGTTGATAGTCTTAGAATTTACATTAATAACTCAAGCAGGGGCCGATTGCCTTGGATGTGTTATGTAAATGCTGAGTAACTAGAAGGAAAATGAACAGGATTCACGTCGACCCAAATTAATAATGGGGGATGAAAGCTTATCGTTCTATAATCAATTACATATTTTCTAGACACTTTATGATTCGTTTGCATTAGACATGTGATGTGAAGGAAAACTTAGAGAATCTGATACTCACAAGTCAGATATGGAAAAAGAGATACGGGAAAGCAGCAGATATAATATTTAAAGGAATTGAGTAGGTGTATGTCAGAGCGAGGTTTGGGTGAAGTAACAGAAAAAATTGTGCTAAGAGTCACCAGTGATAAGCAGACGTGGAAAGCCATGATCGCCTACATCTTAAAGGGACAAAGAAGAAGAAGAAAAAGAAAAAGAAGATTATAAATATACGATAAAATAAATACCGAACAAGTTTTTCCCACGAATGTATTCCAAAAATTGTGCATCGTTTTAATACATTTATTACGCACGTATTACTTTTAAACAATCGATTTTCGATTTTCGATTTTCGATTTTCGATATTTATCGGGGATACCTCGACAGAAACATAGCTAAGAACACTCGCAGACGCTTTTAGTACAACTGTGTAAATTTTCAAGAAAATCGGTTCAGCCGATTCGGAGTCTATAGGTAACGGACACACACACACACACACACACACACGCACACACACACAGACAATGTTTCATTTATAAATAAGTTTAGATATATTATTCTCATACCGTTTTTTTTAGACTGGCAGGAAACATTCAAACTTTGACCAGATTATTTCTTTCATCTAGCTTGAAATTTTTTCTCAACTTTCGAAACGATGCTCTATTGTTCAAATGCAATTACGCGTCTTTATCTGCACGTCGCACAATTCAATCTGAATGCCGCCGACCGCACCTTCTCTGTCCTCATTAATAGGTCCTTTTCAATAATGTTTCACGCTTTTATAGACACCGGAAAATGACGTCAGAATGACTTCAACAGTAGACGATGCTTGTATTATTCCGAAATACCTTAAGACATGCCGATAAGGATATTCAGTCAAATAGCATTCATCAACAAATGTCTTTTCGATTCTATGTCTCTTCCCGCCTGATTGTCTTTCTTGCTATTTCAGTTCGAATCAAAGTAAAAGATATTTGCTAGGTGTTTGACATTTCTACTTGCCGTATCTGCATTTAAAAGAATTAGATATGTTTATATTTTGCCACTTGCATCTTGTGAATGCATACTTAATAATATCATTTTAAATGATATAATATAAATGAATTATGGTCCTAAGATCGCATCTTGGTATATGTCACTTTTTCGCCCCAACCATGGCTTCCCTTTGACTTTTCTTCAGATATTTTTATGGTAATTGTTCTGGTGACCTTTCCTCTTTGGTATTTTGACGTTATGAATTGAAGCTCAATATTACATTGACAACAAGTTCTCATCATTTTACAGTTAAAATTGCCGCATGTAACCAAAATTTATATGCTAACACTTTTCTTCTTTTTTTTTTTCTTTCCCTTTACGCGTTTGGCTTCTTACTTTCTAGTTAACTTTGACCCTCAGGAATTTAAATTCATTGTCTCCTTCTTTTCTGCCTTTTTATTTTCCTCGCTTCTTAATGATGATCTTTCTAAGATTTATTTAATGTCAGTAACCCTTTGGGAAGGCCAAACATGTGAGTAATGACAATGTTGTGAAAAAAATGGAAAGAAAAAGGAAGCTAGATTTCTAGGGAAGATAAGGTGGAAGGGGAGCTCAGAAAATTTGATACTCACCGGACAGATGGAAAAAAAAGGGGTAGTAGAAGAAAAAGCATAACATACTAAATAATGTTGAGTAAATGGATTGCAAAACAAGGCTCAAGAGAAATGACTAAATGACAAAGTTTAGTAAGAGCTATGAGAGACAAGAAATTGTAGAGAGCCAAGATAGCCTACGTCTTGAATAGACATAGCACACAAAAAAGAACGACTTGTGTCATAGTAACTTTGTCGCTTTGCATTAGTGTTGTATCGTGGCTCGTACCATGTGACATCCGGTCGCCTGGATTTATAAAAGACAAATAGGGTTAGCACGGTTGTTGTTGTCATTATCACACAATTCAAGAAATAACACCTACTACTGCGAGAGACTGTAAATATTTATATACATCTTGGTTGTACCACTCTGTTAATAAAGTAGTTTATCTATATTTCCTTGTGTATCTCTTCATTACAAAATACAACAATTAGGTTAGATGGAATGAAGAAAATACATCAAATTATAAAAATTATTATGATGATGTGAATTTAAATAGAGGTAGCCCAGTAAAAATGCTGAATTTTATTATCACTTTTGTATTTTCAGGAATAACATTGACCTTGAATAACCTTGAATAAATTTCTTGAATATAATTACTTAGCTGTTACTGGTTCTTTTATGATTGATTAATTGCTGCTCGATCTTGTCATTGAGATTCACAAGGATCTCATTATGAAAGATATTTAACGAAAAATTATTATTGCAAGAAAATGAAATCCGAGTATGTCGAATATCTGATGACGTTATTCTGTCATACTACAGAGCAGCCATTATCATCTTAATTCCTCTTCTATTATTGTTCTCTCTCTCTCTCTCTCTCTCTCTCTCTCTCTCTGGTCGGGTGCCCCTGCTATTCTCCTCGGTGTTCTTGACAAAATACAACGAAGAATCTGTAATGTGATCGATACCGACTTAGCAGACCGCCTGCAGTCTCTCTCTCACCGGCGTGACATGGCTTCCCTGTGCCTCTTCTATAAATACTTTCACGGCTTCTGCTCCGATGAACTTATATCACTGGTGCCCATAGGTACGAATTTGCATGAGATACTAGATTAGCAACTATGTCCCACCCTTTTTTCAGTGAAACCAATAAAACATAACCGCAATTTCTACTCCAACAGCTTCTTTTCTCGCACTTCCCGCCTGTGAAATTCCCTTCTACATACTTGCTTCCCCGACAGCTACAATCTCCAGGAGTTTAAATGTATGGTCAATAGACACCTCCTAACACACTAACTCGCACCCATTCTCACACTCTTCCTATGTATCACCTTACTTGGCTATCACCCTCCTTCTGACATTTCCTATATCTAATCACTCTCTCACCACCTTCCCCTATGTGACCCCATGCGCTATAGTGGCAGTGGAATGCCTTGCTTGGGGTGAAATGGTAAAAAAGAAAAGAAAAAAGCTTCCCCATTTTTGCCTATACTCAGTACCCCTTTGCTTGTTAGTTGCTTTTTTGCCGATTTAGGGTCAAATGAGTTCAAAAATAATTTCAAATTTGCACAATATAAAAGACATATATGACATACTAGCTCTGAACATCTTGAGGTTAGGCTAGTGAATTAAAATCGTATTAAATGTATTAAATATTCACATTGTTTCCAATTTAGACGCCTGTCTCTTAATATGATTTGAAAAATATTAATGTAATGCTCAGCAATAAACTACATACATTTACGAAACTGGAAAATAGAAAATACGAATTTTAGCGTATAATTCAATTAAGTGTGAATGATTACTTGAATAAGCTTGTCTTGGAGGACTAATTTAGTTACCAATAGCATTATTTCCAAATCAATTATTAAAAGAATCTTTCTAGGACTAATATATATATATATATATATATATTGTTTTTTTTAATCCGAAGTGGAAGAGTGGGAATGTAAATTCTAAGAACCTGATCCTAAACTCAATATTAAAAAATTTTAACATTAAAACGTGATGCAGGCAGAGAGCTCAATGTATTAAGAATACAGAGCCAATATAAATTAGAGAAAATTTTCAAACTTCAAAGGTGCCGGATGTACATTTCGACATAGGATCTCTTATAGAGACTCTACATCACGTGACATAGAGTCTCTATTAGAGATCCTATGTCGAAATGTAAATCCGATACCTTTGAATTTTGAAAATTTTCTCTAATTTATATATATATATATATATATATATAAAAATTAGAGACAGATCTTTTTCGCTGTATCACAGCTCATCATTACGGTTAGACATCCAATTGCTTTTAATTCAGGATTGAAAACCGACCGAATTGACGTCAGTCGGCGATTCTACCTCTGGGCTATGGGCGCTCGGTAGAAGGAGGCAGACTTTTAGCGTATGATGTATCATACGCCAGTAACCAGAGAGCTCTAATTCATTACTGAATGAGCAATGCGTATATATATATATATATATATCATTCGAATTAAATCTAGTGTTATTTAATTGGTTTAAACCTTTCTCAACATATTTTTCTTTCTTTACTTTCTATTTTCTTTGCCTCTTTGTAATTTTTCTTATACTTCTCTCTTTTTGGCATTCGCGTACCTCGGCGTGGTGGAATGGTTAGCACGCTTGTCATGCTAGAACCTGTAACAAGTGAGTTGGATTCTCACTGGTTACCCATACTTTCGGCCTTGTGCAACATCTAAGCGGCACTTAGAAAATCTGCTCTCTGTTTGATATTTTCTCCATAGTAGGAATAATCGCTTACGCTTTCCTTTTGATTTTCTTTTCTTTCCTCTTTCTTTTTCTTTCCTTGATTCATATTTTATTTTAATTTTTTCCTAAACCTTTTACATTGTACGGTAATTTTTCAAAAGACAAAAATGTGAAGTGCTGCTTCATTAAATAAAGTTTGAAATAAAAGAGTTTATTACTATCCTTTTCACAACCTGATTAGACATTATCTTTTAACGTCGAAAAAATGTACTTTTTGTCGTAGTTATTTAAATGCTCTTATGTAAAAGCTGAATGATATTTATTTGTTGTTCTAATTTTATACGGAGTCTCGTTTTAAGATAATGATTTGAACGTTAAAATATTATCTTCGCTTTTTACATTTGGATATATATATATATATATATATATATATATATATATATATATATAGAGAGAGAGAGAGAGAGAGAGAGATAGATATAGTAATGCATATATATATATATATATAGAGAGAGAGAGAGAGAGATAGATATAGTAATGTATATATATATATATATATATATATATAGTAATAGATAGATAGATAGATAAATAGAGTAATGTATATATATATATATATATATATATATATATATATATATATATAAAGAGAGAGAGACATTTATATAAATAGATATATTATGTTATTATGTTATAATGGACTCTCCCGTCGATTTCAACGTATGAGTGTCTAACTCAGTTAGACTGCCACACAAAGAATTGTTTAGAGTGGTAAAGGCTTGTGTAGCAACATCCACACTTTTTGGAACGGTTCTTGGAGAACCTGATACTGACTGGCCAGATAGAAGGAAAAAGAGACAGAGGAAGGCAGCGAATAACATATTTGCAGAGCCTGATCAGGTGGATGACGGAACGGGGGTTGCGAGGTGTAACAGGAGTAAATATACTAAGAGCCACAAGGGATAGAGAGACGTGGAGAACCATGATTGCCTACCTCCTGAAGGGACAGGGCACATAGAAGAAGAGGAAGATAATAAAAAATCGGTGCAGAAGTTCGCCACAGGTTGCATGAACAGCAGACCTCAATTATTTAATCCATAACTGGAGGGAAGGGACATATTATACACACACACATAGATAGATAGATAGATAGATAGATAGATAGATAGATAGATAGAAACAGAATGAAATAGATAGATAGATAGATAGATAGATAGATAGATAGATAGATAGATAGATAGATAGATAGATAGAAACCGAGTGAGATAGCTAGCTAGCTAGCTAGATAGATAGATTCATTGATTGATTGATTGATAGTAAGAGAGGAATAAAATAGATAGATAGGGACATATTATACACACACACACACACACACACACATATATATATATATATAGATAGATAGATAGAAAGATAGATACATACATACATACATACATACATACATACATACATACATAGACAGAATACCTTTACTCTGAAAGTAAAAATATTGTACACAATATGTATTTCAAGCTCTTAAACTGCGTAAAAAGCATTAATATTTCAGCATTAAATAACCCATTGATATGCCACAATCAAAAATTAAGTAAAACCTAACCAGCCCACAAAACTTAACAGCAAAAATTCGAATGTGGTTAAAAAATTATGCGTACGTAAACGTCAAATGAAATCCTTGAACTTCGGGATTTGTCGTTTCAGAAAAAATGATTTCACATAAGACTATCCGAGGACACGTAAACAAAATGTCTAAAAAAGAATGTGGTACTGGGTTTATTGGTAATAAAGATGATAATCATTTCAGTTGCAGTTACTTGCAATAAGAGACAAGAATAATGCTGAAAAATTAGGATGACCGTGAAATTGTGTCACGTAAAACAACGCCCTTTGAAATCGAATTCAAATTAATACGCGTGGAAATTAAGCCTTTTTATTCCAAATTACGTTACTGACTTCATAAACTTTTTTAGAAATAATTCTGATGATTACAAGGAAAGTAAGAATGACTTAAAACAATGTTTCGTAAATTTTCTCTCGTTCTTCCGCTCTCACTAGAGACACACACACACATATATATATATATAATTAATGTGGAGGAACTTGTCACTTAGCTGAGCTGGGTTAATTCAGTTTTGCTGATTTGAAAGATTCGTGAGGGCATTGTAACGTTTTCATTCTTCGGTGTTGTTTGGTTATTCTTTCTTTTTCTTTTAGATATTCCGCTCAGATATGTTATATAGAACTAATTATGACATCAGTTCGATGTTTACAGTAAATCTACAGATAAGAATGACCTTATAAATTTTTATTCTCACCAATGTAACGGGACAAAATCAGGAAAATTTCATGTTCTAATATTAACGTGTCCACCTACCAATGTTCAGATTATTTTATAAAAACGATCTTGTGCTATAGTTTTGCTTATGATCATCTGCAAGTATGACGCCAATTATTATGATTAAAATACACATTTAAGTGCCAAATCTCAGCGCTTCGTCAGTGTTGTTGTTTTCCCCATGTCACTAGAAGTTTTCGGTCTAAATAAACAACAGACTTCTTTGATAGACGACCCGACCGAATATGGTCAGTATTCAGCCCGCACCTAGAAAAAAATGTGCTACTAGCTTTCGGACGTGCATTATATTAGTTCTCCAGAAAACGGCAACTAATCAAGACTTCACTTGGGCTATTCGATGTTATAGATCGGGTATGCTTGTTTGTACTGATCTTCCTACATACGGCCAAGATTATTGATCAACAAATTAAAATGTATCTCAACAAACTTAACAACAGCTCTAACAATATTGATACTATTAATAATAATGATGTACATTAAAATGGACATAACACTATGAACTTATACTATTGCGACTAAATACATAATAATTACAAACAAGATGAAAAAACTCTCACAAACATAATACGTAGAAATGTTAAATCAGTGAATAGTAATAATCAAATTGAACTCATTATATATTATAGAAAATTCAAAATAATTGACCTCATAGTCTCTAATAACCCTACAAGCATTAATCTAAATTCTCTACATAAGACCAATGTAGTGTATCAATTTACATGCCCGTTCAGAGATTGTACTACTAATAAATCTACTACATATATTGGTTTTGCTACAAACACGCTCTCCCGTAGACTTACCTGTCACCTTTCTGATCAGAGTACAATTAAAGAACATTTCTCAGAAAAACATAACCATGTAGGTAATATCAGGTATATATTTTAGTCAACAATACAATAATCCTCACTCATACACACAGTAAGAAGAACCTTCAGATATTGTAGGCCATCTACATTACATCCAAACAACACACTTCATAAAATCACGTTTAAATCTGGTCATAACATATTACATTGCATTTGAATATAAGGTTCTGTTGTCATTTCGTGCTATCACACAGATTGACGTCATAAAAACGCATTACAAATTTGCGAACTGCGTTTGCTATTTTTGATAACTGTTACCGTTGCTTAGCGGAGTTTTCTGTCAACACAAGATAAAATCGTCACTGATGGTGGATGTTTTTGTGTTAATGTCCTTCTAACCTCTCTGACGATGGCTTATGTGAGCCGCAAGCTTAGAACCAACTTAATAAAAATTATCCAAATTTTGGAGGATTTTTGTCTTTATATTCAACTGAAATTAAAGCCAAAATACGATGTTTAGAATGGCTCATGATTAAACATAATAGACATTCATTTTCTCTTATATTTAACAGTATATGTTTAGAAAATTATTTACTGCTCCGATACACTATATATATATATATATATATATATATATATAAGACAAAACGTTTTCTCAAATTGGATCGTCTTACGACTTACTTTCCTTTCTCCCTCCCTTTTAACTTCTTTAATATATCTTATTGGTTTGGTCTTTCTCTTTTATAACTTTCCTTTTTATTCTTATTTTTCTTAACTACATCTTACAAAATGTTTACAATAAAGTGAGTATCGTAACTTAGACTATATACAAATGGAAAACTCCTAAAATACAGTCTAAATAATTCGAGATATTGATTAATAATTGATCAAATCTGTTTAAAAACTAAAAGAAATAACATTTTCCAAAAATTGCTTAAAAATAAATTAATCAAAATATTTACATGTTAAATACGATTTTTTAACACAACGTGTAAAGTTTAGTTAAGATAGATTACCCACCTATAAATATCCCTAAACGGAATAAATTCGATTAACAACTAAGAGAAATAACAAATAGAAATTGTTTCAAATTAATTGTAGTGGTGACAATAACTGCTTTCATACAGGAACCATTCGGTAGTCATTCGCCTAAAATTTTTTGTTGCTGTTGGTTGAAATTTATATATAGCCGAGAGTTTCAAAAAAAAGAAACTATTAGTATAGAACTTGCGGTTATAACGAGCTACCTCTACAGAACCTAATTGTCTCTCCAGTAATATCTGCAAATTCATGCAGTCAAAGAACCAATGGGGAGGGATAATTAGAAGAAGCGACAGGAACATATTTATAAAAAAGAGAGAAGGAAGCCACGTCATGACGGTAGGAAGTTGAGATGTCTGGATGAGGAAGGAGAGCCTGGAGAACCTGATACTGACTGGACAGATAAAAGGAAGGAGAGACAGAGGAAGGCAGCGGATAACATATTTGCAGGGTCTGATCAGGTGAATGACGGAACGGGGGTTGCCAGGAATAGCAGGAGCAAACATACTAAGAGCCACAAGGGATAGGGAGACGTGGAGATCCATGATCGCCTACGTCCTGAAGGGACAGGGCACATAGAAGAAGAAGAACCGTAGTATTTATTGGTAAACACTGTCCTCACTTACGCTTTATAGCTTTCACAGATGCAAAAAGTCAGCATCTTTATCTTAGTTTTATATTCACATCTAATTACATATGCGACCCATTTTACCATTTTGGAATATGGGAAATCTTCAAATCTTGTCGGTTCAATTATATGGTAAATGACTTTGCGATTCTGTAGCAAAGGCTATTATGTTATATAACAATCATCGGGTATTTTTTTTTTTTTTATAAGCGTTTCACCCCGAGCAAGGCATGTCACTGCAACTACTGCGCAGGAGACTACGTAGAGTGGAGAAAGGCTGATTAAATATAGGAAATGTCAGAGGGTGGGTGATAGGCGGGTGAGGATACGGAGAATGAGGGTTGGGTAGATGAGAGTGTTCTGAGAATAGTTGGGAGTTAGTGTGATAGGAGATGTCTATTGACCCTACATTTAAACACCTGGAGATTGTAGCTGTCGGGAAAGCAGAGTTGTGGAAGGGAGTTCCACAGGCGGGAAGCGCGAGAAAAAGAAGCTGTTGGAGTAGAATTTACGGTTACATCTTATTTGTTTAACTGTAAAAGAGTGGGACCTAGTTGCTAATCTAGTATCTCGTGTAAATTCGTGCTTAGGCGGCACCAGTGATCTAAGCTCATCGGAGCAGAAGCCATGAAAGTACTTGTAGAAGAGGCACAGGGAAGCCACATCACGCCGGTGAGAGAGCGGCTGCAACCGGTCTGCCAAGGCAGTATCAACCACGTTACGGATCCTCCTTTTTATTTTGTCAAGAAGCCCAAGGAGAGCAGCAGGGGCACCCGACCAGATATGGCAGCAATATTCAATACACGGTCGGATGGTAGATTTGTATATGTGCAGAATAGATTCAGGTGGGAAAAATTTCCGGGTATTAAATGTGCAATACAATTCCGATATTTGCCTTTTCAAAATGTCGGGAATATAAACTGCTTCTTCGTCGTCAAAAATAATACTGCATCATAATGTCGGGGTTCTCTCCTCATATAAATGATAATCATATACTTCTATTCATTCGGTGACTCGTACGATTAACGATTCGTAAGCTACTTTCACTCGGCGTCCCCACGATCATTCCGTGTTTCTTCCCATAAATGTCGGACCGAAAACTGCTATTTATTTGGCGAGAATCTGAAAATTAATTAAATTGACTTGCATTTAACAATTCATAAAATCGACAGACATCATTATATAAATATAAATACTCAATTTATATTCTTATTCACTTCTCTTCTTCGGTGACTTAGCCGTATTGAGGAGTGGGTTGGTCGGATCTGGTGGAATTAGGCACACGTGTATACCAGGGCATGGAGCGCTGCGCCCGGATCGTTAACTTCCATCAAAGTGAAATCTCCAACTCTAAAACTAAAACTGACTCTCTGTGACAGCTGACGTCAATGAAAAAAATACTTCCTCGCATCTTGGACTTCCATTGCATTTTGTCTCATCTCGAGCGATGATATCTCTTGATCCTGCAAGTCAAAACAAATTTCTAGCTCGACATCTGCGTTTTTGTACACAGCGACAATTTCCTGTGCAGGATACACTTCTTTCCAAAATTCTATCATTTTCACTGGCCATCATTAATGACCCACAGCATTATTCCACAACGACCAAAGTATTATATTATGATAAAATCTGATGAAAGACAATCTTCTTCACGACCACGTGTTTCATTCGAATGATAATATTTTTTTTATTATCGACCAGAGAAAACATTCTGGTAGTTTAGACATTTTTGAATGATTTGGCACTGCAGTAGTGGGACACGGTACGTAATTTTCTATGTCATTAGCTGCTTGTCAACATCAATTTTTTATTGTTATCACTCCAGGCAATAGAGCTACAAGTACACAAGGTGATACTGGGTGTAAGAGAATTCGGAACAGAAACATAACTAATGTGCAGGAAGAGAAAAGATTAACCAGGAAGACAGTAGATAGCGTTGAGAATTGCATTAAATTTTTGAAGAGTAAAGTTGTCTGGAAAGCCTGGAGCCGGAAATAAATTTTTAACAAGCGAGAGGTGCGAGAAAACAAACTGTTAGCATAAAACTTACGGTTACGTCAAGCTGGCTCAACTTTAATTGATGATATCTGAACGTCAGTCTAGTACTGCGCTTAAATTCATAAAGTCTTGGTACCACAGGTAAGACCTCATTCGAAAAATTACAACGAAAACATTTATAGAAAAAACACTGTAAGGCAACTCTACGGTGATGGGAAAGTGACTGAAGCCGAGACACCAGATCAGGACTAATAATATTGCGGATTCTTCTTTGGATCTTTTGATTTGTAAATCGCAGCCAAATCGGACCGTATGTTGCAGAAATTTTCGAAGCATAGACTTCTAGACATGTAAAATCAGTTCTGGAGAACAAAATTGTTTCGCACGACACAGGCCAGCAATCATTTACAAAACGAATTCAGAGGTAGAATCGCCGACTGACGCCAGTTCGGTCGGGTTTCAATCCCGGGTTAAAAGCAGTCGGAGTCTAACCGTACTGATGAGCTGTGATACAGCGAAACAGATCTGTCTGCGGATGACAATATTTACGCTCTCACACCCTGATTGAGCACTCTGGAAGAATAGTAGACTTTGCAAAACAGTAGCTACCCTGGCATGTACCCATCGCTCATTCACTAATGAATTAGAACACTCTGGCTATTGGGCGTGTATAATGATAATATACACGTTTAAAAAAAGTTTGCATTCTTCAACCCTGCGCCCATGGCCCAGATGTAGAATCGACGACTGACGCCAATTGGGTCGGATTTCAATCCTGGGTTAAAAGCAATCGGAGTCTAACCGTCCTGATGAGCTGTGATACAGCGAAACAGATCTGTCTGCAGATGACTATATATATAATAGCGGCCATAATTATTAGGCCACCCCAGTTTTTAAATAAAAATGAAATATTTTAAACTATTTTTAGTATTTATTGCCAAGTGGAAAATTCTAAATGAAAATAGAATGGTTCTATTGTTATTATTACTTTGCAAAATGTTACAAGGCAGCCAGGAAGCCTTTGCTTCGGGCAGCCAATAAGAAGAAGAGACAAGCATCAAGAAAAGAACGCAAAGATTGGACACCAGAACATTACATTTCATGCACAAGGTAATGTGCAGTATTAACAACAGAACTATTCAATTTTCATTTAGAATTATCTACTTGGCAATACATACTAAAAATAGTATGAAATAAATCATTTCATTAAAAAATGTGGTGGCCTAATAATTACGGCCGTATATATATATATATATATATATATGTGTGTGTGTGTGTGTGTGTGTGTGTGTGTGAGTTTGTAACCCTAGGTTTCACGCTCTTGCGATCGTCAGACAAACTGATTTTTTTTTTAAATTGGTTATATGTAGGGTTGCGTATATTCGTTTATTTTTGTGGAAGTAGAGGGTAATCTGTCGTGATGACTCACGCAGACATATATATATATACATTTGTACATCCATTAACGCGCGCAAGGACACATAAAGACGTGCGTTCGCTCACTGAGGCATGCATAAACATACATATGCGAATCGTGTGGGGCTCGGTATATATATGGATATGTGTGCTGTTGCGCACATACATACGCATTCGGTTGGTGTATTCGAATAGTGTAGCGATGTCAACGCGCGGACAGTTGTCGGTTTCTCGTGCGTACATATGTACGTATGATGGGTGAAATATGTGTGAAACTATGATAGGTAAGAATTGCTATTATTTTATTCAAGGCTGTATTGTTATTTTTTATTTTAAAGTCGGTTCTTTGCTTGTTTTTTTTTATTTTTGTGGTTGCGTATATTTAAGAGGTAGAAATTCTAATTTGTAATGCTTGTTAGTGTTTATGTGTGGTGTATTAATTTTACTACGGCAGAGACGTGTAATTTACGTTAATGATGATTGCGTACTAATATTGTGTTAGTAAATAAATATTTGATGATAATAAAAGTGTGGTAGTAAATAGTTATTGGTAAACGGTAGTAGTGATTAATAATGGTGTTGTGATGAGAATAACAATAAATGCAATTATTTTGGTGGTAGTTTGAACTAGAGAATAGTTGATAAGATTATGGTGTCAGCGGTTCCTTTTTTTTATACATTTGGTATAAATTGTAATAATAGGTATTTATTTTCATGCCTGAATTTGGAAATTAGTTCTGATCTCTTGTTTAGTATGTTCTTTTGTGGGGTATAACATATAATTGCGATATATATATATATATATATATGTGTGTGTGTGTGTGTGTGTGTGTGTATATATATATATATATATATATATATATAATTGGTATTACTCCATGCAAGGTAGTAAAATCCCAAAACACAAGAAGTTACACGGTGTGGAAGAATTAGCAACAGAAACATTAATAACGAACAGAAAGTGACAACAGTAATTAGGAGAACAGTAGATACCAATGAGAATTGCATTAAAATTTTTAAAGAGTAAAGTTGTCTGGAAAGCCTGGAACCTGAAAGAATTTTTTACAAGCGAGAGGTTTGAGAAAAGAAACTATTAGCATAGAACTTACAGATATATCTAACCAGCTCAACGACAAATTGAAGAGATCTTGACACCAATCGAGGTACCATAGTGCCACTGGTGCGCCAGGTTGGTGTCAGAGAAAGGGCAATAAAAGGATGAGAATACCAGTGTGAAAAGTGTTGCTAGGATATAGTGAGAAAGGAAAAGAAATAAGATTTACGAGGTGATGGGGAAAGGACGAGATGAGGACTGGAGTCAAGTGAGCAAGAGACGGGAATTGGCGCTACATTTAATTTCTAAAGTATTGTAGCCAACAGGGAAGCAAGTTCAATGATGGCTTTCCACATCTCCTTATCCCTGCTGGCTGTTAGCATGCTTTCTCCTGTTACACCATGCAACACTCATTCCGTCATCCACCTGATCAGGTCCATCAAATATGTTATCCGCTACTTTCCTCTGTCGCTTTCCCTCGATCTGGCCTGTTAGTATCAGGTTCTCCAATCCCTCCTTCCTCAATGAATGCCCCAGGAACTTTATGCTCAGTATTAATTTCTTTTTCGTATTCATCCTTTCCTAAACCTCGTCATTACTCACATGATCGGTCCATTATATACGGAGTGTCCTTCTGTAGAACCACATTTCAGCTGCTGCAAGTTTTTCCTTCATCTGTCTAACCTTAACTGTCATACTGAAAAACCGACTTCACATAGCAATCCAGTACTCTCCTCTTTGTTTCTAGTGAAATTGTCCTGTTTCTTAATATTTTACTCGACTTCTGTAATGCTTCCTTCGCCATGCCAATTCGCCATCGGATCTCAGTGTCGCAAATCATTTTGTGTCTCAAATCATTTTTGTGGGAATAATGGATTGTGTTGTTTCCAGGAGTTTGGATCAGCTTAAAAGGTCATCTGTTTTGGTTAAATAAGAACAGTTTTGTTTTGGATGCGTTTAAAATTACACACTATGCACAGCCCCAGTTAACCTCTTATTGAAGGTCATTTTGATGATCAAATACCAGGCTTAAGTTGTCAGTCCTGTCGGATTTTTTACTGAGAAAGGTTTTAATGGTAGTGTCATCGGCAAAAATACATAGTTGGGAACCTGACATAGAGAAGATGAATGATGACCATCAGAAACAGCGTAGACCCCAGGATAGAGAAGTGAGATTTCCTACCTTCGTATGGAAGAATCTGTAAGCGAGACCGTTCAGTACGAGTTTCACTTCACGTATTGATATAAATGATTAGATTAAACCAATATTCGTCCTGTGACACCGTAGCCCTGGAGATCGTGTAGAAGGCTACCATGCGATTTGGGTTCTATAGTCTTGGCTGGCGACGAGTCTACCGCACAAAGTAATGGCAACCTACTCCAGGATAAGCCTGTCAGTCACGTCTCTTTCGAGATATAATCGCCCAATGTCGATGGCCTTTGACATATCTGGAACCACAGCATGTGCTTACAGTAATAGTCTAGTAACTCTTTTAGATTTTCAATATACATTTCCTTTCAACTGTTTCCCCTCCAAATAAAGCGACAATGCCTTTTAAACGCAAAAGTGCCCAAGGAGTTAGAGAGAAGGAGAATGAGGATTCTGAGAACGGGAAGAATTGAGGACAATATAGTGACAGTATTAATGAAGGCAGGAGATGGGGATTGACGTTTCATTTGAATTTTTGATTATTGTAGTCATTCAGTCAGTTAAGTGCCATACGTGAAACACGCTTGGGCGATCATGTCTCGAAAGAGATATGACTGACTGAGCAGAAGATTATCCCGCAGTAGGTTGCCATTGCTTTCTGTGGTAGACTGGTTCCCAGCCAATGCTATAGAACCCAATCTGTCCTGTTATTTAACCCATAACTGGAAGGAAGAGACGGATTAATACCTTTCCAAAGGGTATTTGCGCGTAAGTGAATGCAATGAATTCAAGTGGAATTCGAACTCGGCTCCCCGATTTCTCGTTCCGAGCCGATATCCACTGCACCACAACGCACATCCTATTGTAGTCATTAGGGAAACAATAAATCGGAAGCAATTTCCGTAGGTGGGAAGTACGATAAACAACTGTCATATTGGAAATGGCGTTTGCAAATCAATTGTTCTGCCGAAAAATGATCGATACCTAAACGCAAATCTAGTAGTACCAGAATAAAAGAATGTTTATAACAGTTGATATGAAAATAGCTGCAGAACAGACAGAGGGAAGCCCCGTCACGTACCTGAGAAAGTTACTGAAGACGAGAATCCTGCTCAGGACCGATCGTATTGCCGGCTAATCTCTAGATTTTGTCGAAGATTCTTTAGATGAAGAGCAGGAGCACTAGACTAAATATGGCAACGATATTCAACACATGGACAAATGCTAAGTTTATATAAGTGCAAGATGGATTCTGACGAGAATAAATCTTTGACAAAGAACAGTGATCCAATTTTCCTCGCAGAGAACGTAGCAGCTGACATAAAATTCTCGGTCCACTAGATGAAAGTGAAGAAGAACAAGAAGTTGGTCTCTTAGAGATCACCATTATTCATGCTGATGGTAGACAGAACATTTTCTCAGTTGTGATTAAATAAAAGAAGTTTTGTTTTGTAGTATTTTCGATATTTATCGAATGTACCTCGACACAAAACCTAGCTAAGAACACTCGCAGACGCTTATTGTACAACTGTGTAAATTTTCAAGGAAATCGGTTCAGTCGTTTCGGAGTCTATAGGTAACGGACACACACACACATACACACACACATACACACAGACAAAGTTCCATTTATAAAATGAGTTTAGATTACTCATCTCAGAAATAAATACAAATTATGACAAGCGACACGAACTCATTAACATAATCCAATTGTCAAAAACTGACACTGAATATAAATGACTTCAAAACAACACCACTAAATCATCTAGTGGTCATGAGTTCAATCTAAGTAATTTCCAATAAAGTTTAGCAACGTTGTGCCTGGTCAGTACTTAGATGGGTGACCGCTTGGGAATACCAGGTGCTGTAAGCGTATAGTAACGGCTGTGCGTTGTGGTGCAGTGGATATCGGCTCGGAAAGAGAAATCGGTGAGCCGAATTCGAATTCCAGTCGAATACCCTGAAAGCACTGGTACCCTTGGGAAAGGTATTAACCCGTCCCTTCTCTCCAGTTAAGGGTTAAATAAAAAGGGTAGGACTTGGAGACCCTGCCCTTATAAAACCAATCCCACTGAATCTTGATACTCGAAATAAAAAAGGTATTATTAGACACAAAAATGTACATTAAACAACTCTTGTGCAGAATTTTAATATAGAGTTAAAAGAGGATAGAAGCAAGAAGATAACCCTGAGGAGCGCCGGATTTCTCATTAAGGACTTCTAATGATAGATATTAAACAAGTAATTCAGGACATTTAGGATTTCTTATTAAACAATAAAGGGTAATTGAGAGAGACTTTTCAGGGATTCCATATTTAGGGAGTTTATGTAGCAAACCAGATGCCACATCTTTTCGCAAGACTTCGATATATCTAAGGCGATATTCTTCGTTATTACTTGATTATCTAGTGCCTCGGTGGTTTTGCGAATGATGTGTGGTCAAGTCCCCATGCTGTGGATCTAACTGGAGAGAACACAAACTGGTTCCTGTGGAGGCGTATGATAAACTTATTTTCACTGAAGACTCTAATGAAGATAATGAGCTGTTGTTTGTCGTGAAAAGAGAGCTCACACTTATTCGTAAAAAAAGTTGGCATCTTCCATAGACTTGTGAAACATCTTTCTTTCAAACAGTAGTTAAATATTTTTCACCAGAATTAGAGATAATTCTAAGTTGATAATTACATTAAATATATACACTCCTTACAAATTCTATTTTAATGCTTGCAAGTTCATCCTCCACTAATTCGGTGTGCCAAATAGTGTTATTTCGATGACACGTCTCTTTGTTAATATATACACAGCCCCGTTCTATATTTAGCAAGGACATCTAGCTTAATTTCCGAATAAATTCTATTCAGCTATTTTCAGATTCAACATCTATTCTGTTCCTAATAATGAACAACGTCATAGAAAATTTAAATTCGGTGCTAAGGAATAAGGAACACAGCTGTTTGCTTGATTATTTTGCCGTGTTAATCTATTTACAGGCTATAAGGTCACAGTCGTGGACATTGAAGCCAATGACAGCCGACAGGCGGCCAGCTGCTTCTGATAAATCCAAAATTGAAGAACGTTGTTTTATCCTGAAGCGCCTATAATTTCAACTTCTTCCAAGTTCAGTAAATTCACTGGGAATTCTGTAGTTAGCCTGACAACGAATATCCATATAATTCATTTTATGTTATTTGAACGGCAAAAGTAAAGGGACTAACACAAAGACAAAAACATATTCTGTATATATATATATATGTAAAAGAATTTTTATTACCATCATTATTAAATACCACATGAGATATTGTTCTTTCAATGTCGAAACAAAATTTACAATTTTGTAGTAGTTTGTACAAGTTTTAAAGTAATAATTAACAACAACAACAACAACAACAACAATACTCATAATAATAATAATAATAATAACAATAATAATAATAATAATATATACTCTTTAAATGAATTGAGTTCTTTCGGTAACTGGTGTGTGTATACACTGCTTATATGCAGCACGTTAAAATTTCCCTTCTCTGATTCCATGCGCCGATGGCTTAAGGCATACCGACTTCGACTGACACCATATCGGTCGAGTTTCGATCCCGGCCAGAAACAAGTGGATGTGTCTAGCCACATTAATGAGCTGTAATGCAGCGAAACAGGCTTGTATGTCGATGACTCTATATAGATATAGATATAGATATAGATGTCCAGTCCGTAAACGGTGAGGATAATCGAACAAGATCAACCTAATATAAAATATTAATCGTTATATATATATATATATAGAGAGAGAGAGATAGCTTAATGGATGTTATCCAGAGCAATATGATATTTACAAAGGAACCAATTGAAATGACGTGTTGAATTTTCCTTTATAAATATATATAGCGATTAAAATCCAGGATCGGATTGGTATATAATACTTCTAAATAAACGGAGGGCGATCATTAGTATGTGTATTCATAGAAATAAGTATAAATTGCAATAATTATCCAATTCTTCCAATTAGTCACAATAAGTTTTTTTTTTTAATTGGCTAGACATTGGATCAACCCATATACCTCCCACTACGAGAGAAGAAATTACCACTAAAAATTCACTAGCTTCGCCCTATAAAAACCAATAAGAAAAATTTTAAATTTTGAAATTTAAATTTAAGAATATATATTCTCACTTCTTAATAAAGGGAGGAACATCATTAGTATATGTCGTCATAGAAATAAGTATAAATTGCAATAATTATCCTATTCTTTCAATTAAGCAAAATAGTGCTTTTTTTTTATATTTGGCTAAGCAGTTACTTTCCCAATTCCTACAACTACTAACTCAAGAGTCAAGCAACATACCTTCAACTACCAAAGAAGATGTCACTACCAACATTCCGCTAGCTTCACACTATAAAAACCAATATCGCCCAACACCTTCCTTTAGTAGAGCAAACCTCTGGACTTAGAATTTTTCTTCATTCTTTGTTTAAATGGGGCTGAGTATGCATGTCTTAAAATGATATGTTGAAAATGGCTATGGCCTCTCTAAGTTTTATCTGAATTTATATATATATATATATATATATATATATATATATATACTTCTAAATTAACGGAGGAAGATCTTTAGTATGTGTCGTCATCAAAATAAGTATAAATTACAATAATTATCCTATTGTTTCAATTAGTCACAGTAAGTTTTTTTAAATTTGTCTAAGCAATACTTCCCCTACCTACCCTTACTAACTCACGGTTCAAACCACATACCTCCCACTACCAACAAAGAAAGCACTACCAAAATTCTGCTAGCTTAACCCTATAAAAATCAATATCTCTCAACCCCTTCTTTTACTATTATCCGTAAATCGCCATGCCTCGGACTTAGACGTTTTCCTCATTCTTTTTTTAGATGTGGTTGAGAATGACATGTCAATAAAGGCTCTTTCTCCTCTAAATTTTATCGGAATTTTAATATATATATATATATATATTTTTTTTTTTTAATATATATATATATATATATATATATATATATATATATATTATGGTATCATTACGACTGAGCCCTCTAAAGAAGAAAATTTTAAATACAATTTTCACTTCTGCGATATAAGCATTACTCTTCAGAAATTAATTGAGTTCTTTCGGTCAATGGCGTGTGTATACACTGCTTATATATGTTAAAATTTCCCTTCTCTGATTCCATGCGCCTATGACTTAGGCGTTAGCGACGCCGACTGACACCAAATCGGTCGAGTTTCGATCTAGGCCAGAAGCAAGTGGCTGTGTCTAGCTACACTGATGAGCTGTGATACAACAAAACAGGCTTGTATATGGATGACAAATATGTATATATATATATATATATATATATATATATATATATATTGTGTGTATTTTGGCAGCATTTTTTCATTAATGCAGGTTTCGTTGAATAATATAGACAAGTTTTGTCTATTAATTTTGTGTAGGATCCGTTCATACCGTCTGATATACTTGATGGTGATGTCGTTAAAAGACAACAAAAAATCACAGTATTTGTTGAATTTTTTATCGGGTCTAAGCTTTCGGCTCACATAAGCCATTATCAAAGAGTAAATATTAACACACAGTTAACATAGAACATTTAAGCTATTAACAATAAAGATAATTGAATTGAAAATACAAGTCCATCTCTACCGTGGCGGATGGCCGAAGACAGTGACAAAATAGTGGTGTTGTGGTCCCTGGTCTGATTACAGACATTTGAGTACGTTATTGGAAATATCGAAATTGATTGTATTCAAACCAGGTTTAAATTGTTTAATGTAGAGTGCTTCGAGGATTTTTAGTTTCTGTTTATTATTTTCTTGTTTGAGTATGTACGTGTTATCAACAAGCGTTTTTCTCAGAAGTGTGCGTTGATAACCGTGTTGTTCTAAATGACGGAATATATTTGAATTTTTATTTAAGTGCAACGTCAGATGCCGTGAGAGCGAATTTGTGGTGTGGCCGATGTAGATATTATTGAGGTTGTTAGAGATACATTCTCTAAATGGACATATGAATTTATATACTACATTGGTTTTTTGCAAATCACTAACGGTGGGGGAAGAGTCGTTGCGGACAAATGAATTAGATGTAGTGGATTTAGTGTAATATATAATGAACTTAATTCTTTTGTTAGAGTCTGTCGGAGAAATATTAGTATTTATTAGTTATATATATATATATATATATATATATATATATATATATATATATAAACAATAATTATCATTTCAAACGTATAACGACACTAAGGTAATCGCATAGACTAAAAAGGCATATAGTATGTGGCTGATTGTTGGAGAGGTTGAGAGAAATAGAAAGGCATTTTCCAAGAAAAGAAAAAGAAATCTATGTTTTGCATTTTGATGAAATATGATCGATGTTGAATTTCACTTAAGAACCTTGTTTGGCTGGCTTAGACCCCTGCATGTACGTCTAAAACGAAGTTTACTTCCTCATCCTAAACGCCATGTCCCTTCAGAATGCAGCCCATCATGACTTTCACAACTTTACTTTCTGTATTATCCGTAAATCGCCATGCATTTTTTTTTGTGAAAGACAGTCGAATGGTTTCCCGTTTCTTTCTTCTTGGATTTGAACGCATTGTTTTCTTTCTTCTAACCTATTTACCCACGTCGTTCTGGATATGATGCTAAACTGCAAAGGCAGTTGATTAGGAGTTTGGAAGTAATCAGCAACGTAGAACAATTTCCTAATTGCTGTTGTACCAAGGTCTACCCTGACTCGGGTTGATAGAACTCGTTAGATTCCCAGCTATGTGTAAACAAAAACACAATACTATGAAAGTAAAAAAAATACAACTTTTTATTAGACATACCAACAAAGCATTTCATATAAAAAAATACCAACAATGCCTATTTCTAGTAAAATGATCAACGATACAATTTTAATGAAAAATGACCAAAATTTTAATGCAAAATGACCAACAAGGGAATTTCATGTAGAATTGCAAACAATATATTTTAAATTAAAATGACAAACACTTCATTTTATAGTAGTATTATTAACAATGCTTTTTTATAGCAAAATTATCAACAATCTTTTCTACGGCAAAATGGCAAACAATCCTCTTTACAGTAGTATTACTAACAATGTTTTTATATCAATATTATCAACAATATTTTTACAGCAAAATGGCAAATAATTACTTCTATAGTTTTATTACTAACAATGTTTTATAGTAAAATGACAAAAATATATTTTATAGAAAATTACAAACAGTAAATTTGTACTAGAAGCCATACAATTGCGTTCAAAATATATTATTTTAAACCCTAAAATTTTCTTTAAACTATTTACATTTCAACATTTAGTAACCCATAGATGTTCATATGCCGACAATCAAATTTATTCCAGCACTTTACCACACAATGCTTTAAATCCAGTCTATTTTGCCTTGGTTGCAAAAGGGTTACACGTGTGTGGGTGTGAGTAAACGTAAAAGTCTTGGTTAGAATTCGAAATTGACTCGCCCATGTCCGTTACTCTCCTGGCACAACAATTTCCTGTAATAATGCTTTCAAAAATTTAGCGCCTCTTCTACATACATCCGCGTATTAAAAGCATCCTACGTGTTGTTAAACCTTTTAAAGTACTGTCTCAGTCAATATATTCCGTAGGTTTCTACAGACGCTCAGTTTTAAGAGAGAAAAATTGTTTTCTTATACTAAAATCATAAAAAAGAGACACCCACTTTTTATACACGCAAAGAAATATGCAGAATTATTTAACTGAACTATTTCGTTCCATTCTCAAGAATTATAGCGTTTAAATACTGTAAATATTTTACAAAGACGAAAATCCTATCAGAACGTTTGTGTGATGATAATTGCTAGAACAGATGCCACCGAAATACTTTGGGACGTACCTGTAAATCTATCACGTTTATATTTTTCAACCATTTAGAAAATAACAATAATAACTCCCTTCACGCGAATTTTGATAAAAAGCTTTATCGCTAACCAGTGTGAAATTTGTTTGTAATCAACGCAAACCTTGTATTCAAAAAGTTCACACCTCTATGGGAAATTACATTTTGAAAGCCCTTACAGATATATAAGTAGAAGCTATTACTTCTCACGAGTCGAAACAATTTCAGAAGCCAGTTTGGACACGCACATACCTACGCACACACGCACATACCTACGCACATACCTACGCACACACAAACGCACATTAGATTGACAGTTATAAATTCCCACCGCACTAACACAACTTCATTTATAAAAGAAACTTGACTGCAAGGAAAAATAAACATTTTTGAATACAAAAAATTAATAACTAAATAACAGTAGCTCTTGTATATTAATATATTTCCTTACAGAACACATGGCCCAGTGGATATAGACGTTAGTTAGTTCCTGTATCTTAACCCCAAATAGTTGTTTAACGGTTCAAAACCAGGCTACAGCAGCGGTGAACAATTAACTTAGAAGGTTAGAGGGAGATTACTCATGACTACCAAAAGAGGCTTTAAGCAAGGAATGAGGATCATATACCCCAGGGATTGTAATTTCGGTTCGAAATTTCCAACACCCGAAGAAGGCCGGAGCTTACAACGACCAAAATGTCATGCAAAGACGAGGACAATAGTCCAAATAATATAAATAGTGTAAACAGTAACACTGCTGTAAAAAAAGAAAATGTTTCACAAAGTTACCGATAATTCTTAAAATTTTCATTCAAATATCGTATATCAAGTCGGTTGCCGGGGAGAAAATCCTTTTGAGTAATATTACTACCTTAAGAAATTCTATTATTCCCAGTTAGACCAACGGTGCTGGGTTTAAGAATGTACTATACCTATACCGCTTGACCATTGAACAATTATTATCAAATGAGTGATTTGTGTGCGGTCTTCATCAACGCAAACCACACGAGATTTTGCAATACGTTAGGAAAGGAAGAAAACAAAAGCAATACAGAATAATAACAGGATTTATCGAATTGAAGTGATCACAATTTTTTTTATTAGATTTATTAGCAAAAAATTCATCTTCTTTAACGGTTTCCAATGTTTTATTTTTTATTTTTTTATTTTTCCATCGGAAATGTTCGGTATTGGCACCGATAACATGACACGTGTCGCAAGTTCTTTTTTTTTTTTTAATCATTTCACCCCGAGCAAGGCAGAAACGCCACTGATGTGCAGGGGGTTACATAGATGTAAAAAGATTAATTAGAAAAGAGTGAGGAGTACAAGCTAGTTAGAAAGGAACAATAGAAAGCTGAGAAAGCAGGTGCGATGACAGATACATAGGTGGAGAGAAAGGGAAGGTTATAGAGGGGAGGGAAGAGAGCTAGAGGCCAGTGGTTAGTAGATGAGTATTAACTTTGCATTTAAATTTCTGGAGGTTGTAGCCGTCAGGAAAGCAAAAAACTTGGTAGTGAGTTCCACAGGCGGGAAGTGCGAGAGAGGAAGCTGCAGAAGTAGAATTGTCGTCTGCATTTGGCTAACCTGACTGTGAATGGGTGGGACCCAGTTGCCAGTCTGATTGCACGGGTAAACACCTGTTGAGGAGGCATCTGTGACTTAAGCTCATCCGAGCAGAAGCCATGAAAGTATTTATAGAAGAGACAGAGGGAGGCCACATTTCGACGGTGGGAAAGTGGCTGCAGTCGAGTCGCCAGATCAGTACCTATCACATTACAGACTCTCCTTTGGAGCTTGTCAAGAACACTGAGGAGAACGGCAGGGGCACCTGACCATAAATGGCAGCAGTACTCCATGCACGGACGGATAGTGACATATTTTATTTCTGTTACTTTACTGACTTTAGGGCTTGATTTGTGGCATAGGAAATTAAGAATTAAAAGCAACCTTCTTCTTCAATTTTACAAAAGTTCACAAGGACGTGTTAAATCCTGGTTTTTCCCAGATAGAAAAAGGATTGACCATGTGCTTAAAGAAAAAGTTAAAACCGGATTTCACATGTAGATATTAAATTGATATTGTAACAATTGGAAGTGAATTACAAAACCTAGAAGACACAACGATCCAGAAAGAGATTCTAAAGAACTATATAAATGGCTTCGATCAACGTCAGTCAAAATCAAATGGGAGCAGCGATACGAAACAACTAAAACATAACGGGAGAAACTTCAACCACGACCCGGACATGGGTCATGTTGCATATTCTCCTCTTTCTCTTTCTTTCTAGTGTGCTGATTTGTTTTACTTCTTTTGCTTTTTCCTTCGAAAGCATTCCTACCAGACAAACACTAATACATACATACAAACGTACGCATAAACTCTTTCCAACAAAAAACTTACTACGAACATTTCTTGATACCTTTAACTTTCTCATTGAACATTAATTGCTACCTACTCTGATTATCCTATCCTTTTAATAAATTTCTAATTAAATATGAAGAATGTATATATTTTATTATTTCACAACCTGCAACCAACCATCTGATGAAAACCTGATGGTAATTCTGCATAAAAATTGTAAGCTGTATGGAGTTTGGTTATGTATAACACAATGCCAAACAAATAAACATTAACCACCTCCCCTATAGCTTCAGATTATTCGGGGTTTCTTATTTCCATATAATATTCACTTCCTGAAAACCTATTTGTATTTTCAAAAGTTTTATCTTCGCTGTTCCTTTATTCCCATTGAATTTTCGCGTTTGGTACATGATTTAATTTCCAGCCAGGCATTTACGCTCTAGTTAGCATCTGTTTATACATTCACAGTAAATTCACAACAGGTTTAAAAAAAAAAGAATAATAAAATACCTGAATATATAGTGTCGTGTGATATAATGTAATTAATTAATTAACTGTTAAATCACATAACGTATCATGGAGGATGATCTGATTTTTCGAGGATTACTAGCACGAACATTTCATTTATTCATCATTGTTTCGAGATATTTGCAAAAGCTAATATAAAACTTTAAAAAACACACAAAAGAGCCAACGCGATTTATAGGTGTATGCGTAAATGAACAAAAAATCATACAGATAAGACTCAAATAAGGCAACTTATATTTCAAATTCAAATAAGTTGATCAGCTCATGTTCCTTGTTTTGCACTGGAAATCACACTAATACAATGTGCTATGGCTAAATTAGACAGAGTCTAATGGTTGTTTTCATTACTTATTCTGATTGTTAAACAGTGAACAGCACTGTGAAACCTAGTCACTACGATTTTAGAAGTGTCAGAGTTACCTGACACCGAGGACTGAAATCCACCTGTATATTGAAAAAGAGTAAGCTGCAACATGATGATTCGCGTGATGTAAGGGAATATGGATTTTGACGCAGGAAATGGTCGTTGCAATTTCCAACATGAAACAAGCCTTGAATAAGAACTTCCACTACCAGTTATACAAGAGGGGTAAATGTTACATCTCTTTCAGAAAACGCTTGAGAAAACTGTCAAGAAACATCTGAACAAGGGGAAGCATCCTGCTGAACCAGAGACACTTTGGTTCTTCTCTAATAAAAATTATTTGTGTCATTAATCTATCTATCTATCTATCTATCTATCTATCTATCTATCTATCTATCTAAGAGACCTTGGTACAACAGCAATTAGGAAATTGTTCTACGTTCCTGATTACTTCCAAACCCCTAATCAATTTGTGTCATTAACAACTGCTCAACAATCTACATAACGCTTCTCGTATCATAAAAAAAACAAAATTTATGGCAGATTTCGGAATCAGTTTGGTAGACTCTGAACGTGGCTTCTTTGAGCAATTTTTTTTTTCTAATATAACTTTTTTTCAATTTTTTCAATAAACTGATATTTGGCTTAGATATTAATTTTATTTCCCCTAAAAAGATTTCCACTATATTTGATATCTCTGAGGTTGTTGGTTGCTTTGCAAAACAGTAAATAGTTTAGTGAAAATATTGTGTCGTATAGACGAGATACATGGTTATGTCATATATCTAAAGTATCTAACGATAGCAGAGCGAATGAATAAAGCTAGCTGTCATGCCCTTTACTGTTACACTGATTTATTAAAGCCACCTAGTGAGAGTTAGATGTCCCCTAAGAGACATGTCAAGTTTCTCCTCTGATATGATGAATGCAACGAGTGTTATCTTTATTTGAAATATCTTTATGTGCCGTGTCATATATAAGTTAGTAGGCGATCATGTCTCTCCATAATTAACTGTCCTTTGTAGGACTTAATTAGTTTTATCTTTTCAGTTATTTCTTCTAAGCCCTGTTCATTTATTCACGGTCACTAAGTATATTAGGGGTTGCATTTCCTGTCCCTCTTCCCTTCAATATTTCCAATGAGAATCAGATTTTTTAAGCCTTCTTTTCTAAATATGTTCCCTAAACATTTAAATTGATTTTAAATATAAGCTTCTTTTCTGTTTCCATTTAATCTAAAACTTAATCGTTGCTCGCATATTAGGTACATAGCATTCTAAGCATCATTCTGTAGAAAAAACATTTCTGTTACATTAAGTCTCTTCTTCATCTTTGAGCAGATTGTCCACCATCTACTGCCATATAGAAGGACAGCTATCACTTATCGGTAATCTTTTTTTGTTTCTAACCAAGTTTATCTATTTATTCACATTTTACTTAATTTCTGAAAAGCAACTTTGGCTATCCCAATACCCGTCCGGGTTTCACTGTCGCTCTTTACGCCCTCTGTTAAAACCCTTCCAAGGTATTTAATTTTGGTTAGTCAATTTAAGTGCCATACGTGATACACGTTTGGGCGATAATATGTCGAAAGAGGCATGACTAACTGGGTAGATTTTCCCTCAGCAGATTACCATTACTTTCTGTGGCAGACTGTTTGCAAAGCAAAGCTATAGAACTTAATCTGTCTTGTTACTTAACCAATAGTTTGAGGGAAGAGAGGGATTATTATCTTTCCCAAGTGTAACTGTGCGTAAGTGAATGCAATGAATTCAACTGGAATTCGAACTCGGCTCTCCTTATTCTCGTTCGGAGTCGATATCCACTGCATCGATAAGCACATCAGCAATTTTGTTACTTGTTTGATTTCGCCGATTTTTAGTTTGAATTTTGGGTTTATCCTTTTGCTAACATCTATTGAATTCTGCATTTTTTACTTAATTTTTAATCCTCTTTTCTGGCTATATTCTGTAGGACTTTTTCTAGTTTTCTTTACGTGTCTGTTGCTAACACTGTGCCGTCAGCATATCGTACATTGTTAAGATTGTAGCAGACAATGATGAATCCTAGTCTGACTGCTAATACTCTCAGAATAACGTCGGTGTATGGGTTAAATAAGTTCGGTGAGAAGATCTAGCATTGACTTAAAACTTAAACGTGTCTCCTTCTTGTGTCTCTCCCTCCTTCTCTTGGCCCATCGTTTCCAATAGAGCATAGACCATCGACGACCCCTCGCAATCGCACTTTGTTTTGGCAGGTTCGTTATTGTGGATGTTTGTAGGACATTCTTTTTTTACAAGTAGGTGTGTTGACTCAACATAAACCCCTTTCACCTCTAGGTGCGTTTGAAAGGCGGCGAAAAGACTGGCGACCCGCCGTTATCTACAACATATACAGCGGGATCTATTTCCTTCTGCTAGACCTCTTGCCATCTAAGACCCAGTCTGTCAGGCTATTTGCTCATAGGTGGGAAGAGATTCATTCAAGATCATTAGCAAGGAAGAGAATGTATTGAACCTGGATAACTAGAAAACAATTCGAGCCGCTATCACTCCACCGTGTCTAAAAAAAACTACTCGACTATAAAAAAAATTCTACAACACCACTTATGAGTGGGAAACAAATTGTATTGATGAAAACTTCACGACCGCGTTTGCTCTGCTATTTCGGTTCCATAATTAGATAATGTATTACTAAGTTTTCCTATACTTTTAGAGAGCCAGAATTAAAAAGTTTTACGATTAACGCTTTAACAAGATTTTAAACTTTTTAAAATAATTCACCCAAAAGCAAGGCAATATAACCCCTAAGACACAAGGGGTTACTGAGAAATGAAAGAGAATTCAATGGGTTAAGTGCCATACGTGATACACGCTTTGGGCGAACATGTCTCGAAATAGACATGACTGACTGGGCAGAAGATGACCCCACAATAGGTTGTTTTCTGCTGTAGACTGGTTGCCAGCCAAGGCTATAGAACCCAATATGTCCTATTATTTAAACCATAACTGAAGGGAAGAGACTGGCTAATACCTTTCACAAGCGAATTTAGGCGGAAGTGAATGCAAGGAATTCAACTGGAATTCGAACTCAACAGAAAACAACCTTTTACCTCAATCATATAAATGGAACCGGTAAGTCTGGTAAAATAAACATCAAAAGAGGTATATTTCAAGGTGTCTCTTTGTCCCTCTTACTATTTTGCATATCATTAATAACATTAACCAGTCAACTTAACAAGACAGAATGTGGTCATAAAATATCTCAAAAGAAAATAAGCCATCTATTTTACATGAATGACTTAAAGTTGTATGCTAAGAATGATAATGAGCTGGAAGGTCTTCTACAAACTGTAAAATGCTTCAGTGAAGACATTGGAATGAAATTCAATTTGAATAAATGTGCTAAAGCTAAAGTTTTACGAGGATCGCTACAACAAACATCCTCAATTACCTTAGACCTAGCTGTAACAATAAAAGTTTTAGAGCCAGAAGAAGCTTATGAATACCTAGGTGTAAATGAGAGTGAAAACATTCACCACAGGAAAATGAAAGAAATAGTGCGTAAAGAGTACAATAGAAGGCTACAACTGATATTAAAAACTGAATTGAATTCTCAGAACAGAATTATGGCCATTAATAGCCTTGCCATCCCTGTGGTCCAATACAGTTTCAACATCAGACGAATTGATTCTAAAACTTCTTTCTAAGCATAAGATGAATCACCCAAAGGCTGATGTAGACCGTCTATACATACCCCGTAAGGAAGGTGGAAGAAGTCTTATTCAGCTGGAATTGTTATACAAGGCATCAACTATTGGCTTACTAACATCAATAGAAACAACAAAGGGCTGGATGATATAATTAGTCAGACAACATGAAAACAGAAAGAAAAAAATTCAATAATGAAAGAAGGTAATAATTACAAACATAATTTACATTTAGTAGATTCTGTAGAAAACTCAAGAACCAACTATTGCGGCAAATCTTAGGAAAAAGAAAGCCAAGGATAAAGCTCTTGAAGAGATGAAATAACGCTGGGAAGACAAACCTCTGCATGGCCAATATCCAGAACGTGCCAATAAATCCAATGTTGATAAAGTTAATACTCATCGATGGTTACGTCTGGATTAAAGTCTGAGACTGAAAGCTTTATTCTTGCAGTGCAAGACCAAAGTCAGGCAAATAATACACATAATCATGGGGATCCAAAATGAAGGTTTTGTGATAAATACCAAGAAACGATAGATCATCTAATCTCAGGGTGTTCTGTATTTGCCCCAAATTAATATATTAATATGTCCCAAAAGTTCGTAAAAACTTGCAAAAATTGAAATTTTACTCGCTAAGTAATCTAGGATTACCAGAAAACACTTGCAAAAAATTGAAATCACTTCCAGCAGTAACGAATCAAAACTCGCAGCTCAGTTTTATCAATTGCCATCTGGAATACAAAGATGAAGATCACTATATCAAAATAAATGCAAAATTGCATAAAAATTCAATTTTTCGCAAGTGTTTACGAACTTTTGAGATAACCTAATAAAAATCGCGACGATATTGGGCAATATGTACATTCGACAATGTTCAAACATTATGGAAATGTGTAAACAAACACTGGTATGAACATCACCCAGCACCAGTTACAGAAATAGAAGATGTCACCATTCTATGGGATTACACCATCTCCACAAACAGAAAATTTGAAGCAAATAGGCCGGAGATTATTGTTAAAAACCAGAAAGAAAAAATTGCCTAATAATTGATATGGCTTGTCCAGAGGATTGTAACATAGCAACCAAGGTATTCGAAAAACTATCAAAATACACACACAATCTGGAAACTGAAATAGAACAAATGTGGAAATTGAAAACAAGAGTCGTGCCAGTGATAGTAGGTGCACTTGGAATGATAAAAAATGGAACAAAACAACACATTGAAAGAGTCCTTGAGAACCCCAACTTGTCTATGTAACGCTAGGGATGTTAGGGGAGATAAAAAAAACATGAAATGGAACTATAACAACACACCACGACCTGCTTTAGGTTTTCCCGCAGACTTGGTCGGTAGTGCGACCATAGCAGAAATCAAAATATTATTAAAAATGACAACATAATAATAATAATATAATGATAACAAATGGAACAAAGCAACACATTGAAAGAATCCCCAGAAATCCCAGCTTAAGAGCAATAGAAAAATTGTCTTGTTAAGTACATCCAACACACTGAGAAGAACTTTGTCTATGTAACGCTTGGGATGTTAGGAGAGTTAGAAAAACAAATCATGTAATGTAGCTATGAGAACAAAAATGATCACTGGTTGGGATCCAGAAGGAAATGTGAATGCAACAAAAATCAGAGGGAATAATACCATAGATTAAGAGATATAAAAAAAATTGTCTTGCTAAGTAAAGTTTATGTGAAGAGGTGGAGTACTGCTGCCATTTATGGTCAGGTGCCCCTGCCGTTCTCCTCAGTGTTCTTGACAAGCTCCAAAGGAGAGTCTGTAATGTGATAGGTACTGATCTGGCGACTCGTCTGCAGCCACTTTCCCATCGTTGAAATGTGGCCTCCCTCTGTCTCTTCTATAAATACTTTCATGGCTTCTGCTCGGATGAGCTTAAGTCACTGATGCCTCATCAACAGGTGTTTACCCGTTCAACCAGACTGGCAACTGGGTCCTACCCATTCACAGTCAGGTTAGCCAAACGCAGACAACAATTCTACTCCTGCAGCTTCCTCTCTCGCACTTCCCGCCTGTGGAACTCACTCCCGTATTCTTGCTTTCCTGACGGCTACGACCTCCAGAAATTTAAAAGCAAAGTTAATACTCACCTACTAACCACTGGCCTCTAGTTCTCTCCCCTCCCCTGTATAACCTTCCCTTTCTCTCCGCCCATGTACCTGTCATTGCACCTGCTTTCTCAGCTTTCTATTGTTCCTTTCTAACTAGCTTGTACTCCTCACTCTTTTCTAATTAATCTTTTTACATTTATGTAACCCCCTGCACATCAGTGTCGTTTCTGCCTTGCTCGGGGTGAAATGATTAAAAAAAAAAAAAATGTTAAGGGAGATAGAAATGAAATGGAGCCACAACAACACACCACGGCCTGCCTTAGGTTTCCCCGCAGGTAGTGCGACTATAACGGAAATCGATAATATGATGAAAAATGACAACATAATAATTATAATATATGTGATCTTAAGTTTTTTATTGAAAAATGCACGAAGCCATTTCTGATATCAGGAAAGAAATAAGTATATACCACAAATAAAAGGAACTTGTAATACTAATGAAGGAGAAATTTAAATTTTAAATATGTAAAGAACGAAGAAAATATTAACAACGTTCAAAACAATAATGTAAAACAATGCTCAATAGAGAAATAGATCTGAGTATTTATGATAAATCAGTCAGCAAATACTATTTTTTAAATAGCGTTAACTACCTGATGAAACATCGCTCCTTCAATATCGAAACAAAAAAAGACCCTCGTGTCGAGTTGAGAATCTTTATTTGAAATATTGTTAAAGTAAGACTTTTTTTTCCTTCTGCCTAATTTTAAATTCTAAGCTTTTCATGTTTAATTGGTTTTCTTTAATTCTTTTTTTTTTTATTTTAGCAGAAATCTCTTGACTGGGCTTTTACTACCATGTTTTTTTTCTTTCCGTTGGAGTAGATAGATCTAGCTATCGCCCGGTTCACACTCCACCCACGTCTATTGAACAGGTTAAGAGACTCATTCCTTGTTCCCTGTTTAGGATGTGGTTTCCGGCTTTATCTTTTCAAATCTTTTCACTATTACGTAGCCCCCTGCACATCAGTGGCATTACCGCCTTGCTCGGGGTGATACGATTAAAAAAAATAAATAAATAAATTCCTTTATATTGTATATAAATAAATATTTTTACTTGAATATGGACATATTAAGATGGAATTTAAAAATAATTAAAGCATTTCTTCATATGTAATTTAGTGTTTGCTTGCAAGATTAATGAATAAAGAGTCTCATAGAAATTAATTTGGAGTAGATAGATCTATCTATCGCCCGCTTCACACTCCACCCATGTCTATTGAACAGGTTAAGAGACTCATCCCTTGTTCCCTGTTTAGGATGTGGTTTCCGGCTTTATCTTTTCAAATCTTTTCACTATTACGTAGCCCCCTGCACATCAGTGGTGTTACCGCCTTGCTTGGGGTGATACGATTAAAAAAAAAAGGAAGGAAGATTTTTTTGCGCTAACACAAGTAAAAGTGAAAATAAAGTTATCATACATATGCAAATATTGAATTATTTTATTTTAACTAAAAATTTCTGAAAATCTCTTGTGCCTTAAAAAGTTGAAATCATAAACATAGTTCCATGTCTTACTATGCAATGTAAATATTATAAACAAAAATAAATTACCGAAAAAAATCATTTCAATTGTAAATGGAAGAAAATTTAATTTTATTGAACTTATCCTTTATATTCCGTTATATAAAGGTTTTTATTGTTTTTTTTTTGTTTGTTTGTTTTTTGTTGTTGTTTTTTTAGTTTGTTTTTTGTATGGGTGTCTATTTGAAAGGAATTTAAATTTCAAGCCTCGAAACCTTTAGGAAATTGAATCAAATTATTTTCCTAATAGATTTGTGTTCAGTCACCATTCTACGAAGTGGGGCCCACCAGAGTTTTGGTTGGCCCCTCAGTTGCCGCCACCACTTTAATTAGCTTTAAACATTTATGAAATCTCTGATTTCGATAAGATTTGACCTTTGGAACTTTTCTCCCTGCGTTTTCGTTTTCAACTAGCTTTTTAAGGACATTTACAAAGTTTTGTAGAGGAAAAATCAAAGCAAACAGACTGTACTGTTCTGCTAGTATTGACGTTATTATTAACTCTTTGATTTTTGTTTTGAAATTAACCTCTCTTGTGTTCCATCACCTTGGGAGATAAAAAAAAAGACAAGAATAGATTAGAAGTCCACTACTATGAATGAAAAGTTATTTTGTTTAATTTAGTGAGGTAATGTACTGATACTAAGGTGTAAACGACAGCGGTGAAGTATGAAAATGAAGACTTTGCTTGAATTTGTATACCCACTCCTCAGAAAAAATCTCGACTCTAAGTGCCCCCACCAGTTTCAGAGTACCATAACGGCCATTATTATTATAATAATATGAAATAATATTGAACATAATCATTATCTGTTAGATATGCACACTTCTGTATAAACGTTTATCAACCATAAACAAAGATTTCAACTGACTTCGAAAAACATCCCTTTATAGCACTTGAAACAAATGTATAATGTTAATAATCTGTCTAGATTAAAAATATTCATTTTAGCAACACGTTAAGGAAATATTGATTGCTTATAAGATATTAGCAATTGTTTATGATAATAATAAAATATTTAATCATAAAACAGTTTTACCTATAATCAAGAAAAGAAGAGTGAAAAATAAATCAAGAACTTTCTTTTTAAAATGTCTAGTACAACCTTGTATTTATCTTCAAACCGATAACCTATTCAGAAGTTTTATGATTAAAAATATAATATCCATAAGGTGGCTTATTATCATTTAATCTGTAATAGAACGCAGAAGCGTACCTTGGGAGAAATAGATGAATTATGGGAGAATAGAAAAGGCTTTTGCTTAAAGATAATAATAAAACAATATAAATTATGTTGACAATTAAAAAATTCAGTATTTATCACCAATTCTTATCCAAAATCTCTCATCTTTGCATCAGTACAATATATATATATATATATATATATATATATATACTAGCGGTATAGCCCGGTGTTGCTCGGGTGTAATGAAAGCTTTAAAACTAATCCATGGTCCTGGAGTTCAGACTTTTTGTACGTTGGCACGAAAGACTAAAAAGCAATAGTTGCTTCCAGTTAAAGCGAAACCGTAGACTGAAAGAAAAATGAATGGATGTAAGTAACATTTTGATTTTCTGGTATCGATATCAAATAAGTTTTTTTTCGTCGTAAACTGAATTTTGAAGGCTAAATAAGTCCTCACAGTAAATGGTATTATGGCTGAGACTAAGAACTACAATTATATCTACTTAGAGCCAAACCCGAAGAAAAAACTAAAATAAAAGGGTTGAAAAAATAGACATACAGGCAGATAAACAGACACACACACAAACATTTTACCTTATATATATATATATATATATATATATATATATATATATATATATATATATTATCGATTTTCTGCACTAATGTAAGAACTGCAACCTTGAAACTTCTGAATATCGCTTTTTGTGTCGTTGACTATGAGTGTATCAAATCTGATTAAAATCGGACCACTCCTTCTATAACCCGATTTTTTCGATTATCGATTCTGGGTATTTATCGGGGGTACCTCGACATAAAACTTAGCTAAGAACACTCACAGACGCTTATAGGACAACTGTGTACATTTTTAAGGAAATCGGTGCAGCCGTTTCGGAGTCTATTGGTAACGGACACACACACAGACACACACACACAGACAAAGTTCCATTTATAAATAAGTTTATATATATATATATATATATATATATATATATATATATATATAACATTCTTCATTATTCGACTCAGAAATCATTTTACAAAGAACGTCAACTTTGTAGAACAGTCTCCGGCGAATTGCGTCACAATCTTTTTTAAGTCGAGGATAATTCTTCTTCTTCAAACTTCTTGTCCATTGATATTCAAAACCTCAATTAAATCCTTAATCCATAGAATATCCTACACTTAAAGAAATTTAACTGTATTCCAAAATGTAAATTCAACAAACTACAATCTAAAAGACAGATCGCTTTAATTTTGTAATTATGTTTGTACAAATATTTCTGTGCACAAAAGCTTAGTATCATCTAACATGTATTCAACAGGGAAAGCACAATAAAATATCATCAATCACATATATCGTCACACCCAAATTATTAGAAAATAAAAAAGTTTTTCCTCTAGTCTCCAAGAGGAAGAATATTAAGAATGACAAGGGATAGGGACAAGCAGAAATTCATGATCGCCTACGTCCCGAACGGACATGGCACATAAAAAGAAGAAGTACTAAATAAGAGAATATCCGTTGTGGTGCGGTGGATATCGAATTGGAACGAAAAATCGGGGTGCCGAATTCGAATTCCAGTTGCATTACTGGCATTTACTTACGCACAAATATCCTTGGGAAAGGTCTCTCCCCAGTTATGGGTTAAACAATAGAACCGATTGGGTTCTATAGCCTTGGCTGTCAACCAATCTAACGCAATCTTCTGCGGGATAACCTACGCTCAGGCGTGTATCTTTTATGACACGTAACTGACTGACCAACTAAATTATAATTCGGCCTAATGTGGTGGCTTAATCAATGATCTTCTCATGACAAAGTGATTTTACAAATTCAGTAATTTTCCTTTTTAAGTTTTTGTTACTTTTTTTTCTAGAGAAAGGTAGTGGAGTATTCATCCTTTGCTCTTTCCGCGGTTTGGAATTCAGACTCTTTTTAATCTAGCTGCCCACCTCTCAAGGCTAAACATCTAAATCTAGTCTAATATATAAATCATAAATTTAAAGCAAGGGTAGATATGTGTCTATACTTCTTGCGACGGAATTAGCATGAGTTGAACTCGCCAAAACATTATTTAATGTCGGTCCGTCGATTGCACGAGTAAGCTTAAACCTACTCGAATATTCCATTCGACAGGAGTGAAATGAATATATCCTGCTTCTTGATTTATAATTAAGCATCAGGTTCGGCAACTTTCTCACTAAATTTGATTTACACACTTTAGGCATTCACACTTTTTGTTATAGACTGAAAACAGGGAATAGTTTGTTGTTTATTGTTTAGTTTTGGGGGAGAATAAATCAATTTCACGAAACATTCATTTAGACGTTTCATACACATTTATAATATCTTTATTTCTGGTCGCCAGCTACATTTAGTTGTTAATGTAAAGATTTATGTGTCCTTAAATTCATAATTTAAGCAGATATGTTCTCTCAATCTTTATCGACAAACATTAGATGTATTAGGTATAATGATGTATATATCAAACAAAAGAAATGTGAAAGAAATAGTTATTAGATAATTAAACTTGAATACATATAAAACATTTCAAATTTATTATAAACTTCAGAACAAAAAATTGTGTTTATGTAGTAATGTATAACTCGATTACTATAGATTCTTATACAAAATCTGTATATTTAGTAATAAATGAAAGTAAAGAAGATATTTGATAACGACTAATATAATAACTGAAAGTGCTAGGATATATATATATATATATATATATATATATATATATATATATATATACCGGATTGAGGAATCGAGAAATCTTGTTAGGAAATTATGCGTCCTCCAGCGAGATTCGAACCTGCCTTTCATAGGATAAATCGTCAATTGATCTTACGTGTCTATAAATGCTCGGACACGAGAGAATACACGGTTTCTTTCGTTTACTTTCTATTTTCATTTTTTAAATATCCTACATTGTGATTACAGAAAATCTAAGAATCTGCACGTATATATATGTATATATATTAAAGTATGTATATTTTGGCAGCATTTTTTCTTTTAAACAAGTTTAGCTAAACGACAGAGACAACATGGTCTTGTATATTTTCTTTTGGATTTTTTCATATTCTCTGATTAGACTTTTTATTTCCGGGTTATATTTGTATAAAAATTGTCGGAAATTTGTCCTAGTACTTACGAACTTCATATTCATCATCAGGGACTATATTACAGTTTAAAAATCAAATCTTACATTGTATGAGAAAAAGTGTTATAATATTTTTAAAGAAAACAAATAAATGTTATGAAGAATTTTTAAATTCAAAGACTTATAATGTAAGCAATATGCACACGTGAAGATATGTGCTCACATAGATGCGTGAATTATATGGTTGTTAAAGATTTTGAATGTTGTAAAATTACGTTAGAGAATTTGAACATCGAAGGAACTAATTATGTAACTAATCAAATTGCTCAGAGGCAAATAATTATTTACCTTAATTATATTTCAAATAAACCCTCTAAACACAAGTACATTTTCAGAAACTTGGTAAGCTGTGCGATTGATAAGAAGTTTTTTCCTTCTGATATGTAGTGCATCTAAAATTTTTTGGCATGTCTGTGTTGATCAATAATTTGAGTATTGTCTATAAGAATTTTACGAATGTCAAAATGCTGAAGGGAAACTATATGTGACTAAAGATGTTGTGTAATGACACTGGAATGATTTAAATGTATATTGAATCGTCTCGAGAGCCGGGTAGTCGTAAATCCAATGTATGTATGTGGATGAGGAGAGCATTCTTCAAAAGGACATTTAAATTCATATACAACATTAGTTCTATCAACACTGGTAGCAGCTGGAGAGTGATTGTTGTTCATTATCAGGTTAGAGGTTTTGAATTTACTAATCTATCCAAGTGCCGACTGTGGAAGCGACCAACTTCCAGTTATCTGCAAACTAAGGGCGAAACTTCAGAGATTAAAAAAAAGCTAGGGCAGCACACAGACTGCAATACAACACACTCTTGAATGACCTCAACCTGCAGCAAAAATGCGCTGACAGTCTGAGAAACAAATACGAAGAATAAATGGGAAAGAAAAATTTGAAATGGTATGCATTTAAAAAAGCGCCAGCGACACAAGCAAACAACATTTTTTCAGAAGAAGTCAGATTCAGAACAAACGAGTGGATGACTATAAAGATTCTTGACATGGTGCAAAGTAGACAGAAAAATATGCCAAGACATGGAACTGAATACAAGAAACTACAAAAGGAAATACGGAGCAAATACAGATAGGCTAACGAGGAATGGCTCAACAACAAATGTTCCGAAGTAGAGAGAATGAGCAAGTCAGTTAAGTGCCATACGTGAAACATGCTTGGGCGATCATGTCTCGAAAGAGACATGACTGACTGGGCAGAAGATTATCCCGCAGTTGGTTGCCATTGCTTTTTGCGGTAGACTGGTTGCCAGGCAATGCTATAGAACCCAATCTGTCCTGTTATTTAACCCATAACTGGAAGGAAGAGATGGACTAATACCTTTCTCAAGGGTATTTGTGCGTAAGTGAATGCAAAGAATCTAACTGGAATTCGAACTCGGCACCCCGATTTGTCATTTCGAGTCGACATCCACTGCACCACAACGCACATTCCACTGCTAACTACAGACTTGAATAAATTATATTTTTCTTATTTGGAAGTATCTTCTCAGGGGTATAGGAGTATATATATATATATATATATATATATATATATATATATAAATGTGTGTGTGTGTGTGTGTGTGTGTGTGTGTGTGTGTACATATACATATATAGAACCCAATGTGTCCTGTTATTTAACCCATAACTGGAACGAAAGAGACAGACTAATACCTTTCCCAAGATTATTTGCGCGTAAGTGAATGCAATGAATTTAACTAGAATTCGAACTCGGCTCCCCGATTTCTTGTTCCGAGCCGATATCCACTGCACCACAACGCACATAGACTAATAAAGAAAAATGCTTAAAGAAATAAGAGAACTGCCAGAACAAAGAACATGATGCTCAAGAGGATGTATAAAATCCAAGGATGGAACGATCATATTAGAAAAAGAGGAAAAATTCCAGCAAAGAAAAGAATATATAAAAGATCTCTTCTCCGACAAGAGAGAACAACCAATAGTAAACAAAGTTGCTGACGGACCGGAAATACTAAAATCCGAAGTGAACGCTGCAATGGCCAAATTGAATAGGAAGAAAACCGCTGGACCAGACGGCATAGTAATAGAGACAGCCTCAGAAGATTTAGGCATAGAAGAAATTACGGAAATAATAAAGGAAATCTACAACAGTTGTGTAATACCAGAGGAGCGAAGCAAAACAATTTTCATAGGTGGGCCTAGGAAGTCAGGCGCAATCGTATGCAAACTCCACCGAACAATCAGTTTGATGAGCCACATAACGAAACTCATTATCGGAATCCTGATAAATAGAACGCGAAGAAGAACTGTGAGATTTCCTTACGGACACTTTTTTTTTTAATCATTTCACCCCGAGCAAGGCGGAAACGCCACTGATCTGCAGGGGGCTACATAAATGTAAAAAGATTAATTAGAAAAGTGTGAGGAGTACAAATTAGTTAGAAAGGAACAATAGAAAGCTGAAAAAGCAGATACATGACAGATACATAGGTGGAGAGAAAGGGAAGGTTATACGGGGGTGGGGAGAGAGCTAGAGTCCAGTGGTTAGTAGATGAGTATTGATTTTGCATTTAAATTTCTGGAGGTTATAGCCGTCAGAATACGGGAGCGAGTTCAACAGGCGGGAAGTGCGAGAGAGGAAGCTGCAGGAGTAGAATTGTCGTCTGCATTTGGCTAACCTGACTGTGAATGGGTGGACCCAGTTGCCAGTCTGGTTGCACGAGTAAACACCTGTTGAGGAGGCATCAGTGACTTAAGTTCGTCTGAGCAGAAGCCATGAAAGTATTTATAGAACAGACAAAGGGAGGCTACATTTCGACAATGAGGCAGTGGCTGCAGTCGAGCCGCCAGATCAGTACCTATCACATTACAGACTCTCATTTGGAGCCTGTCATGAACACTGAGGAGAACGGCAGGGGCACCTGACCATAAATGGCAGCAGTACTCCATGCACGGACGGATGGTTGACTTGTATATATGCAGGGTGGATTCAGGTGGAAAAAAAAACATCCTGGATCGACATAGTGACCCAACCTTCTTAGCAGTAGATTTTGCTATGGATTCAATATAGTGGTTCCATTTGAGGTCTGAGGACAGGGTAAGTCCGAGGAGGCGTAGTGTATTACTCTCCGGGAGAATCGCTTGGTCCATGCTTATGGGAGGCAGGAGAGGTTGCCTGTAATGGTTGACAGACAACAGCTTGGTCTTAGATGAATTGAAGTTGACAAGCCACTTTTTGCCCCAGTTCACCACAGAGTGTAGATCCCGTTCAAGGTCAGCAGCGAGATTATGTCTGTCCGCCACGACAGGTTTCTTGCTGGTGCGGGAGTATATTGTAGTGTCATCTGTGTAGATGCCTACTTGGGACTTGATCGTTGATGAAAATAAGGAAGAGCGTCGGGCCCAGGATAGAACCTTGTGGGACACCAGCATTCGTGCTGTAGGACGAAGAGGCACGCCCATTCAGAACGACTTTTGGCGTTTATGCTTCATTTGGAAAAAAAAAAGTTTGGGATTTTTATTTATTTATTTATTCTGTTATGCGAAGCTATCCTGGCCAAGATATCAGCAGCCACTTGTTAGCCCTCCCCGCTATGGTCTGTTCTTTGAATTCAAATTTACCAAGCAGCTTAACTCGATGTTGATTTTTGGGAAAAGCAAGAATTGAAGAGTGAAACTTTCTTAATTCAAATTTCCTGTGTTAAACTGTGAGGTATGTTACGATTTATTTCTTAAATCTGTATTTTTCGTGTTTTTTTTCCTCACTTTTTGGCGTTCATCCTTCATTTGGACTTTAACTAAGTTAAAACTTAGTTAACTCTCCACTTTTGGAAGTTTGTGTTTTGTGTTTTTTATCTTTTTTTTAAATAGGAGTAGATAGGTCACACTATCGCCCGGTTAATACTCCTCTCACGTCTATTGAACTGGAGTAGAGGCTTGCCTCTTGTTTCCTGTTTAGGATGTGGTTTCTGGCTTTCTCTTCTCTCTCTTCAGACCTTGGTATTGGTGCTTCCGTGAGTTTCCTGCGATCTGGCCGGTTGGTGGCAACGGCTCATCACTGTGACGGTACCGGGTTGGCAGTTTCCTGGTTGCTGCTTCCGACTGGTAGTTAGGAGTCCTAACTCTTGCGTAGCGTCAAGAGCGGCTGTTTTGATCAACAGTTGTATAATATCGGGGTTCTTGTAGTACGATGTCACGCATGGATAGGTGTCCCTGCAAGCGCTTTCGGTGGGCAACCCCGAGGCCACACCTTGTTGCAGCCCTAGCCAGTTTCCCTCCCAGCACAGATTGTGGATAATGACTTGAGCAAAGAATGCGATATTTGTGATTAGAATGCTGTAAGAAAGGCCGATACAAATGAAAACGGACGTTTACCTGTGTTTCGTAGACTATGCCAAGGCGTTTGACATAGTACGCCACAAAAGATTGATAGAAATGCTCAGACACCTCGACATATTTGGAAAAGACATCAGAGTAATCAAGAACTTTAATTGGCAGCAAGCCACCTGCATACAGACAGCAAATCGAAATCAACAGATATACAAAAATAGAAAGGAGCATAAGACAAGGATGTGTCTTTTCACTGGATCTATTCAACCTTTGCAGTAAAACTATTCTGAGAACCCTATAAGTTATGCCAGGATCCGTTATTGGTTGTCACAATCTGACACAGAAAACTACAAGTTCTCTTAAAAAAGGTAGATGAAGAAAGTCGAAAAACAGAACTATAATTCACAAGCATTGCGTTTTTAAAAGATAATGCTCACCTAAATACAAACGCAAGAAATATTAAAGATAGAGGGTTAATATATGGGGATGTATGAGCTGAAGAAAAGCTTAAGAAGCATAGTTCAGTGGGCTATGCAGGAAAGATAAAGTTTAACATTGTTTAGAGTTAAACGCTATTTTATGAAGAGATTGAGATTGTAGTGACTTTGAAAGCATTCTCTTAGGTGACTGTTAAACACAGTTCTTTGGAAAAAGCTATCCAAATAAAACTTCCTTGTTAATAATCGAATTATAAGTGAACAGGAATGATTTGCACTAGTCTACTTAGCATGGATTATTTAGGTGAGTATGCAAATTATCGCTCAGTTGCGTCTCTGTCCTTGAAGACAGAGTGTGATCAGTTGTATCTCTGTCCAGGGAAAGGCATGCAATCGAGGAAAATAATACTATGAGAGGACCGGTCCCGGGAAACACAGTTCCGCGGCCGCACCACACCATTATCACAGAGGGGTAGACTGATGTTCGTCACCAGGGCCAGAGTGACCTTCGGTTGCGGGGACATTTTGTTATTTTAAATAATCATATCACCCCAAGCAAGGCATTTTATTGCCACAATTTTGGAAAGTTATGAAAAAGAGTGACAGGTTATAGGCGGTGTCAAAAAGTAGGTAAAAGAAGAATGAGAATACTGATGAGAGTGGAGTGGACGGAGAAAGAAGCATGAGTGAGAGGATGCAGATTAGTGAGATAGGAGATGACTATTGATTTTACATTTAAATTCTTGTAGATTATAGTTGTCGGGAAAGCAAGTAAATGGAAGGGAATTCCACAGGCGGGAAGTGCCGGAGAAGAAGCTGATGGAATAGAATTAGCGTTTACAATTTATTGGTTTCACAGTAAAAGGGTGGGACCTACCTCCTAATCTTGTGGCTCGAGTAAATTCATATATAAGGGCCAGCAGTGAGCTAAGATCATCGGAGCAGAACCCATGAAAGTATTTGTAGAAGAGACACGGGAAAGCCACATTGCGCCAGTGTAAAAGTGACTGCATCTGAGATGCCAAGCCGGGGTCGATCACATTAGAGATTCTCCGTTGGATTTTGTCAAAGACACTTAGGTTGAAAGAAGAAGCGCCTGACCAGATATAGCAGCATGATTCAATGCACAGGCGGATGGTAGATTTATATATGTGCAGGATTGTATCAGGCGGAAAAGACTTCCTGTCTACAGAGAACCGACTTTCTTAGCAGCGGATTTAGTTTGGATTCTATATAGTCATTCCATGTTAGGTCTGTTGTGAGAGTTAAGCCGTGGAGGCGCAGTCTTTTGTTTTCAGGGAGACTAATCTGTTCCATGCTAATGGTGGGGGGGGGGGTAAGAGCGATTGTCTGTGATGGTTAATCGATAGCAGCTTCATTTTGGAAGCATTAAAATTCACTGGCCATTTCTTACCCTAGTCCGCCACGGATCGGAAGTCATTTTCAAGCAGCGATGTTTGCTTTATCAGCCCCAGCAGATATTTGATCGATGCGAGAGTAAACTGTAGTGTCGTCAGCGTATATGGCTACTTAGGATCTTATTACATCTGGGAGATCGTTAATGTAGATAAGGAAAAGCATAGGACCTAGAATAGAGCCTTGACTGATAAAATTATAGACTGGGCAATTTTGTGCCTTGCCCGCGCCTACGCCTTCGGGCTTCCTACATTGACCTTGACCTTGTGTCGCATACATTTCTTAGTGGCGGAAAGAGGTAAATACCCTTAGCATGGCGGGTTCTAGTGTTTATCGCCAGAAGTGTTGAGAATAGGAAATGTAGCCCGCCAGACCGCATCTCATGAGAATAGCGACAGAGCAGGAAAGGGAAATGGTTTGTAGTCCATAAAATAATTAATTTCCCACAAAGCCGTGTAGAATCTCATATCAGAACCCTACACATTTAACCTAACGGCCGACTAGTTATATATTGTGGATCTGAAATGAAAAAAAGATTTTAGGGTGTGACAGTGCAGAACTTGAGAGTTATTTTTCGACAATTATAAAAAGGAAACAAAATACACTTAACACTTCTCAGAAAGTATTTTTACCTTAAAATTACTTGTTTACAGATATGATAAAATTATTTAACTGGCAAAATCTTTTATGGAGCAAACAACGCGATTTTACGCTTAGAATGATATCAGTAAAATCAATTGAAATGCAGAAGAATGTGTACCTGTGTTTCGTAGATTCGCAAAAGCATTCGACAATGTACACCACAAAGACCTGATAGTGATGCTCGGTAACCTTGATATTTTCGGAAAAGATTTCAGTGTAATCAAGAACCTGTATTGGCAGCAAACTGCCTGAATGCGGAAAGGAAACGAGTTCAGCAGATATACATATATAGAAACGGGTGTAAAACAAACATGCATCTTCTCATCAGACCTATTCAAAGTATACAGCAAGACAATTCTGAGAGCTCTGGAATTCCTACCATAATTCGTCATTGGTTGCTGAAATTTGAACAATATAAGATATGCAAATAAGAAAATGCTGATAGCGGACACAGAAAAGAAACTACAAGATCTACTACAGGAAGTAGTCAGAGAAAGTGGAAAGAAGCAAATACGTATGAACACCAAAAAACTGAATTCAAGGTAATCAATAAACAGGGGAGCCCAAAATGCCAATTACAAGTTTGGGATTCTAAAATCAAGCAGGTGCAGAAATTTGAATACCTGGGAAGTGTTCTAACAGAAGACGGAAAGAGCAAGACGGAGATCCGAAGGTGTATTGGCATGGCCAAATATGTATTCTAGAAGCTGAGTACAATATTGAGAGACATGAAAATTTTACTAGAAACTAAAAATAGAGTGCTGAATTGTTATGTGAACAATCTCATCAAAGATGAAAGAAAGGTTTGAAGTTCCTACTGAAGGATGCTGAGGATACCATGGACATAGCATGTGAGCAATGACGAGGTATTAGAGAGTATGGACACGAAAACAAACATACTTAACATTACCAAAAGACAACTGAAAAATTTGGGACATGGAATGAGGAAAGAGGGCTTGGAGAATCTGATGCTCACGCGACGGATAGAAGAAAGGAGAGACAAGGGATAGCAACGTGTGACATACTTGATGGATTTGAGCAGACAGATGGCGTAGTGGGGTTTGGGTAGTATAACAGGAGGGTTGTTAAAGGTGACAAGGGATAGGGAGACGTGGAGGGCTATGTTAGGCTACATCCTGAAGGGACACTGTACATAGAAGAAGAAGAATACGAACAGTGGTTATAGCAGTCTTCTAACAGGAAAAAGAAATAATAAATTTGCGTAGTGTTATATACTGTTAAAGTTATAATCTATATTATAGCGTATATTATATTGTATTCCTTGGCAGAATGGTTAAGACGTCAGAATACCCATTTTGAAACACTGTAGAATATATTTATAATTACAGCATAGGTACACGATCCCAACGAGCGGGGTTAGTGGTAAATTTCTGAAGGCCATACGAAGGATGGATCTAGAAACTGTGACTAAATTTTAGTAGAAGAAATAGGTGAAAAATTGTCCATAATTGTGTGTGCAGGAATAAAGTCTTCCGTCTCAGCCTTTATTCAGATATTTATAAACATCGATCAGTATTAAGTTAATCAACATCGGCATTGTTAATACGTTCTGGATATTAGCCATGCAGAGGTTTGTCTTGCCGGCATTATTTCATTCGTTCAAGAGCTTTACCCTTGGCTTTCTTTTTCATATTTTTGCTACAACACTTTGTTTCTGGGTCCTGTGTCGATTTTTAAGGAAATGTAAATCTTATTTGTATTTAGATTCATCTTTCATGATTATTATTATTAGTAGTACTAGTAGTAGTTGGTTGTTTTTGTATTTATGGCAAATCAACCTCGGCGGGTCATTTATGGCCAACTAAACTTTATGTATTTATTGCTGGTAATACCTTTTTCTTTCAACAATTTAATGTTGTTTATATACTTTTTCCTGTCTAGTAGTACACTTTTCTTTTCGAGTATGGAAATTCATTAGGATTCTTTTTAAGGGCAGGGTCCCCAAGTCCTACCCTTGTTATTTAACCCATAACTGGAGGGAAAGGAAGGATTAATACATTTCCCAAGGGTACCAGCGCTTAAGAGAATTCAGGGTATTCAACTGGAATTCGAATTCAGCTCACCGTTTTCTATTTCCGAGCCGATATCCACTGCGCCACAACGCACATCCATTACTATACGATTACAGCACCTGGTATTCCCAAGCGGTTACCCATCTAAGTACTTACCAGGTTCAACGTTGCTTAACTTTGGTGATCGAGCGAGAACCGGTGTATTCAAAGTGATAGGCCGTAATCCAGTAGCAGTATTAGCATTTCCTTTGATTTCAGATGCATACAAACTTCCTCCTGATTCGAAGCCAGAGATGTAGGTTCAGAAATCATAACATAATATATCCCACTGAACATTTTAGTAAAAATAAATACATTAATAATGAAACCCAACAGAAAATACATATTATATGGATAACGCCGGTAAGGTGCGAGCTGGACCTTTGAGTAGAGTTTTTTTTCAGCATTTATTTAACGCATAGGCTACCAGGAACCCCTTCAATGAGTCTATCAAACCTTTCTTCTTCAAACCGACGGCTACGTTGTAACACATATCTTATATTTTGAGATTTCTACTTCAAAATCCTTTCAGTTTGATAGTTTTTTTAACATCATAAAATACATTGTTATTTTTATTGTTGCTAAATTTTGTCGTTATTATTTTTGTTGCTATTATTATTATTTTTTCTTTGATGATTATTGTGTCCTTATTTTCTACCGCACCCTATATACAATCCTATAGTCATAAATAAAAGGATGACATTAAAAAAAACAAAAAATATAAAAACTTTATCGAGTTTTATAAGTACTTCTAAAAACAAAGTCATTTTTCCCTCAAAACAAACAGCCATTCTTCGAGTCAATGAGATTTATTTTTCCCAAACCCATGGCTCCAACCTCAAGTAAAATTATTGATGTATTCATGTGTCACAACTTTTACAGTTCCATTTCAAGATCATTATATGTTTGGTTGGTTTTCTTTAGCAGATATTCAAAGATACAATGCAGTTCTCAGGAACATGAACAGATGTTGATAAGATTTTTTTTTGTTTTTCTGGTCTTTTGATAACTCTATCTACGTCTTTCGCTTTGATACATTTTGGTGCAATGTATATTGGCAAAAAAGGGGAAATCAGAGAGCCGAGTTAGAGTTCCATTTGAATTCGTTGCATTCAAGAATGCGCGCAAGGACATTTGTAAAGGTATTAATCCATATCTTTTAACTTTAGCTATCGGTTGAATAGCAGGACAGATTGGGTTCTATAGCCTTTGTTGTCAAACGGTCTACAGCAGAAAGAAATGGCAAGCTATTGCAGGAAAATATTCTGCCTATTCACTCATGTCTCGGAAGAGATATGACCGCCGAAGCGTGTATCACGTATGACATTTAACTGATTGACTATTCTATTTGAGAGTTTTGTGAAGTTCAAAAAATTGTCATAGGTCCGATGTCTATAACCGGTTCTGAATGATGTTCATATCAGTTTATTACCCATGTTTGTTAAGTACCATACGTGATATACGCTTTGGTCGATCATGTATCGAAAGAGACATGACTGACTAGGCAGATAATCCCACAGTAGTTTGCCTTTACTTTCTTTGGTAAAGAATGACGGATTAATACCTTTCCCAAGGGGATTTGTGCGTATGTGATTGCAAGGAACTCAACTGAAAATCGAACGCGATATCCAGTCGATGTCCATTACACCACGGGTTAATAACTTTCCCAAAGGTATTTGTGCGTAAGTGAATGCAAACAAGGAATTTAACTGGATCTCGAACTCTGCTCTCCGATTTGTCGATCCGAGTTGATATCCATTACACAACAAACTTTCTTCCTTAAAAGTGTTTTAGATTGTCTAATGCAAAAATTGAACTATCCTATTATGCCATTATTTTTTCTACAGTGGATATTTATACCACGCAACCTGATAAAAGAAAGACATTTGTTTTTAGGGTATTTATCAACAACACAGTTTTTCAGAACATTTCTTGCCGGCTGTGGTACTATGTTGCAAGAATCAAAATTCACTTTATTCATTTAACCATACTGTAATTAACCTCTAATAGATATTGTGTTTCTCCACATCAGCTTGTTTGTCGCAGAGAGTGTATTCACCGGGAAGTGGTTTGTCTTGCCACCGTTTCTTTATTTGCTGGATTGCATTTGCTTTTGTCGACTTTCTTTGGGGTTAGCCACTGTAGTAAACAGATTATGACTAACTTGCTCTTCATTCAATGGAAGTTCCAATTTGCATTTATTGGTTTCCTTTATCACGGAGTAAATTTTCTTATTTCATTCATTCCCTTTGACACAGACCGTCATTCAGTCTTCTGTGCATTCTAGGTATCTTTCAAGGCCGATTGTTGTCGTTTTGTAAGAGAGTTCTATTTGAACTTATCGTCCTTCTCTTTCGGATCTGTGAGTATCAACAACATCGTTTTCGTGTGTCTGGATCTGAATGGGATTATTATTATTATTATCATTATTATTATTATTAAGGTTGTTGTTGTTGCTATTATTATTAATAATTAATCATCAGTAGACTATCTGAAAGAAGTTTTTAGTTTGGGATTGGATAATATGAAATTCTTTGGATTTCAGAGAGAAAACGGTAAAGCAGTACCGCGGAAATAGACGATTCCAAGAAAGCGTATTCGAAACTTGCCTGAAATATTCGTTATTTCTATTCACCTTATTTATTATGAATGTTTCATTCATTCGTTTTCTCTTGTTCATCAACTCTTTACAGGTTATTTAAAGACAAAAAAATATACTTAGATTTCAAGAATTTGGATGGGGAATGATAGAGTTCTGAGTTCAATACCAGGATACAGCAGTTGTGAACAAGTAGCTTAGAGAGTCCGGATAGAATGAGATAGCTCATTATTACCAAAAGAGGCTTCACGCAAGGAATATATACCCCGGTGATTGTAATATACTGTTCGGTTCGAAATTCGTAGCACCGGAAGAAGGCCGGAGCGTACAGCGGCCAAAACTTCGTACCAATAGCAACAAAAATTAAGACAATAGTCCGAATAATGTAAATAGTGTAAATACTACCTTATCTCGGTAATATAAACAAATATATAATCTTCTCAAATGTTTTAACTGTAATTTGTTTTTATGATAGACGACAAATGGCTGCGATTGCAAAATCTGAAAGCAAGTCGGAAAATCGGAATAACTTCTAAAAGCTAAATAATTAAAACACATTCGAAATATATTTTTGATTGATGGATTTGTTTTTTGCAGTTGATCAATCATTTGTGGGTTATTTAAATCCAGAAAACATCAGATTGAAAAAAATACTTTTTGAAGTAATAATGATTTACTGATACAAGTCTATATTAAATACACCCTTCTTCTTCTTCTTCTTCTTCTTCTTCTTGTGCCGTGTCTCTTCAGGATGTGGACAATCATGGACTTCTACTTGCCGTTATCCCTTGTCGCACTTAACAATTTTTCTTTTAGTATCTCTCCCAAACCCCGCTTCGTCATCCACTCGCTGAAGCCCATCTAGTATGTCCCAGGCTACTGTCCCCTATCTATCTATTCTTCTTTCCGACCCGTGATTCTTCAAGCCGCCCCCTTTCTTATTACGTGCTCCAGAAACCTCAGGTGTATCTTCTTGATGCTAACTTTCCTTTTCGTTTGCATCCTCGCAAAAACCTTGTGGATGCTCAGATATTTGGTCAATGGCATACTGAACATCCTTCTGTAGAACCACAGCTCTTTTGCTTCAAGACTTTCCTTCATATCTGAGGAGATTGTTTATTACTCGCTGCCATATAGTAGTAGATCTAAACTTATTTATAAATGGAACTTTGTCTGTGTGTGTGTGTCCGTTACCTATAGACTCCGAAACGGCTTAACCAATTTTCTTGAAAATTTACACAGTTATACTATAAGCGTCTGCGAGTGCTCTTAACTAGGATTAGGTTTTGTTTCGAGGTATCCCCGATAAATATTGAAAATTGATAATCAACTAAATCGGGTTACAGAAGTAGTGGTCCGATTTTAATCAAATTTGATACACTCATAGACAAAGGCATAAGAAACGATATTCAGAAGTTTCAAGGTTGCAATTCTTACAATAGTTCAGAAAATCGATAATATATATATATATATATATATATATATATATATATATATAATGCAGGTTTCATTGAATAATATAAACAAGTTTTGTCTATTGATTTTGTGTAGGATCCGTTCATACCGTCTGATATACTTGATGGTGATGTCGTTGAAAGACAACAAAAAAATCACAGTAAGTGTTGATTTTTTATCGGGTCTAAGCTTTCGGCTCACATAAACCATTATCAAAGAGTAAATATTAACACACAGTAAACATAGAACATTTAAGTTATTAACAATAAAGAGAATTGAATTGAAAATATAAGTCCATCCCTACCGTGGCGGATGGCCGAAGACAGTGACAAAATAGTGGCGTTGTGGTCCCTGGTCTGATTATAGGCATTTGAGTACGTTATTGGAAATATCAAAATTGATTGTATTCAAACCAGGTTTAAATTGTTTAATGTAGATTGCTTCGAGGATTTTTAGTTTCTGTTTATTATTTTCTTGTTTAAGTATGTACGTGTTATCAACAATATTATTCAATATATATATATATATATATATATATATATATATATATATATATAAGGCAAGATAGGGTTAGGGTTAGGCTTAGGTTTAGGTTTAGGGGGGGGTGTCTGTTTATTTACCTGTCTGTATTTTTTAGCTCTTTTATTTTAGTTTTTGCTTCGTGTTTGGTAGGTATAATTGTAGTTCTTAGTCTCAGCCATGATACCATTTACTCAGAGGACATATTTAGCTTTCAAAATTCAGTTTACGACGAAAACCTTATTTGATATCGATACCAGGAAATCAAAATTTGACTTACATCCATTTATTTTTCTTTCAATCTACGGTTTTGCACTAGCTGGAAACAACTATTGCTTTTTAGTCTTTCGTGCCAACGTCCAAACAGTCTGAGCTCCAGGACCATGGATTAGTTTTAAAGCTTTCATTACACTTGAGCAACGCCGGGTTATACTGTTAGTATATCATATAACAGTCCAGAAATCTTTTCTCTGTTTCCAATGAAATCTTCCTATATCTCAATACTTTACCCAGTCTTTGAAATGCGTCCTTGACCATGCCAATGCATACTGTAATTGGTTCTATTCAAACACTCTATGGAAAAACTATGTTTTGGAAATATTGATCATGATTGGGCATTTCATCGTGGTGTCATGGTAAACAAGCTTGTCTCGATTGAATAATTACAACTGAGTAATGATTTCGCTGTATATATTCGGCCTTGTGCCATATGTAAGCTACGCTTAGAAAATTACCAAATTGATCATTATTGTGTATGAACATAACAGAGCTGGACTATTTGTAATTATTTCTTAGATGAGTAATTTTCAATAATCTTGGAATTATTTCGAACTTTTGTTCTCATCTTGGTTGATCTAGGTGTTATAACATATAATAAACATTTTGACCAAATACCCTCTGGTCATCATCAGGTGTCCATAGATTGGCTGATGTGGAACATCTCATCGATTAGTGCAAAATATCCTGTGAAATCAATTATTTTTCTCTCATGTCTCACTACCAAGCGCAAGGATCGAACTCATGAACAACAGATAATGCTAACACATGTATAACCAACTACTGCGATTTATATCCAGCTGTCAAAATAGATATAACAGTCAATATAAAAGGCTCCAAAAATATACCACTAAAGTCCTTCGGGATAGTGGCGTAGTAATATAGTAGCTGATTAGTATCATTTAGTGGTCATGAGTTCGCTCCTTGGCGAATCAAATTTCAACATCAAATAACAATAATTGATTTCACAGGATATTTTGCAACGAGATAATTCACATCAGCCAATATACGGACACCTGATGATGACCAGAGGGTACTTGGTCGAAACGTTCTGTATATTATAAAACCTATATTAACCAAGTTAATTAACAAAAGTTCCAAATAATTCCAAGATTAGAGCAGGATTATCTTGGCCAGAGTGGGTATCAAAGTAAAAATTTTAAATTGTAAATCTATGTGCGTTGTGGTAAAGTGGATATCGGCTAGGAACGAGAAACCGGGGAGCCGAGTTCGAATCCATTGTATTCACTTACACACAAATACCCTTGGGAAAGGTATTAATCCGCCTATTCCTTCCAGTTATGGGTTAAATAACAGGACAGATTTGATTCTATAGCCTTGGTCGGCAACCAGTCTACCGCAGACAACCTACTGCGGGATAATCTTCTGCCAAGTCAGTCATGTCTCTTTGGAGACACGATCCCCCAAGCGTGTGGCACTTAACTGACTGATACTTAAATAAATACAAATATTTATTGATGCATTTATCAACCCCACTACCGGTTATTTAAGGCCAATAAATATTTGTAGAAGGTACGAATTGTTTTTGGGATGACAATAACTATTTAATGATATCAGTCTTACTAATTAAACCATAACTAGTGTTGGAAGAAATGGGTTCATACATAATTGAATATAACAAACCTAATAGGACATTGATCACGGTTCTCTGAATTCCGATTCCGAGCCGCTATTCATTACACTCTGCACATCCATATTTACAGCAGCTAGGATTAAAGCAGATATGCATGAAGAAATACGAGAAGTGACAGGACAAAAAACCTGCTTCTCAACAGGACGAATAAAATCCAGTGATGGAACGATCATATTGGAGAAAGAGAAAATACTCCAGCGATGGGAAGAATATATAAAAGATTTTTCATAACAAGAGAGCGCGACTGATAATACTCAAAGATGAGGACGGACCGAAAATATTAAAGTACGAAGTGGAAGCTGAAATGGCCAAACTGAATAGAAACAAAACAGCTGAAACAGACGTCATTGTGGCATCCCTGGAAGAATTCGGCATAGAGACAATTACAAAAATAATAAATGAAATTTATAATAGTGGTGAAATACCAAACGATCTAAGCAAGTCGATTTTCATAGCACTGCCTAAGAAGCCAGGTGAAAACGAGTGTGAACTGCCCCGAACAATCAGCTTAATGATGAATAGAGCGAGAATCAGAATCCACCCAAAGATAGGACAAGAACAGTGCGAACAAGGAACGCCATATTTATGATTAGGTTGCTCTCCGAAAAATCAATACAAATGAAGAGGACTTGTACCTATGTTTTATCAATTATGCAAAGGCGTTCGACAAAATACGCCACAATGAATTAATGGAGATGCTCAGCAGCCTTGACATATTTGGGAAAGACATAAGAGTAATCAAGAATCTCTACTGGAAGCAAACCGCCTGCATACTGACAGGTACCGAATTCAGCAGATATACAAAGATAGAAAGGAGCGTAAGACAAGGATGTGTCATTTCACCGGATCTATTCAACTTGTACAGCGATACTATTCTGAGGAACCTAGAAGTTATGCCACGATTCGTCATCAGAGGCCACAGTTTGAACAACATAAGGTACGCAGATGATATAGTACTGAGAGCGGAGATCGAAAGAAAAGTACAAGACCTCCAACAGACGCTAACTAAAGGTGACAAGAACGGAATACAATTAAATGCAAGAAACCCGAATACACGGTCATTAGCGAAAAGAACGGCCCAAAATGCCAAATGGGGGATACTAAAATTAAGCAGGTACAGAGGTTTAAATATTGAGGATATGTTCTAACAGAAGTCGGAAAGTGTGACACATAGTTTCGAGTGAAAATTAGCATAGTAAATGACGCATTCCAGAAGCAGTGTAAAGTATTAAGATACAGGAAAATTTTACTAGAAACAAAGAAAAGAGTACTGGATTGCTATGTGATGTCAGTTCTACTATATGGTAGTGAATGCTGGACAATACCATCAAAGATGAAGGAAAAACTTGAAGCAACTGAAATGTTGTTTTACAGAAGGATGCTGCGGATATCGTAGACCGAGTATGTGAGCAATGATGAGGTTTTGGAAACGAAAAGGAAACTAATGCTGAGCATCAGGAAAAGACAGCTAATGTTCCTGTGACATGCAATGAGGAAGGAGAGCTTGGAGAACCTGACACTGACAGGCCAAATTGAGGGAAAAAGAGACAGAGGAAAGTAGCGGATAACATATTTGAAGGGCCTGAGCAGGTAGATGACAGAACGGGTGTTGCGTGGTCTTACCGGAGAAAGCCACTATGAATAGGAAGACATGGAAGGCTATGATCGCTTACATCCTGGAAGGACAATGCACATAAAAGATCAAGTGTTACCGAGCAGTCCCTCACCTAAGTATTGGCCAGATTCGACGTTTCTTAACCGCAATGACCTAGGAGATCCGGTGTTTGAACGTAACATGTTCATAATCCGTTGTAACATAAATCCTATTATATAAAATTGAATGTTGGACAATTTCCTCAGTTACAGTGGGTAATCGATGTGACATAAATATGGTTCTACAGATGTCTGCTGAGAATAAAATGGATGGAATGTATTAACACTCGGAAGATAATTAATTCAAGTGGAGATAACGGTAAATGTTGAGTAACTTATCTGAAGGGCTTATGTCATCGGATATCTGAAAACAGATTTTATTAAATTATTTAATCACAAGCTAGTCGATATGACGTTATGGATTACGTGAAGTGAATAGAAAATTTATTTAAGCCAATTAAATTGAAGAAGAAGAAGAAGCTTGACACGCTCCAAAGGAGAGTCTGTAATGTGATAGGTACTGATCTGGCGACTCGACTGCAGCCACTTCCCCATCGTCGAAATGTGGCCTCCCTTTGTCTCTTCTATAAATAATTTCATGGCTTCTGCTCGAACAAGCTTAAGTCACTGATGCCTCCTCAACAGGTGTTTACTCGTGCAACCAGACTGGCAACTGGGTCCCACCCATTCACAGTCAGGTTAGCCAAATGCAGACGACAATTCTACTCCTGCAGCTTCCTCTCTTGCACTTCCCGCCTGTGGAACTCGCTCCCGTATTCTTGTTTTCCTGGCGGCTACAACCTCCAGAAATTTAAATTCAAAGTCAATACTCATCTACTAACCACTGGACTCTAGCTCTCTCCCCTCCCCTGTATAACCTTCCCTTTCTCTCCACCTATGTATCTGTCATCGCACCTTCTTTCTCAGCTTTCTATTGTTCCTTTCTAACTAGTTTGTACTCCTCACTCTTTTCTAATTAATCTTTTTATTTGCTCGGGGTGAAATGATTAAAAAAAACAAACAAAAAAAAACAATTATTATAGAACAGGTATATTATAAGCGAAAAAATATTTTTCTTTCCCATGAGTTTTATTCTGTTTTCCTATATGTTTCACATACTATATATAACAATTAGTATAGAACACAGATAGCAACTACAAGAAAAAAACTATTTATCTGTCCCATAATCCTCGTTCTATTTTCTTATACATTTCACAAACTAAATGTAACAATTATCATGGGACCTTAAAAACAAAATTATCTATCTCTGCCATAAGAGTTGTTCTGTTTTTATATATAATTAATATGCTGTACGTAATAATTCTTATAGGACACGAGTGTAGCAAGTGGGTGTTTAGAATTTCAATCGAGTTGGTAGGTGGCATTATTTTATTTATCGTGATAATGTTTCTTTTATTCTTTGTTATTTTGTCGTGTAGGGGCCTCGGCTACGTTTATCAAATTGGCCATTTTGACAAACAAAACAGAAATCCTCACAATTTAAAATATAAGAAGGTTGAAATGAAAGTGTTTCATTTATAAAATACGTGGAATTTTATTAACTGAACAGAATAACGTAAAATGTGTACGAAGTGAACTTACAGTGTGAATGTTCAAAGAGAAAGTGTAGTACGAAATTGAAGGAAACAAGAGTTCGTAGTTGTAAAGTGGTCATGTCTTGTAATTATAAGTAGCAAGATGTGTGTATTCCGAAAAGATTAATTAGGGTACTAATAAAGTCTATCTTCCTTTCCTTTTTTTATGGCCGGCGAGAAAGTGAAAAGAAAGATAAAGCAATAAGAAAAAATTGTGCGTGGCGTTAATATTTTAGGAGTAAGTTGAAGCATTTTGTTGTTATTGTGATAGTTTTATTGGTTGACTGCGAGAATGGTGATAAAAAAGTAAAGGAAAATAGCATACGAGAAAGAGAAAGAGAACGAATGCGTGACAGTTCCTTATGTCCGGTTCAGTGGTTTCGAAGTTTTTGTAATATATTGCTGGTGTATGATATCGCTGCTTCCATCTCTCTGATTAATTCAACTTTCCTTCCTTCTTTTATAGCGATTTACTTTCTACACATAGGCTTGTTAACTTTTCTCTTAGTTTTTGCAAATCACTTCCTTTCATTGGTTAGAAAAGTAATTGAACATCATATCGCGAAATTTGGTTTCGTCTTTTTTTTCAGTATGAAGTCGATCCTTTTCCTATTCATCAAAATTAATTTCACACTGGCTTGTGAAATTTGCCTTGGTCTGCTTTTGCCAAAATGATTTCAGTCATTCTGATCCGGTTTTGTGGGTGTGCAATTTTACTTTTTTGTTTCAGTTAATTTTTAAATGACTTAGGTTTTTTATCCTATGATAGTTTTTTATGATTTTAATTCTTGCATTATATGTGGAAAAATTAAGATATTGAAGGAGTTTAAAATTACTTTATGTATAATTGTTAATCCTTCCTTTTCGTGATATATATACTAATAATTTTAAGAATATTTATTTCAAAATGTTAATTAACGGTTATCTCCTTACTTTTTTATCGGGTTCCAATTTTTTATGCTTTAGTCGAAAAACTGTTTACCGTCCATTTTATAATCTTCTTAGACCCAGAAACTTTAGCATTTTTAATGCAAATTTAACTAGTAATTCGTGTTACATTTAGTTCTCCTTACACTAATGACATTCTCTGGATATTGAATAACACTCTCAAAATATAACTCTGCCTTTCGTCAGACAACATTTCTTATTTTGCTTTTATTTTTTTAACTGAAAGTTAAATCACATATCCTAGCAACATGAAATAATATTGAGTGATCTAATCCGGTTTGAGCGGTTGCATTAAGTCCTGGTCTAGAAATATATTGTTCTGATTTCAAAACTTGACAAACAGAATGTGCGCCAAAACCTGCGAAACGTTATTATACACTAACGTGCCAAAAGTGATAGGCTACTGAAGTAATATACTGTAGAAGATAAATAGGAAACCTGTCTTGAACTAAGCTACCTGTTCCAACCCCTAACTCTAAGACTACAATATGGCCAACAAAATCAAACTAAGCTCCCAATCCCACTTTCACTTAATAAGCATATTCACCACAAATAAACCGTTTTTCACCAGATAATTTTCATTACAACTTCCTCACCCGATGAGAAGCACCTAAAAAGAAAAGGTAGCTTCGAAACGCGAAAATGTTTGTGTAGTGATACTATGAATTTATAAACCATTGTAACAACTATTACAATATATATATATATATATATATATATATATATATATATATATATATATATATGCATAATTGGTCGTTTTTCAATTCTGGCTAGAAGCAATCGGATTTGATATCTAACCGTAATGATGAGCAGGAACAACTGCAGAGAAGCTAAAGAGGAATGGCTCAACAACAAATGCGCAGAAGTAGAGAGAATGTGCAGGACCAACAAAGCAGAGATGCATAAAGAGATAAGAGAACTAACAGGACAAAAAAACCTGCTCCTCAACAGGATGCATAAAATCCAAGGGTGGAACAATCATATTGGAGAAAGAGGAAATACTCCAGATACGGGAAGTGTATATAAATGATCTTTTTTGCAACAGGAGAGAACAACCGAGAATACACAAGGAGGTGGATGCACCGGAAATACTAAAATCCGAAGTGGAAGATGCAATGGCCAAACTGAACAGAAACAAAGCAGCTGATCCAGACAGTGTCGTAATGAAGCTGCTGATAACCCTGGAAGAATATGGCATAAAAAAATTACCGACATAATAAACGAAATTTATAGCAGTTGAATGATACTGTATTTATAGCATTGCTGAAGAAACCAGGTGCAAACGAGTGTGAACTACACAGAACTATCAGCTTAATGAGTCACATTACAAAACTGATTGTCAGAATCCTGATAAATAGAGCGAGAAGCAGAATCAGGCCAGAGATAGGACAGGAACAGTGCGGGTTCGTCAAAGACACTGGAACAAGAAGCGCCATATTCATGATCAGGATGCTCTCCGAAAGGGCAATAAAAATGAAGAAAGACTTGTAACTATGTTTCATTGACTATGCGAAAGCATTTGACAAGATACGACACAAACAATTGATGGAGATGCTCGGCAGCCTCGACATTTTCGGGAAAGACATAAGACTAACCAAGAATCTTTATTGGCAGCAAACGGCCTGCGTACGAAAAGGTAACGATTTCAGTAGATTTACAAAGATAGAAAGAGGCGTAAGACAAGGATGTGTCTTTTCACCGGATTTGTTCATCCTATACAGCGAGAATATTTTGAGAACTCTAGATGACACGCCAGGATTTGTTATTGGAGGCCACAACTTGAACAACATAAGGTATGCAGATGATACAGTGCTGACTGCAGACACAGAAAGGAAACTACAAGCCCTCCTACAGAAGGTAGCGGTGGAGAGCGACAAAAAGGACTACAAATAAACTTTAAGAAAACTGAATGCATGGTCATCAGTAAAAGATGCAACCCAAAATGCCAAATACAAGTGGGAGATACCAGAATCAAGCAAGTACAAAAATGTAAATATCTAGAAAGTGTTCTAACAGAAGATGGAAAGTGCGACACAAAGATCCGAAGGCGAATTGGCATGGCAAAGGACGTATTCCAGAAGTTGAGTAAAGTACTAACACACAGAAAAATTTCACTAGAAACAAAGAAAAGTGTGCTGGATTGCTATGTGATGTCAGTTCTTCACTAAGGCAGTGAATGCTGGAAAATATCAACAAAAATGAGGACAAAACTGGAAGCAGCGGAAATGTGGTTCTACAGAAGGATGCTGCGATATCGTGGACTGAGCATGCGAGCATCGATGAGGTGTTGGAAAGAATGGCAACAAAAAGGAAATTAATACTGAGCATCAGGAAGAGACAACTGAAGTTCCTGGGACACGCAATGAGGAAGGAGAGCTTGGAGAACCTGATACTGACTGGCCAGATAGAAGGAAAGAGAGACAGAGGAAGTCAGTGGATAACACATTTGCAAGTCCTGATCAGGTGGATGATTGAACGGGGGTTGTCAGGTGTAACAGGAGCAAACATACTAAGAGCCACAAGAGATAGGGAGACGTGTCGATCTAATACGTTATGGTTAACATCCTTTCCTTTTACCCTTTTCATTCTCTTTTTCTTTCTCTTTTTCGTTTCAAAATTGTTTTCTATTTTTTCCCTTCTGCCTTTTTTATCCCCCGTGACTATTTTCTGGATGATTTCAAACATTCATGGTATGATTTGGGGTCTGAGGAGCGGCTTGGCTGCGAAATATTTATTTTACGAATGGATTTGTAAATATCCAAAATTTCTAATCATATTATTAAATTGAGCAATAAATTTTAACATTGAGTTATATTTGGAGTTTGTCTCCGTTGGAATTTACCTTACAAAATACTAAAGATTCTACGTTTTATATATATTTAAGATTTGAAAAAGGAGAGGGAAAACTTATTCACCCCAAAATCATTTTACTCGGCCGACTCCATTTTTTTAAGAGTCGCCTGATGTACACATAGCTTGAATCGCTGACGGAAAAAAAAAAAAGAAATTTTAATTAAAATTTTGAACGTGTTAGAACGAATTTAAAAAATAAAAAAAATAATAACACCCAAATTTCATCTTTCATCGTAATAATAGCATAAATATTTTGATGATAATACTTTGTATTAAGTTTGAGCCCTTTAAACATCATGATATGCTGTTTTTTTTTGTTTTTTTTGTTTTTTTTTGCGGGGTTGACAATTGAGTGGGGGTATTTATAATTTATTTCTTCTGTTTGACTACAACCTTCATCTGATAGACATAAAAAATAACAAATATGATTTTCTCAACGATTTTCTATAAACAAATACTTGTATAATTTGTTTTTCCGTGCGTTGTTGAAAGACGTATGCATATTTTTTCTTTCTTTCAGATGTTCCTTTTTACTTTTCGTTAGCAATCTGGGCGACCGAGATATTTTGGCTCCACTGTGGAAGCGTTAATTGAACGAATGTTTACACTGACCGGGACAATAAAAGCAAGATCAAATACGTCTTTAGTGTCATTGTAGGTCATTCTAAGTAATATGTTCAATAACATATTTATGTGTTCTAAAATTTTGGTTGGGTTTTTTCTATATTTGAACGGACACGTTTCATTTCTAGATTTTTAATCGACTGTGGGCGAGTAACGCAATAAACTTTAATCACCCAATTAAGTTTTTAATCGTCTGAGTCGATCGGGTGAGTGAAATCTTATTTATTTTTTTTTTCAAAAATCATAAGTAACATCTATTTTTTTCGTTATAAGATATAGTGTTTCGCCATTATATAACACGTAATAGCTGGACTTTTGTTGGTTTTTAATTGACAGAGATACTTTTGAGAGGCCAGTGGTATAACTCTATTTAATATTGTTTAACATCATTTCATGATATTAAAACAGGATTTTCATTGGTTCTCAGAGGAATAAAAAATAGAGTTTATACATCGACCTCAGAATGACTCTGTAAATTATAATTTCGTCCATGCACTGCCCCTTTACTGGGCAGGTTTTGTCTTCTGGGCAGTTGTATTTACTTTTAATAAAGTTACATTTATTTGGTAGGTTGGGCATGTTTTTGTTTATGTTGTTATATATATTTATCGATGTCTACACGCTACTATAGCTAACTTTGAGGTTGTTTCTGTTAAAAACTTTTTTCGTGTAAGGTAATGGTGTAAATCCTTCTGAACTGGTTTTGAAAATTTCCGCCTATGTTTGTTTGAACTTTATGACTAAAAAGTGGGTTATGATATTACGTTTACGGTGTTTCAGATGAATTTCACCTTCTTTGTTTATATATATATATATATATATATATATAAATATTTTAATCATATCACCCCAAGCAAGGCGGTAACGCCACTGATGTGCAGGGGGCTACATAAGAGTGAGAAGATTAGAAAAGAGAAAAACCGGAAACCACAACCTAAACAGAAAAGAAGGGATGAGCCTCTTCACCTGTTCAATAGACGTGGGTGGAGTGTGAACCGGGCGATAGTTTAGTCTATCTACTCCAATTGATAAAAAAAAAAAAGAAAAAAGGGAAAAGATTGGAAAAGAGAAAACCGGAAACCACATCCTAAACAGGAAACAAGGGATGAGCCTCTTCACCTGTTCAATAGACGTGCGTGGAGTGTGAACATATTATATGAATTATAATGTGAATATATTATATATATTTTGTAAACTTCTGTTATTATCAAATATTACCTTATTACGTGATTTTAAAGATAATCTAAATTGGACTGATTTATCTAAGTTGTCTAGAATTCTTAGCTGTGGTATTTGTGCTTCTATGAATTTTTGGTATGTAGTTTATATTGGTCAATATTCTGGTCCAAGTTTACATCGAGAATGTTGATTCATTTGTCGTTAGTAGTTGCGATAATATTTACTTCATGATCCTTAAAAAATGTAACATTCCTTTCTAAGTCGATCTGTTTGCCGGGAATTTACTTTACGGAGGACTATTATTCCGACGTATTCCTAGAGTCCGGATTTTTTTTTTATGTTGAAGATGAAAATTAGTCTTCATAGTAATAGCATTTCAACTAATTCACAAGCCCTCGCAGTGATATACGCACCCATAACAATACAGATCTCTGGGTTCTTTTAGTCCACAGGAAATCTTCATAAAATAGTATAGATTCTTGTGTCGTTTTAGGACATTTATATCACCGTCGCTAAAAGAACAGAATTTGTTTTGGCAAATTTATATAGCAGCTGTTTGCAGTTTTTTGGTGGTTAACGGGTAAAAGTCACAAATGTTAAACTCTAAGAACGTGTATTATTTTTTTAATTTTTTGAACCATTCTATAGTTTATACGCCACTTGTTGATATTAAATATTTTTTCCGTGTATTCGCAAGCTTTTTCCAGGATGCTTTGGTCCTGGGTATGACGGTAAACTCCATTCGGCACCAAGGCCTCTAATTGGGAGGTTGTGAGGAGTATGGAACAACCTCTTAATTGCTGTTGTTCCCATGTTCACCCTGACCCGGAGTGGTAGCACCTGTTAGTGTCCCAGCTATGGGTAAATAGTTGAGCTCCAAATCGGTGTCAAAATTCTATGAAAGTATTTATCAACAAAACTTTTTTGAATGAAAAACGTTACCAACAAAACTTTACGGAATGAAAAATGTTCCCAACAAATCTTTATTTAATGAAAAATGTTGCCAAAAATGTGATTCCAATATTCAAGGACTGACCCTTAAATGAACAAAATGGTTGATGGGTCGTTAAACTTAAACCAAACCAAACCAGGATGTTTTTTTTTTCTGATTTTACCGATATTCTTTTTTTCCATAGCTAAATCCACTGATAAGAAGTTTGGGTCACTGTGTCGGGCCAGGATGTTTTTCCGCCTAAATTCATCCTGCATATATACAAATCAACCATTCGTCCGTGCATGGAATACTGCTGCCATATATAATCAGGCGCCCCTGCTGTTCATCTCAGTGTTCTCGACAGGCTCCAAAGGAGAATCAGAATTGTGATAGGTACCGACTTGGCGGCTCGACTACAGCCACTTCCCCACCGACGAGATGTGGCCTCCCTTTGTCTGTTCTATAAATACTTCCATGGCTTCTGCTCCAACGAACTTAAGTCGCTGGTGCCTCTTGTACAACCAGATTGGCAACTGGGTCCCACCCATTCACAGTTAGATTAAGCAAATGCAGACGACAATTCTACACGTGTAGCTTCTTCTCTCGCACTTCCCGCCTGTGAAACTCGCTTCCATATTCTTGCTTTCCTGACGTCTACAACCTCCAGGAATTTAAATGCAATGTCAATACTCATCTATTAACCACTTGACTCTAGTTCTTTCCCCACCCCGTATATACTTTCCTTTCTCTCCGCCTTTGCAATTGTCATCACACCTGTATTCCCATCCTTCTCTTTCTCCTTTCTGACTGGTTCGTCTTCCTCTTCACTCTCTTCTACTTAATCATTTTACTCTTATGTAGCCCCCTGCACACCAGTGGCATTACCGCCTTGCCCGGGGTAATACGATTAAAAAAAAGACAGATTGAATAGTTGGCATGATGGGTAGTTTATGAAATGTTCTTTGTGGTCTTTAGCTGTGATGAATGCCTGTTGTTTGTGTAATTTGTAGATTATATCATTGATTTTTTAGTTCAGCTGCTTTTTTTTTGCTTCACCCTTGATGGTATTTTCCCAGTTGCTAGGCACCTTTTTATAACGCTTATTGAATTCTCTGTTGATGGCTTTATGGTATATGTTCAGGTTGATATAGTAATGCTTGTTCGTCTTATCTGATTTGATAATTACCTTATAAGATTTGTTGTTCTTAGAAATAGCTTTTCTTATACTCAATATATACACACACACATCTGATACACACTTATCTATTCACACACACACACATCCTCAACACAGGTGTGCTATATATATATATGTGTGTGTGTGTGTGTGTGTGTGTAGTGTGCAATGAACGAATTAACCGAAGCCTAAATTATGCAAAAATAAGAATAACAGGGTTATTCATTTTAACAGATATATTAACCGAAATTGCACAAAATACCTTACAATACTAAAGAGTAAATCTATTCAATAAAACAGCTATTAGTTTCAACAATAGCCGCCAGATGACCTTTGAATCTTCTGCAACCCTTCTAGACGGTCTATTTTTTGAGTTGTGGGATGCTGCCATGTTTTTTGTCTTCCCTTGTGTTACAAGGATTTTTTTGGTTTCTCACTCAAATGCCCCCCCCCCCCCCATAATAATCGTGATGGTTGCAATCTGGGAATTTAGCTGTCCAAATATTCGGAATGATGTGTCTGACAGCTATGACTGCTTGTGCGATATTTTTTTTAATCAGTTCACCTCAGACAACGCAGTACTGTCACTGGTGCGCAAGGGGGCTACATAAGAGGAGAGTGAAGGGTTATAGGTGGAGAGCAAAGGCGAAGAGGAGCAGTTACAAGGGATGTCACATAATGGGCAAGAGAAGGAATGAATACTGCTGTGAAGTAAGTGACATGAGAATAGAGGGTAAAATAAAAACATTCAGAGAAAGAAGAAGTATGGGAGTCAAAGGGATAAGAGATGGCGATTGACGTTGCATTTAAACTCTTGGAGATTGTAGTTATCAAGGAATCAAGTATACGGAAGAGATTTCCACAGGCGGGAAGTACGAGAAAAGAAGCTGGTAAGTAGAAGTGACGGCAGCATTTAGTGGTTTTTACTGTAAAAGGATGGGACTTTGTTTCCAGGCTGGTCGCTCGAGTAAATTCTTGTTGAGGTGAACTAGGGTGCTAAGTTCGTCGGAGCAGAAGTCATTAAATTTGCAGAAAAAACAGAGGGAAGCCACATCCCGTTGGTGAGAAAGTGGTTGGAGTTAAGCTGCTACTTTCGGACTGGTGATTCTCTTCTGAAGACTATAAAAAACGCTGAGATGAGTATCAGGGGAGCCTGACTAGATATTACAACTGTATTCAATGCATGGGCTGATGTATATGTGAAAGACAGACTGGGGAGGAAAAACTATCTGGCCCGACACAGTGATCAAAACATCCTGGCAGGTGATTTAACTGTTAATTCAATGTAGTCGTTTAACTTGAAGTCGTCTGAGAGAGTGATGATAAGGAGGCGCAGCGTATTGCATTCACTGAGACTAGATGTTAATTGGAGACAAAAGGCACTGTTTATGATGGCTGACGGAGAGCAGCTTTGTTTTAGAAGCATTAAGGTTTACGAGCTATTTCTTCTACCACAGATTAGAGGTCCTTCACAAGATCAGCAGCGAAGTTTGCTTGGACCGCCTTGGTAGATTTCTTAGTGAGGTGGGATTAAATAGTGCTCTCGTCAGCGTGAATGTATCTTGGGTTTTCATCACATATTTGAGATTGTTGATTAAGATAGAATGTGCGTTGTAGAGCATTGGATATCGGCTCGGAACGAGAAATCGGGGAGCCGAATTCGAATTCCACTTGAATTCAATGAATTCACTTACGCGCAAATACCCTTGGGAAAGGTATTTATCCGTCTATTCCTTCCATTTATGGGTTAAATAACAGGACATATTGGGTTCTATAGCCTTGGTCGGCAACCAGTCTACCGTAGAAAGCAAGGCAACCTACTCCGGGATAATCTTCTGCCCAGTCAGTCATGGCTCTTTCGAGACATGATCGTCCAAACGTGTATCACGTATGGCCCTTAACTGACTGATTAAGATAAGAAAGAGCGTCAGGCCTAGGATGGAACACTAGAGGTCACCCGCGTACGTGTGACAGCATCTGGAGTCGTGCCCGAGAGGCAAACTTTCTAATGAGTTTTGATAGGAACAATTGAATCAAACTAAGCAAGTGTCTATTGATACCATAGCCCTGTAGCTGAAGGCCGTCGTATAAGATCCTAACAAATGCGTTGGAGATATCCAGGCCAGCAGCTCTAGCTTCGTCGTTCTTATCGAGGGCCTAGTTAATGTACTTAGTGATGTTCGTTCGGAAATCAGCAGTAGACTCATCAAAGCGGAAGCCATACTGTATGTCCGAGAATAGTTTATGGGCGCTGAAATGTTGAACTATTTCAGCATTGATAATAGCCTAGAATACTACCGAAAATTGGTAGGATGCGGATAATGCGATAGTTAGAGGGCTCCAAAAGTTCTCATGAGTTCGTAAATAAAGGAACCACAGAAGAGGACTTCCAGTATGTAAGAAAACAGGAAGCAGAGAGGCAGTAATTGTAGAGTTTAGAGGAAAGATGAGAATTCAGAGGCTCATTTATTCAAGATTATGGACGGGATTCGGTCCCCTCCACTCTCATCAGTATTCTCCTCCTTCTCTTACCCACTTCCTGACACCCATGTAACGTGTCACTCTTTCTCATAACTTTTCTCCTGTGTAATCCCCTGCAAAACAGTGGTAGTAAAATGCCTTGCTTGGGGCGATATGATCATTAAAAAAATATCCATTGCAACACAACGCACAGCATGTGTAATAAATTTGTAATGATCCTATCGGAGTTTGTTTCTTTTTATTTCATGAGTGTGATCTGGTACGAGTTGTCCTACAAGAGAATTTGATTTGTATGCGTCCGTTGCTCCTGACTTTTGATTAATGACTGGATTTGCATTTTGAGCTCCGCAATTTCTCTTTCTAATTTAGATACTGTATTTGTTGACGCCAGTGTGGCAGTAAGATAACAAAGTTCTGTGTTCCTGTTTACTATTATCGTGTAATTTCTCGGCTATTTCAATGAGTCCTTCGAATCCTAGTCATTGGGAAGTGATATTAAGATTTGACGCGTGTGAACATGTAGTTTATCTACCCACATTTTGTTTTATATATTTTTGGACACAGTATTGTCTATAGGCAATGTTTGAATTTTACGTAATATTTGTGAAGGTTTCATTTTGCTTAGTGTCAAATTGTTGAAAAGGTCGCGTAATTTATTTTCTTTTGATCTTCCAATCCTTCTGATTATTGCATTCTGCAATGTATCATCAGCTTTATCATCAGGCAGGTTGTGAAGTAAATCAACCTCTTCAGATGCCACGTCCGTGGGTAATTTCTCGACAACATTGGCCTAACGATGAATTTTGCGACGTAATTTTCTTTGCGTAAAAAATGGCATTCAGTTCAAAGAACCATGTTTGAAAATTTGCGGGATTATACATCGGTGGGTTTAATGTAGATTCTTTTGCTTTTTCTGATGTCATTGTGTAAGAGAATCAAATGCTTTATGTTTCTTAAAGTTTATAAAATATGTATGTAGTAACGCTTGTATAGGAAATTACCAGGTTTACTGTTTTTAAAAAGGATTCATGCCTGTTTCGAAAATCAGAAAGTTTGTAAATGTTTGGTAGTTGTCGGTTATTTATGAAGATATCAGAAGGTGTATGCGTATTTTCTGCATAGTCATCATTATGTAGGGACGTCAAGAATAATAAGAGGTTTGTGTCCGTGTTCTATACGTGTTCTATACTTGTTCACCATTATGTAAGAAAGATTTAAATATCAGAATGTGGAACAATAGACAAAAGGGTCTCGTTTATATTAATAAGTGCATATTTATTTAACATGAAAAATGACATCAATTTTGTTGTTTTAAAATAATATCTGTGCTTAAAAATTCTGTACAAGGATTTTTTTATGTTTGTTTAAGAGTTTAGTTTTCTTAAATCGGACGAAAAATCTGATGTCACTTGTCTAAGTACAATTGCAGTAGGTGAAAAGTTAGTCTAAAGTGTAAAGGAAAACATAAATTATGTCTTTGTCCCTCTTTATTATTGTTGCCGACAAGTAACGAGGAAAGGAAAAAATCAATTTATGCGATTTGAAGAGATTGAAAGAGGGGGAAAAAGAATGTAACTAGCTGTGGTGAAAGGTAAAAATCTAGTGTATTTATACGGTTGTGAAAAATAGGATCGAATCAACTTTGAAGATTTTTTTTTCTCCTGATTGACCAATAAATAAGTGGTTTTAGTCATTTATTCATTTGCAAACAGCAGAACATGGTAAAATTTAATGAGACATCTGTCTTATAAAAAGATATTCTCTATTGGTAATTTTATAAATGTATATTCTTTTTTATTAGCTCATGTCATAGGTGCGTGTAAGATCGGATTTTCTGTGTAATCAAATCTTACAAAATCTGATACTAATCCGCTGAAAAAAGCATAGCATTAAGAAAAAAGTCAGAACTTAATAAAACAAAGTTTTTTTTCATCAAAATATTTAAGTTATTATTAAGACGAAACAGTGAAAAACAGATTAATTTGTGAATTATTGCAAAAAAATGATTGTCAGACATAAATGAAACTTTCAGGAATTATTCACGAAAACTTTATTCCTTAAGTTATTATTTTAAAAAAATCTTCATTTTACAACTGCTACCCGCTCCACGTAATTTCAAGAAAATTTCAAGAAATGATGTCTCGAAAATGTGTTTTATCAGTTAAATCGGGTCTTCTTAGAGAATATGCATCATCTATTTTTTCAAACAGTTGGCCTTTTTTTTACCGAAAATCTGCTCCGAATAGTAAAATAAAAAATGCAATAAAACTATAGGAAGATTTATTCCTAATATGGTATTGTGTGTGGGACAATAAAAGATTACGAGTTTTACAGTTTCTTCCTTTTAAAAGGAAAATGGACTATTATATGATTTCTGGTCAACCATACTTAGCTTATCAACACATCTCTCTGTCCTTACTAAATTCATGCCTCAGAAACCTATGAGCTTCTTAATTAAGAAATACATTTATTCTAAATTTCATAATACTTGTTAATACTTGTTACAAATCAGATTAATTTAACTTTAATTTTGCTAATTTTCCAAAAATAACTTGTCACTGATGTATATTTTATTTTCGCAAGATCTTTCAAACAGAGAATACGCTTTCGTTTACAAACCTATCAATCTGCCAAAATTCACGGAAAAATGATAAATTTCGAAAACTCTAAAAATTTGAAATTCTAATCAATATAATTTCTATTTGGAATACACCAGAGTATTTTTCTTACTGGAAATGGTAAAATTAGTCATTCACTTTTAATTTAAATTTTAAACGAAAGCTTCAAGGGCTTGTATTAGGTGAGCTTTAGTATAAAGATAAAAGAACAACGTTCAAAGGATATCCAGTAATTCATTTACCGTCACAGAAGTTTATTTGATTAAATCAAATAGATTTTTTGTTTTTTTTTAGTCGTGTCACCACAAGCAAGGCATTCCACTGCCACTATAGCGCAGGGGGTTACATAGAGGGATTGGGTATAGGAAATGTCAGAAGGAGGGTGATAGACGACTTAGGATGTACATAGGGAGAGAGTTGGAGAGAGTGGGTGTGAGTTAGTGTGTTAAGTGTCTATTGACCCTACATTTAAACTCCTGGAGGTTGTAGCCGTCGGGGAAGCAAGCATGCGGTAGGGAATTCCACAGGCGGGAAATGCGAGGAAAGAAGCTGTTGGAGTAGAAATTGCGGTTACATTTCATCAGTTTCACTGTAAAAGAGTAGGACCTAGTTGCCAATCTAGTATCTCGTGCAAATTCACATCTAGGGGGCACCAGTGATTTAAGTTCGTCAGAGCAGAAGCCATGAAAGTATTTATAGAAGAGGCACAGGGAAGCCACGTCACGACGGTGAGAGAAATACTGTAGGCGGTCAGCCAAGTCGGTATCAATTACATTACAGATTCTTCGCTGTATTTTGTCGAGAACCCAGAGGAGAGTAGAATGGGCACCCGACCAGATGTGGCAGCAGTACTCAATACACGGGCGGATGGTATATTTATATAAGTGCAGGATAGATTCAGACGGAAAGAATTTCCGGGCCGTGCACAGAGAACCGACTTTTATAGCAGCGGACCTAGCAATGGATTCGACGTAGTCATTCCACTTGAGGTCCGCTGAGAGTGTCAGGCCAAGCAGGCGTAGTGTTTTACTCTCTGGGAAGCAAGCCTGTTCCATACTAATGGGACGGAGGTGCGGTTGTCTGTGGTGGTTAAATGACAACAGCTTCGTTTTGGAAGAATTGAATTTTACGAGCCATTTCTTACCCCAATGCACCACTGATTGGAGGTCCTTTTCAAGCTCGGCAGCGAGGTTCGCCTTGTCACCAACACCAGATTTTTCATCGAGGCGAGATTAAACTGTGGTATCGTCGGCGTACATGCCTACTTGTGATCTTATGGCATCGGGGATATCAGTGATATAGATTAGAAAGAGCGTAGAACCTAGGATAGACCTTGGGGGCACGCGCGTTTATAGGGTAATTCTGGGAGTCATGTCTGTTTAATACCACCTTCAGTGTGCGGTTAGAGCGGAATGACTGGATTAAGTCCAACAAAAGTCCAATTATGCCATAGCTTTGCAGTTTGCGTAGAAGTCCGGCATGCCATACTCTGTCGAATGCTTTAGAGATATCCAAGGCGACGGTTCGGGCTTCACCATTCTTGTCGAGAGTCTGGTATATATACTCGGTGATGGTCGTTAGCATATCAGCAGTAAACCTGGTGAAGCGGAAGCCATACTGTTTGTCCGAGAGGAGCCCGTGGGCTGTGAGATGCTGAAGGAACTCTGCATTGATAATGGCTTCGAACACTTTGCCGAAGATCGGAAGAAGGCTGATGGGGCGGTAATTTGCGGGGTCCGAGGGTTCACCAGTGTTCTTGAATATTGGAACCACAGAAGAAGACTTCCAGCAGGCAGGAAAGCAGGAGGAAGATAGGCAGAAGTTGTAGAGCTTAGAAAGGATAGAGGAGAGTTCAGGGGCACAATTCTACAAGACACTGATTGGGATTCCATCCCCACCACTCGTTTTGTGAGGGTCCAGGTTTGAGATTATGCTAGAAACCAGCGAGGGCGTGATGTGGACGTCATTCAATTGGGCCTCAGTTCTAGATAGGAAATCGGGTGTATGGATTCCAGACGAATCCAGACTCGAATTGGTTGAGAATCTACGGGCAAAGCATTCAGCCTTGTCCGCTGAGGAGGTGAAGACCTCCAACTCGTTGATTAGTGGAGGTATTGAGGACTTACTCTTGAAAAACATATAAATGTCTTAATTAAAAAGTAGTATTTTTTATAAGTTCTTACTAGATAAAACTAATATAATGTTACACAAATAATTAAAACCCTATTTGGATGCTAAGCTGTTGATTTCTCTCGTTACAATCGTAGGTATACACTTTTGAATGTTATAACGTAGTAAATGCTATATGTAGCTTATATATTGATGATATTGCGTACGAACTGCTGTCATTTGAAATGTTTAATAAAAGAGGACACTTAAAACAATATGGGACTAATTTTTGATGGGTACTGTTAGTTCTCTGTGAAGATTAAAGAACAGAAAATGTGTTGACACAGAATAAATAGTGGAGTGTTGCATAAACTTTTAACGAAGTTAATTTCAGTCAATGACGTAAGTAACCAAAAAAATATCTACTCGATCTAGACTACTCTTAGGTTTAAATAAATGCTTTGTTGTATTCTTTAATTGGATTACAATACACGAAAGAATCTATATAAAAAACAAATTATTAGCTTTATCAAAACGAATTATAAGTTTTCTTTTTTTCTGTTTCTGTTGTTGAGTAAATAGTATACACCCGATCAAACATGAGGACTTGTCTAGACGTTTCGATAAAGAACTCGTTGGAGATAGTTTTCAAAGTAATCCTCACAGTAATCACAGCGAGTGTCCGAGAAGGACTTTATATTATATCCGCAGAAAGCGTGTTATAACAGTGGAGACAACGATAGACACTCATACGTGTATGACGATGACACAGTTGAATGATGTTGGTTTAAATTTTCAAAAATTAAAGCAACTGAAATGTGTTTCTAAAGAAGGATGCTCCGAATATCTTGGACCCAGCATATGCGTAATGATGAAGTTTTGGAAAGGATGGAAACGAAAAGGATATTAATACTGAGCTTCAGGGATTGACAGATAAAGTTCCTGAGACATGCAATGTGGAAGGAGAGCTTGAAGAACCTGATACTAACAGGCCAGATAGTAAGAAACAGGGACAGAGGAAAACAGCGGATAACATTGGTGGATGAGAGAAAGGCGGTTGCGTTGTGTTACAGGTTAAAGCATGTTAAGAGCCTCAAGAGATAGGGAGATGTGGAAGGCCTGAAAGAACAAGGCACATAGAAGAAGAAGAAGAAGAAGAAGTGAAGAAAAAAGAGAAAAGAGGAAACATTCTTCAAAAATGGAGGAATGCATGAGTGGAGTCTGTTGTTCATATTCAACAACAACAGCATCAGTAACAACAGCATCAGCAACATATGTCGAAACTGCAGAAGCAAGAACAAATCTTAAGTGCTATACGTTATACAGGATTAGGCGATCATGTCTCTTTCGATACATGACTGATTGAGTAAAAGAATTTCCCTGCAGTAGTTTGTTTTTTACTTTCTGCAGTAGACTTGGCTGAGAATAATAGACAATCTTTGTACCCGACCTCGTATATAGCGGTTTGGTAAACGTTCCCCATTGGAAAGTGCTCAACATTAAACCAGACATTGTGTCACTTCTCTTCTCAGTGGGAAGTAATGGGTAAATAACATCCCTTAGACTCAGTCAAACTACAATTGACCTTCGATGTCTTGTCAGTGAAGCGCTTTGATCTTTATTTTTCATTCCGGTGAATCTGTTACAAGCTCATATATCACCTGTAAACTTTTGAATACCGAATACAATAATCTTTTTTTTTAACAAAATACTGTGCGTTAAGATTTTGTTTATTTATTTTTACCTTCTTCCTTTATTAATTGTTTGTATGTATTTTATTTTTCATTTTATTTTATTTTTTTTCTGGATTTTACTTTTTAGTTTTCCGTCTACTGAGGCCGCCATCTTTTTATTTTTATGGTTTGAAAATGTCTTACCAGACAACTGTGTTTGTTTTATTTCATTTGCATTTAAGTCATAGTTTATGTCTTTTTTCTGCCACCTTTATTTGATATTACTAATGAGTCAATTTTTAACATGAATTTGTTTTAGTTCATTTGTTTTGACGTTTTGAATTGGAAATTCTATTGTCCGTCGTTCAATTTTTCAGTTTTTCTCTTTGGTGTCGACAGACATCTTTTTATTTTTCCCAGATTTTTGTTTTTTATTTCATTTATTTTCTTAATGTTTGTTGTTTTTAGTGCAAACTCTTTTTCTTATGTTGGACAATCATTAATTCTTGTTTATTCACTGAATTTATTTTCAATGAATTTTTTTTCATTTGTCTTTAGCTGAATTTTATTTTTTCTTCCAATGAAAATTATTTTCTTTTTCGTCATTGTTTTATTTATTTTACTTTATTTTATTGTAAATTATCAAATTTATTATCCATTTTCTGTTTAATTCAAACACTGGCTTTTGTTTTGTTTTGTTTGTGTGTGTGTGTGTGGTGCATTAGATATCAACACAGAATGACAAATCGGGGAGCCGAGTTCAAATTGCACTTGAATTCATTGCATTCACTTTCGCGCAAATACCCATGGGAAAGGTATTAATCCAACTCTTCCGTCCAGTTATGGGTTAAACAATCTGACAGAGTAGGTTCTATAGATTTGGCAACCAGTATACGGCAGAAAGCAATGGCAACCTACTGCAGTCCAGTCAAGCATGTCTTGAAAGATACATGATCGCCTAAAGCGTATATCACGTATGGCATTTAATAGACTGATTTGTATTTGCATTATTTTTTCTCGTCTTTATTTTTCTGCTTTTGATTAGATTTAAATTTTTGTATCTCTGTGTAGAAAAACTATTTTTTGATTTTAGTTTTTGTTTTTTGTTTCTTTTTTTCTACCTACCACAATTTATTTAAGATTTAATTTATTGCAAGGAAATTCTTTATCTTGGTACATGTTTGGAGAGAAAATTAGCAATATCGCCGACAAAAGTGGGTGGGGAGGAGGTCATTTTGGGTATGCTTCGAAGGCAGATGCACCCGATAACAGCAAAACAGGATGGGGAAGAAAGAACTCAGTATTGCCACGAAGTAAAGAATAAGAATGTCAAAATTAATGGAAGTAAGAATAATAAAGAATAAGAAACTAGCAAGAATCTACCCAAGTAGACCGAAGTTTAAGACCGCCGGGTTAACGTCCCCATGCTGGAAGTAGCCCCTCCAAGTTTTGTAATTAACATCGCCTTAAATATCCTTTTGAAATAATGAACTTTTAGAAAGAAAATAAAATGGTATTTGACTAGCCTTGTTGCTTCACAAAAGACAAAGTGATCCAATCACAGACGTCCATGGGTGTCAAAGTATAGAGAGAAAAAAAGGGGTTTTATATAGGTCGTACTGCTGCCAAATTGTCTGGAGGTCGCCGACCGAGTGGTAAAAGTGAAAGAACTCATCTTGCGGACTAAGTACAAGAGTCGGCAACGGAATACTGACAGTATACGAGGTCTATGCTATTTGGTAGGAGAGCATCAAGCTGCGTTTTTCAGTCAATTTGGCAATATACTTTTTGCCTTCCTCGAGAAACTGAATGGTGGGCGGAGCTTCGATATCTTTCTTGATATTTTGTTCTTTGTCTTCATCCCTAAAATTAGTCACCGACTGAAAAACAAGTTATTGAACGTGTAGAGAGACTGGTCACCTCTACTAATCCTGACCGGAAATATAGTCTTCTAGATTTCTTACTGCTGGCGACTAAAATATAACTGACCGATACAGATTCTACCCTGTCGCCCTAAATAAGCCAGCGACACAGACCGATGCAGTCATAGACCTGGTTTTGTCTCGTCTCACATTCTCCCCCAAACCAACGCTTTTCACAAGTGCGAGCAAGGAAAAGGAAAAAGAGGAATGACGTGCTGTTGACACGGAGAGAGGGAAGAATCAAACAGTTGAGCTACAGGCTCCTGAAGCCTCGGAGTAAATGATCTCTGACAGCACTTTTCCCTCTATTAACTCTAGGGGCGACTCCTCGGTGTTTTTCCAACAGCAGCAACAATGACGTTAATCCAAAAGAAAGGCAAATCGAATTGAGAGAACCATCAGCAGTTAAGTAAATTAAAGGAATTAGTCGCAAAGCGGAAGGGGAAACCAAAACCAGTGGGTTGTGCTCTGTCCCTCTGTTCTGTCTCCTCCATCATTTAAAAAACTCATGGTTCGATCGCCAAACATTAATTAGACGCAAAGCGGAAGGGGAAACCAAAGCCAGTGGGTGGTGCTCTGTCCCTCTGTTCTGTTTCCTCCATCATTTAAAAAACTCATGGTTCGACCGCCAAACATTAATTAGACGCAAAGCGGAAGGGGAAACCAAAGCCAGTGGGTGGTGCTCTGTCCCTCTGTTCTGTTTCCTCCATCATTTAAAAAACTCATGGTTCGACCGCCAAACATTAATTAGACGCAAAGCGGAAGGGGAAACCAAAGCCAATGGGTGGTGCTCTGTCCCTCTCTTCTGTCTCCTCCATCATTTAAAAAGCTCATGGTTCGACCGCCAAACATTGACCTTAATCCCATAAAAATGATCACTATTAAAGAGAAAACTGAGTCCATTTGTTCCAGCCACATCAATCTCCACTCCTACTTCTATAGAATCCGCTGGAGTCATTCTTCAGGGAAATTCTTACTGTGCAAAATCAACACTTTATATCATAACTGTAGACAATGAGTCATAAAAGGTACTATCTCTTCTGTCTTTTTTCATTATAATCTTGTTTTCTTTTCCATTATTTCAGTATTATTTACCTTGTAAAATCTACACTCCACTCCAACACGTAACTATTTTATTATAGCTTTTGTCTCGGCAGTTACTCTTGGAGATTTCTAATTCTGCTACATTTCCCAATTCATAATCAAAGCCATCTACAGAATATATTGTTAGAAGCGGTGAAAAAGCTAAATAGTATATATATATATATATATATATATATATATATATATACAATTTAACCATTTTTTAAAAATTAAATGCTATATATATAGAGAGAGAGAGAGAAAGAGAGAGAGAGCATTTAATTTTTCCCTGCTTCTAACAATATATATATAGAAATTCTTAAATATATAAACAGTAACAACCTTCTGAAGCAGAGGCATAAAACAACAGTAAACTGTAAGCACATTAAAGATCTAACCCTACAATCATGCTAAAAAACACTCGGAATGTGATTAAATATTTTATTATAAAATATTCAAAATGCTATAGAATAAATCGATCTAATAAATTCTTAAAGTAAGGTCTAAATATCCACAAAAATATCTAAATAAAATTAAAAAATAAATGAAATAGGCTTTCAAACTATGATGTAAGAAAAATTAAAAATTAAAGAATAAAACCGATCATCTAAATTCAAAATTAAGATTAAATAAACACCCCTAAAACAAAAATTCTATAGAAAAGATCAACTTACTTAATTCTAAAGCAAGGCTTAATATTCTGAATTAGATCCGCAAAACTTTACTGAAAGACAACAATATTCCGTAATGGAAAAATCAAAATTAAAAGAAAGAAATGGCCCCCAAACTCGAAGAAAATCGATTTCCTATATACAAAATCAAGATTAAATATACAATTTCAGATTAATCAATTATATTATATTTAAAAGAAAAAACATGCTGAAATACACAAAAATACTCCGTACAGAATAGACATGCCACCCCTAGCACATCCATCTAAGGAAACCCAAACTAATATAATCTAGTCACTAGATATAAAAGAGAATACATAAAATCCGTCTAGTAACAACAGACACTCATTAATCAAATGCTTAAGGTCAGCAAACAGGACAGGTTCCCTACATTTACAACCCCACTTCCCGCGCCCACACACACGCACAACTGACCAAGTAATCAACTTTCTAACTAATCACACAATTCCTCGAAATTCTAACCAAAAGATATACCCAAGCAATAAAAACGTACATCCCAACAGCTAAGGTCATTAATCAACCATTTAACTTCGCACTCTATTTCCTTCAAAATTCTAACGGTCAACACAGAAGACACATCCCCTTTATTATCAATAACTCCAATCAACCTCACAGTAACAAAGAACCAAATATAAACAGAGAAGGATTCCATTCTTCTTCAATCCTCCTGAAGAGACATTGGAGACACAATGTCGAAACAACAAGATGATTGTAGGGGACACATATATATAAAAGACATGATGTACATGTTCTAAAATATAATTTATAATAAATATTCACAGCTCTAGATATATATTATATATCAAGCACTGTTTTAAATTAATTTTCTTTGTTCAGTACCCACTCGGATATATATATATATATATATATATATATATATATATATATATATATATATATATATATATATATAACACGCTAAACGTCTGCATTCTTCTACCGAATGGCCATAGCTCAGCGGTAGAATCGCTGACTGATGTCAATTGCGTCTGATTTCAATCCTCGCTAAAAGCAATTGGATGTCTAATTGTACTGATGAGCTGTGATACAGCAAAAAAGATCTGTCTGGGGATGACTATATATATATATATCAATTCATCTTTATGTCAATGAACGTCAGCCAATTTCAACATTGAATAAAGTGACTTGTTTTCATAGATATTCTGTTCTACCCAAGGGAGAATAACGGGCCGAAAATGTAAACGAAACGAAACGACAGACGCAGACATATATATATATATATATATATATATATACATTTGTATACCCATCAACGCGCGCAAAGTTATATATATATATATATATATATATATATATATATATATGTGTGTGTGTGTGTGTGTGTGTGTGTGTGGGTCTGTCGTGACGACAGATTTTCCCCCACTTCCACAAAAATACACGAATATAACCAATTTTTAAAAAAAACTTAATCAGTTTTTCTGACGATCGTAAAAGCGTGAAACCCAGGGTTACAAACTCACACCTATCTATATGAATATGTCTGCTCTATCACTGATATTGAGCGCTTTTAAATAAGTACCACGCATATATAATATGTAAACAATATAATATATATAACAAATTGCATATATATATATATATATATATATATATATATATATATGCACTCTGGTGCAAATTAATTGAAACAAATTCTTCAGTTTTGTTTCTTTTAAAATACGGTCAGTTTTAGACCCACTAGACTGACAGGGTGTAATCAATTTCTATATTTTTTATTCCGATTAGGTCATTTGAAGTGATGTGCAGTAATATAAATCTATTTTCGGGGTGTCTGATGAATGTTTTGCCTTGAAAAATATTGCGTCATCTGGCGTAGTCTTTGAATTTTCAAACAATTAATATTTGTAGTTGGCTACAAAATTTTGGATGATCACTTCACAGAATGATCAACGATAATTTCCCTCCTCAAAATTTATATTTAAAAAATGACATGAGCCTCTAAGTTTCTTCATCCAGACCATGGAAACACATTAAATGATTATAGTAATGGGCTTTAGAGTTAAAAACTCAATTCATTACTAACCCAAGATCACCGAATATTTTTTATCGGTTTCAATGTTAAATTCCCATATTAACATATATTAACTAATCAGCAATGTCATATGAGACGCGACATAATCTCTGAATTTTCAGACAATTAATATTTGTTGTCTGATAAGAAAATCTGAAGCACCACTTCAGAAAATAATCAAGAATATTTTCCCCCTTTAAAATAGATATGGAAAAGTTTGGAAAACATTTTCAATCAATAAACTTACAGGTTTAGCGCAATCTAGTTTTTTTTCTGGAAAATAAATTTCGTTATAAAAGCGATCATTATTAGTTCGCAAAATTAATTATTCTGTTAACCTCTGATAAGGACTCGTTCCTTTGCCATACAAACTTAATTTCTAAAATTTTTATTAATTACTCATATTTTCGCTTATACTTTATTACAAAATGATCGGGACTTTGACACAGAAACATACAGACTGAGTTTCTTTGAAAACATAAGTAGTACTAATAACACAGCTCGCTGTTTATTAGCTTTCGACTGGGATAACATTGCACGCATACATAAAACAACGTAAATACGTGACACACATATATTCTCACATATTGTTTAATTTTGTTTCTTCTATACTAACGCAATCGGTTCGGTGTTATTTTAAAGAATATAAAAAATATTGTGTGAAGTTCTATTACAAAGAATCTTTGTAATTTAATTTAAAAGAAATTTAATACTCAAAAAATACTCTTATTAACTATATATATTTGTAGAGACGTGTTAGAGATTGTTTATTTCTTCTTTTCATTGTATATACTTTCTCATACTTATTAGATAACGTTTTATTTGCACAAATATTCTGATAGAAATTCACTCAGATTAAATGCATCAGATTTTATTTTATTTTTATGCTTTCAGCAAAATTCGAGCAGTTTTTTTTCTAATTACAGTCTTTGCAATTATGAGCCGGAATGCTTGCGTTAAAAACGTAGACATTTCTTTGGGCTTTGCTTGTTTGAGTCTCATTTGCTAATTATCGAAAATCAGTTGCTTTTGCCCCCTAAAAGTAAATGAATTAAAATGATCTGTTTGATCAAACCTGTGTACACCGAAAGCAATTCGGTTTAATTTTGAAATTAGTTATATTTTTCATCCACACACACACACACACGCTCACACACATATATACATATAGTCATTCACAGAAAATCTTATCTCGTTGTATCACTGTTCATCAGTACGGTTAGACATCCGATTGCGTCTAGCCAAGATTGGAACCCGACCGAATTGACATCAGTCGGCGATTCTATCTCTGAGCTATGATTGCTCGGTAGAAGAATGCAAAATTTAGCATGTCATATATATATATATATATATATATATATATATATATATATATGTATGTATTGCTAGAAGCGGGGAAAAAGTTAAACGCTATATATATATATAACATTTAACTTTTTCCCCGCTTCTAACAATACATACATATATATATATATATATATATATATATGACATTTAACTTTTTCCCCGCTTCTAACAATATATTCTATAAATAGCTTTGATTAGAAATTAAAAATCTCTAAGAGTAAATGCCGAGACGAAAGCTATCATAAAATACTTACGTGTAGATTTGCTTCATCTGGTGTAATATTTCTACGAGGTAAATGAAACTGAAATAGTGGAGAAAAAGAAAAAAACAAGATTATAATGAAAGAAGATAGAAGAGAGATTAAAAATTGTTCTGCATCATATATACATATAGTCATTCGCAGAAAGTTCTGTCTGGCTGTATCACGGTTCATCAGTACGGTTAGACATCCGACTGCTTCTAGCCAAGATTGGAACCCGACCGAACTAATATCGGTCGACGATTCTGTCTGTGAGCTATAGACACTTGGTTGAGGGACGCAGATTTTAGCTTGTTATATTCACACACGCCGGTAGCTAAAAGTGTGAAAATTCATTACTGAATGAACGATGCGTAAATGCGTGATTAGCTACTGTTTTTAAAGTCTACCATTTCTCCATAGTGCTCAATCGGCGTGCAAGAGCGTAAATAGTCATCCACACACACACACACACACACACACACACACACACACACACTGGTGCACATTAATTGAAATAAATACTTTGGTTTCCTTTTTTCACAATACGGACAGTTTTAGACCCACTAGACTGACAGGTTGTAATCGATTTCTGTTTTTTAATCAGATTAGGTCATTTGCAGTGGTGTGTAGTAATATGAACCTATTTTCGGGGTGTATGATGAAAGTTGTTTGGCCTTGAAAAATATTGCGCCATTTGGCGTATCTTTGAATTTTCGAACAATATTTGTTGTTTGCTATGAAAATTTGGATGATTACTTTACAGAATGATCAACGATACTTTCCCTCCTTGAAAGGTATATTTAATAGATTGAGAAATATTTATTAACCAATAATTTTTTCAAGTTTAGTGAAATCCAATTTTTTGGTTTTTCAAGAGCTGAGTTATCACTGTAAAAGTGGTTATTTTTACTTCGCAAAATTATTTTTTTTCAGTTAAGCTTTGACCAGGGATCTTTCATTTGAAATACAAAACTGAAATTTTCAAACCTTGATTAATGATTCACATTTTTGAATATTCATTCGCGTATATTATATTGTAAACTAGTGATGTATACACGAAAATTATATTGAATGTGTTTGTCTAAAATTGATTAAATGTTATAGATCCACTCCATGTCTGTAGATAGCGTGTGCTCAAAAAGAAGTACCGTTCTTCGCTCCTAAAGGTTGGCATAAGCGATGTTGATGGAGGTTAGACATTTTTTTCAACGTTATTTAAAAGATGGAATTTTTGTTTTTGAAACAGAAAAAATTAACTAGTCATTTCCTGGCTCAGTTATGCATTAAATTATTGACAGCATTTTCTGTTTTTGTAATTGAATAATATCTGGTTTGTGCATATAAGACTTGGCTAATAGTATTGTCAAATGAGAATTATCTGCACAATTCCGAGTGATTCGATATTCCTGCTTAGTAATGTCTATTTTTTATGGTCATATAGAGCCAACTTTTTGAAGTGGGTTGTAATGAGATTGTCGATCTAATCCATGTCTCCATATATCCTGCATTTCCTCATTTAAAATGTTGACACATTTTAAATTGCGGTTTCTATATAATTGTTTTTGTTTTTGTAAAGCTGTCTTCTGAGATGTCATTATTTATTTTTTTTATTCACACACCCACGTCAGCTTTCTAATTATATTAAAGCACTTACCACCACTTTTCAGTATAAATTTTCGATACCTGATTTTAAAATGAAATTTTTAAAATAAATAAGTTAAATTTTAGCTTTAAAATTATCTTTAATTGAACGTTAAGAGATTAAATTTAGTAGTTCCAGTAAAAAAATACACTGGCGTATTTTAAACCGAAATTATATTGATTGGAATATAAAATTAAAAAGATTAAAAAAAAATTTAAACGTACCGCCATTTTTTGATTGATTGACACAGTAGCCACATTTTTGTTTTAAAAATCTGGCAAAAATAAAATATACGTTGCTGACACGTTATTAAAGTCAAATTTTAAATTAAAACTTACCGTTATCTGATTTCAAACTACTGTATTTGCTTACTATCTGGAATATTTGGGAAAATCTTTTATCAGTTACGGTAGTCCGGATGTCAAGTGTTTATCTAGGTGATGACAGCTGTTAATGAATACAAGAAGCTGCTAAGTAGGGAGGCCATAGGCGACAAAAATATACGAATTTAATTTTTATGTAAGGGAAGAAAACTCTTGAATCACGTGACCTTTTAATGATAAATATCACGTATGGCACCCCCATATAAATAAAGATCCGGGCAATCAAAATGCACACAATTAAAATGTTTTAATTATTTTAAAAATCCATTAGCTCAATCATTTGTATTAATCTTTTAAATTTTCGATTCGTAATTGTAGTCTTCATGCATTAATTACATATCCTAGCCGACCCAATTGAGGAAAAAAATTATCAATAATGTTGAAACTTTGTAGATATAATTTTTATAGATAATTAAAAAATTTTTAAAAAATGAATATAATTCTTTTAAAAATTAATTATTCATTGAATTTTTTCTATTCAGACTATGATACGCTTAATTTATACTGTTCATAAAAGCAATCAGAAGTTTATCCACATAAAAATTAGCATAGTTATTGCATTTTTCGCAATTCGGGCCTATTTTTTAGAACATATGCTCGATTGGAGAAAAATAACTGTTGATTAGCCTTCCCCAATGACTCCTGAATTTGATTATATTAGGCTTATTGTTGCCCAAAGTCGAATTTTTAAGCATTTCTGGAAATTAATTGGTGGGGGGTTATATATTTAATATTTAATATATTTATATATTTAAAAACAGATATTTTTACCAATATTTTATACAAAATAATTTTTTCAAATGCACTCCAAAAGCTAAGCAAGGTATAAAGAAAAAAAAATTTTGAAAGCAATGAGTACTGAACTAATATCAGCCCTCTTAAGTCATAGGGAATGTTGGACACTCTTCTCACAGATAAAGATAGAGACTTGACGCCTCGTAAATATTGTTATAACGAATGATACTGATAACATCATGAACTAAACGTGTGAGAAACGATGAATTTTTTAAAAATTGGAAAAAAGACGGACAGTTATTCTTAACATCCGAAAAGTTATAGTTGACATTTCTATTGTAAGTGAGGAGAAGGGTATGCAAAATTTGATATTCCATACAGTTTTTTATTTTCACTCGCCCGATCAACTCAGTCGATTAAAAACTTAATTGGGCGATTAAAGTTTATTGCTTTATTCACCCGCGGTCGATTAATAATCTCGCAATAAAACATGTCCCTTCAAACATAATAAAAGTAATTGATTCACTGTACAACTCAAAAGTATGCCATTGAAGATTCACAAGTTATTTAGAATAACCTATAATGTTATGATTGAACTCTTTGGTCTTATGCATGGCTGGTCTGTGTAAACATTCGTTTAATTAACGCTACCAGAGTGGAACCAAAATATCGCTGTTATTAAAGACGCTCACACATTTTTAGAAACATATTTTTTAAAATATTATCCTTGACTCAACGGAAATTTCATCTCCGCTTATGAAAGGTAAAAACAAACATTTGAAAGAATAAAAAAAAATACGAATACTTCTTTCAACCATGCACCGAAATCAAATTATACAACTAAGTAATATTTTTTTATAGAAAATCGTGGAGAAAATTAGATTTGTTATTTTTTTATCATCTGAGATGGATTTCGTAGTTAAAAAAAAAAAAAGAAACTACGAATTTAGGTACCTCAACTTAATTGCCAAAAAAAAAAACATATCATGTTAAAAGTGATGTTAATAAAGACAAAGTGCTATCATTAAAAATTTTCAAAATGTATATGCTCTTATTAAGAGGAAAAATCAAATTTTGTTGTTATTAATTTTTAAATAATTTCTAAAACGTTAGAAACTTTAATTAAAATTACATTTTTTATTTTCCGTAAGCGATTCACTCTCTATATTTACGTAAGGCGACTATTAAGAAAATTGAGTCCGTCGATTAAAATCATTTTGGAACGAGTAAATTTTCCTTCACTCTCGACCGCCGGTTGATTGATTTCTTTTTCAAATCTCAAAGGCTGCTCCCAGGACAGACTGAAGGCAAGAGGGATACAATAAAACGATGCATAACCAACCGAGCGAGCTTTGAGGAAATTGACGACGGAACAGAGTTTAGGAGATATAGCAGAGATATAGCATAATGTCTAAAGTTATTATGGACAACAAGGCACAGTAAATTGTGGAGAGCCATGTCCGGTAACGTCCTCAGAAATACGGGGTAAAGCGTATCCTATCCTCAATTCTAAGCAATTTTCTTTTAATAGTTTTCGTTTTCACTCGTCGTTTCGCAATATTTTCTGCATGGACCTCAACTATCTCCTAATTTAATCAATATTATCATATTGATATTTTCTGACCTCAATTGTAGCAGTAGTAGCTTAGTTGAGATTAAGTGACAACAAGTCTCAACTAATTTTCCAGCGACATCGTCAGAGTTCCCGCTGATTTTAATAATGCAACCGTCTGGCAAGTTTTATTCTTCTTCTGATTTCCAGTTCCTTCAATCTCTTTGCAATTTTCTTTTGGATCGGTTCCAAGTGTTCAGTCTATAATGGACACAGCCGTCTTTCAATATTTGTCGAGGTTTCCATTTTGTTTTCGTTTTGCACTGGAATTTGGTGTAACAGCGACACCAGATACCAGACAAAAACTTCTTCTCGTTTATGATTCCCTTTTGGCGTCTGTGTTATCCATAAAAGCATCTCAAACTCCCAGAGAATGTTATGCGTTAGTTAAAAAAATGATTTCCTCCTGCTACACCCCCCTATATTTACCAGTGTCAGTCCAGGCCAAAGGTGAAGATAATGCAACCATAATGACGGAAGCTGGCGAGTCATCACGTTTCAAGCTTGATAAAATCCAAATTCCTTTCAACGTAATTATGAATGATTAATTATTTTCCACCCTACCGTCCATTTCCCACAGTCGGAATGTCGCAAACCTCTCGTTGATCTATCGCTATTTCCACAGCTGTCATTCCACGCTTCCACCACTCGTGGCTAAGACTTATCAGGTTAGGCACATCGTAGACAAACACAGCCATTTTCTTCGTATTCTATTATTGAGATGTTCCTCTCGTGCAGCTTTCTTCCTAATCGTTATTTTGTCAATCAGAATCCCAAAAGGATGCTTCCCCGATCACCATAATCTTAACCTGTAGGGTTAAACGCTATTTTCTTCACATGTTTCTATAAATTCTGCTTATCACTGTGCATAAACTCTATCGAGTGGCTCTTTGCCCTGAGGGAATTTGTTTTTCAAATATTCCAGTCGATTGCACAATTTCCAGAATTTTCACTGGATCACCGTTCCTCACTCATTCTTCGCACTTTTTAATTGATTCGTTTTTTTACGGCTTATCTACTGTTTATGGGTTTGTTAAAAATATTTCGAGATTGTAAGATTTTTGTGATAAGAATTGTTTAGTGATACACGTATTAATAATTGACCCATAGCAGAGGGGAAAAAAGGTGGCGTCATACCTGTTCCAAGGTTATTTGCCAATTTGGTGTTATCACACCTATTAGACAGAAATAAATGGTGCTTTCATCGTCATGAATATACAGTCGATAACTGAGGATATCGGAAAGATCATTGATAAAAATTAGAAAAAATGAATCCTATAAGATAGAGACCTGAAGAACACATGTTTTATGGAGAAACATATTGAAGAATGACTATTCAAGAAGACATGTATTTCGATATTTAAAAAAAAAGTTTTGCAACCATTATAAAAGCTTTTGCTTCTGTTTCTATATTTACCTTCCTTGACGCTAATATCTTTTGCTTTTTTTCTAAACGTATTGTATTTGTTTTTCACAATCATATCGCCCCAAGCAAGGCATTTTGCTGCCACTGTTTTGCAGGGGTTTACGTAGGAGGAAAGTTATAAGAAATAGTGACAGGTTATACAGGGTGTCAGGAAGTGGGTAAAAGAAGGATGACTGTGGCCATAAAGTGAGGGATCAGTTTATATATTGATTGTAATGCAGAAATGATCGCCCACTTTATATTCACATTATAATAGTACAAAATTTTTTTTTTATAATCATATCGCTCCAAGCAAGGCATTTTACTGCCACTGTTTTGCAGGGGGTTACAGAAGAAGAAAATTATGAGAAAGAGTGACAGGTTATAGGGGGTGTCAGACAGTGTGTAAGAGAAGGATGAGAATATTGATGAGATTGGAGTGGACGGAGAAAGAAGCATAAGAGAAAGGATGCAGCTTAGTGAGATAGGAGATGACTATTGACTTTACATTTAAATTCTTGGAGATTGTAGCTGTCGGAGAAGCAAGTAATGGAAGGCAATTCCACAGGCGGGAAGTGCGAGAAAAGAAGCTGAAGGAATAGATTTTGCGTTTACAATTTATTGGTTTCACAGTAAAAGGGTGGAACCTAGTTGCTAATCTTGTGGCTCGAGTAAATTTATATATAGGAGGCTAAGTTCATCGGAGCAGAAACCGTGAAAGTATTTATAGTGAGAAAGTGACTGTATCTGAGCTGCTATGTCGGGATCTATCACATTACAGATTCGCCGTTGGATTTTGTCAAGTACACCTATGTGGATTATTATAATTCGGATAAAACTTTCTTTTATTCGAATCTTATCAATGTATCTTTTTAAATCTCTATCGCACTACAGTATTATAATTTAGATGTCAATGAAATCATTTTTCTCTTCGTTTAGTTCAGTTGAGTGCCATACGTAACACACGCTTGGGCGTTAATGTCTCGAAAGAAACATAACTGGCTGGGCAGATTGCCCCGCAGTAGGTTGCCATTACTTTCTGCGCTAGACTGGTTGCCAGCTAAGGCTATAGAACACAATCTATCTTATTATTTCACCCATAAGTGGAGGAAAGAGATGGATTAATAACTTTCCCAAGGGTATTTGTACGTAACTGAATGCAAGTAATTCAACTGGAATTCAAACTCGGCACCCCGAGTTCTTACATTCCGAAATTCGAGATACCGAGAAAAATATGAAACTATTTATGTCAAAAACACTGAGATTTTATGGTACAACGATGAGAAACTGACTGATGTCGGTATGCCAGCTGAGGTCTAATAACATTGCGGACTCATTGGATCGTATCAAAAATCTCCAAATACATAGCAGAAGCAGTAGATTAGATGTAGCAACAATATTAAATAATTTGACGAATGATAACAATATAAACAAATAAGGTACATCCTTGTCTAACTCGACATCAATCAGTCAAGTGTCATACGCGACACACGCCTGAGATATCATGTCTCTAAATTGACATGACTGACTGGGCAGAATATTTTACCCGCTGAGAATTAACTTTTTCGCTGACACTGAGGGAAGAGACGGGTTAATACCTTTCCCTAGGGTATTAGTGCGTAAGTGAATTCAAGGAATTCAACTGGAATTGGAACTCGGCTCCCCGATTTCTCTTCGTTACTTTTCACTTTTTCAATTCGTTTTCAGTGTTTCTCTAATGATTTTATCAAGTATATATGCAATTGCGTCTTCTCATTTCTATTCGTGTTAGTGACATGAGCAGTTCTAATATCAACATGCTTAATGTCTTTGTGTTCTTAATTATGACTAGCAGTATAGCCCGGTGTTGCTCGGGTATAATGAAAGCTTTAAAACTAATCCATGGTCCTGGAGCTCATACTCTTTGGACGTTGGCACGAAAGACTAAAAAGCAATAGTTGTTTCCAGTTAAAGAGAAACCGTAGACTGAAAGAAAAATGAATGGATGTAAGTCAAATTTTGATTTCCTGATATCGATATCAAATTTTCTGCACTATTGCAAGAACTGCAACCTTGAAACTTCTCAATTTCGTTTCTTATGTCTTTGTCTATGAGTGTATCAAATTTGATTAAAATCAGACCAATCCTTCTATACCCCGATTTTTTCCATTATCGATTTTCCATATTTATCGGGGATACCTCGACACAGAACCTAGCTAAGAGCACTCGCAGACGCTTATAGTACAGCAGTGTACATTTTCAAAAAATCGTTTCAGCCGTTTCGGTGGCTATAGGTAACACACACACACACACACACACACACACACACACACACACACACACACACACACACACACACACACACAGTTCCATTTATAAATAAGTTTAGATTATTATTGTTTATATTTTAATAAATTTAATTCCACTAGCAATTAAATCAGATACTGGTGAAAGGCAAATATCATTTTCTATAAGGATTAAAGAGGCAATTTAAAATATTTAATATATTATTTGACTTGAAGAAAAGAAGCATCATTGATCGGCGCAATGTATTGCAGACCCCATGTTGTTTAAAAAATGTGAATATATTTTAAATGGAATTTACAGACCGCTGGCTAATGAACCATATGAACGGGTCTATTCGAGAATACAAAACAGACTCAAGAAGTCATAGACACTAAATGAGTCAATGCATGCGCATTCAGAAACTTTTAATCTTTAATAAGGCCAAAGAAAAATCTTTGGACTGATGTCCCAGACAATCGCTCACAGCACTTTTCACATCATAGTCACTTTTAAACTTCTTGCCTCTCGTGAACGCTTTCAAGGGGCCAAACAAGTGAAAGTCTGAAGGGGCAAGGTCTGGGCTGTAAGGGGGATGAGGGAGCAATTCCCAGCCACCTCGTTGATGGTATGCACCGTTTGGGCTGCTGTGTAAGGCTTTGCGGTGACTTGATGCACAACGGACAATTTTGTGTGCTGTCCCAACAGATAGGCTCAGTACTTGCTATGTCATCCACTGTCACCCTTCTGTCAGACTGAATGAGGTCATTGACTGATTTGATCACCTCAGGAGACTTCACTTCTGTAGGCCTGTCTTCATCCTCAACATTGCTCCGTCCTCCTTTGAACAATTTAGCCCACTTGTAGACTTTTTTGGCTGAAACATGTGGCACTATTCACAGTTGACATTCTCCTATGAACTTCAACTGGTTTGCACTCTTCAGCAAAAGAAAAAACTTGATAACTGATCTCTGTTCAATCCTGAAGCATGCTTCTTGGTTGGCCATCTTTGTTAATCTCCAAAACTCTCAAAGGTTTTTTTTCAATCTGCATAAAAAATAAATCCCTTTGAAAAAGAAGTAAAAGAAAAAATTTAAAACAAGTAAGCTTCTATCTGTATTAGAAATCCTTATACCGAAAAATTTACATTATTTATTGAATAACCCTCGTACCATTGTTGAAGTTATCGCTAAAATTTATATGTTTTTGTTTTAAAAATGTTGCTGCCCTATCCACCATCTGGGTGTAATGGATAAATGATGATGATGTCGATGATAAGTTTAATCTGGTCGATAAGGTCAAATTAGAAGCTAATCTGAAAAAGACTTACAATGTGTTTTTATCTGGCATATGAATAGGCCTGTTAATTTTTTATTTGAGTTTGAGTTTTGTTTAACGGTATATAAACCTATCAGAGTTATTTAATGCCATTAAGGTGGGGTTTTAAGGTATTTTTTAATGTTTGGTTATAGTAAGAAGGTTGATTTAGTCAGATTTTAATGAATTTTATTTTGTTTTAGAAAACTGAGAATACTGAGAATATTTTTTTGTTTAGTATTAAAAAATTATTACTCATAATAATTTTTTCCATCAAAAATGCATTGTTGGTAATATTTTTCTTTCAAAATTGTATATGTTTCTATAAAAGTTTAATTTTATGTACATATTTCTATAAACGTGTATCTTTATACTTTCATAGTGTTTTTAACAGTTTGAGGGATAACTATTTGTCCATAGTTGGGACACAAACAGGTGCTACCACTCCAGGTCTAGATGGAGCTAAGAACAACAACAATTAAGAGATGGTTGCATGCTCCTAATAAGCTTCCAATCAAAGGTATTGCTGTCGGATGAAAACTACTGTTATCTCTGCTCAGAATAATGAAGGTTGTAAGGAGTGTGGTCAGTCAGTCAGTCAGTTAAGTGCCATACGTGATACACGCTTGGGCGATCATGTCTCTTTCGAGACATGACTGACTGGGCAGAAGATTATCCCGCACTAGGTTGCCATTGCTTTCTGTGGTAGACTGGTTGCCAGCCAAGGCTATAGAACGCAACCTGTCCTGTTATTTAACGCATAACTGGAAGGAAGAGACGGATTAATACTTTTCCCAAGGGTATTTGCGCGTAAGTGAATGCGATGAATTCAACTGGAATTCGAACTCGGCTCCCCGATTTCTCGTTCCGAGCAGATATCCACTGGACCACAATGCACATCTAAAACACCCCCCAGTAATGAGAAATATATTTTGACTTTCATCAGTCTGGCGTTACTAGCGTCTAGGAAAGTGATTCCCTCTGTATTTTCGGGCTGATTAAAATGAAATGCAAAGATTATCTCGAATCATTTGCTAGGTTTGCTGCTAAGAAGTACGGTTCACTGAGTCATGATTCTCCTGGGAGTCCTTGACAAAATACAACGAAGAATCTGTAATGTGATCGATGCCGACTTGGCAGCTCGGCTGCAGTCACTCTCTCACCGACGTGATGTGGCTTCCCTGTGCCACTTCTATAAATACTTTCACGACTTCTGCTCCGATGAACTTAGTTCACTGGTGCCCCTTAGGTATGAATTTGCAAGAGATACTAGATAAGCAACTAGGTCCCACCCTTTTACAGTGAAACAGATAAAATGTAACCTTAATCTACTCAAACAGCTTCTTTTTTTGCACTTCTCGCCTGCGGAATTCCCTTCTATATACTTGCTTCCCTGACAGCTACAATCTCCAGGAATTTAAATGTAATGTCAATAGACATCTATCACACTAACTAGCACCCATTCCCTCAAACACTCTACCCATCTACCCAACCCCCATCCTCAGTATCCTCATCCGTCTACCACCCTCCTTCCGATATTTCCTATAACTAACCACTCTTTCTCATCACTTTCCCCTACGTAACCCCCTGCGCAATAGTGGCAGTGGAAAGCCTTGCTTGGGGTGAAATGATTAAAAAACAACATGAACCTACCTCTATGACATCTATTCCATTGATTGATTGGCGACAGGATTTCTATGTCAACTGTTTTTTTTTCTCACTTCCAGTTTGTGAAATTTGCATCTTGCTTTGCAGTTTGCTATTCTTGATCCTCTGTGTACTTCAATACTTTACTTTCTTTTGTTGCTTCTTAATAATGGTTCTTTCATATTAATCCCCAGGGTTTTAGTGTCTTTATTATTGAGATAAAAAGTTTCAAAACATAAATTGATTCTGTTTGTTAAGGTTGTTTTGAACATGTGTCTAGTATTCATTTAATGTTTACTCTGTGTACAATAATAATATTCTAGTTATGTCGATGGTCACGTTATAGGAACAATTAAATGGCATTAAATACATTTGTTTTATTTTATGTGGCTTCCCTGTGCCTCTTCTACAAGTACTTTCATGGCTTCTGCTGCGATGAGCTTAGATCACTGGTGCCGCCTAAGCACGAATTTACACGAGATACTAGATTAGCAACTAGGCCCCACCCTTTTACAGTTAAACAAATAAGATGTAACCGTAAATTCTACTCCAACAGCTTCTTTTCTCGCGCTTCCCGCCTGTGGAACTCCCTTCCACAAGTCTGCTTTCCCGACGGCTACAATCTCCAGGTGTTTAAATGTAGGGTCAATTGACACCTCCTATCACACTAACTCCCATTTATTCTCAGAACACTCTCATCTACCCAACCCTCATTCTCGGTATCCTTACCCGCCTATCATCCACCCTCTGACATTTCCTATATTTAATCATTCTCGGTATCCCTACCCGCCTATCACCCACCCTCTGACATTTCCTATATTTAATCATCCTTTCTCCACTCTATGTAGCCCCCTGCACAGTAGTGGCAGTGACATGCCTTGCTCGGGGTGAAACGCTTATAAAAAAAAAAAAAATTTTTACGCGCATTTTGTGAGTGAAGAGAAATAGACGATATAGTTATTTTAACAGTATATTTTTAAAAGAATGACTAACATATATACAACGGTTGGCTAAATTTGTTTAAGTTACGAGCGACACACGATAAAGTTTAAATGTCTCAGATCAACAAAATTTACACATAAGTTTTTGGTCCATACACATTATCATTAAATTTAGGTTTAATCTGTTTGGGTCAAAATTTACACCGAGTAAATAATTATAAATCTTCAATGTTTTTCTTTGTTACTTTTTACATAAACTATGAGATCTCAGCCAACATATTTCCACCGGCTGCATATTAAAAGTCAAAGAGCTCACGTGCCACTGTTTGGTTACCTCTGAAATATACATTGCTTTATTATAATGTTATGTGCGGTTTTCAGTTTTAACACCCAGGTTCGAATCTCGCCATGGTCGATGTAACAATTATATCAAAGAGGTGAAGCTAACCCATGTCTGAACATTATATCTGGAGATGATCATAGCTTCGTAAGAGAAATCTCTTCAGAAGAGATTTGTCGTTTCTTCGTTGATTCGATTTTTACGACTTATCAACACTTTTCAGGTTATTTAAAACCAGAAAATACTTTAAGATTATAAAATTTTCTTTGGATCTAATAATAGTTTATTTTAGTGACAGGGATCTTATTAATTAACCTATAGGTTAGTGGAATAAAGTTTGGTTCTTATCTTCACCAAAACTATTTTCGCGAAAGTGAATATAACAAACCAAATGAGAATTGAGACTTGGCACTTCGATTAACAATTCCAAGTCGTTTTCCATTACATTACCCTCATATCCAAGTATATAGCACATTGAACTCCTAAGCAGGCACCCATCTAGGTAGTGAGAACCTTTGATGTTGCTTAACATTGTACGAAACCGGTGTTTCAGCGTGAACAAGCCGTAAGCAGAAATGAGTTGATGGTACTGCTATGACAAGTCATTTTAACCAAAGATTTGATCATACACAGGATTATGTTCTCTAAGATTCCCCAAGCATTGATTCATTAGAAACTACATGTTGACACAGTGTGTATTGAAGAAACACGAACGAGTTGGACACACAAAAGAAAAGAGCAGCTATTGAGTATTATGAAGCCGAATGGCATAAAGGTCAAAGAGCTCTATCGAAATGATTTAATTATAAATAGAAATGATTTAATAACAATCTGTTGTTGACTTGGGCAAGAAATGGTTTGCAAACTTTCACGCCTCCGAAATAAAATTACTTTCTTAATTGTCTTAGAAAAACGTTCTTGCCTTCAATGAGCAGAGTTAATTTTAACCTCCCTAAGACTGGCTCATTGGCGCCTTTATGTGCTAGAATTTTCCGCTGAAATCAAATGGAAAGGTTATGCCGAATCAGCTGCTAGATCTGCCGTAATTTTGGTTCACTATTTGCGTTGCGTTGCAGGGGATATCGGGGTGGAACGAGAAACCTGAGAGTCGAGTTCGAATTCCAGTTGAATTTGTCGCATTCCCTTACGTGAATATATCCCTTGGTAAAGTATTAATCCGTCTCTTCTCGCTCCAGATGTGGATTAAATAGTAATACAGACTGGGTTCTACAGCCTTGGTTGACAACCAGTCTTACCGAAAAAAGTGATGGCAACCTACTTCGGGAAAATATTCTAACCAGTCAGTCATGTCTCTTTCGAAACATGATATCCCAAGCGTGTATCACGTATGGCACTTGATTAACTGACGTCGAGTTAGACAAGAATGTATCTCATACATTTATATTGTTATCATTCGTCAAATTATTTAATATTGCTGCTACATCTAATCTGCTGCTTCTGCTATGTACTTGGAGAATATTGATACGATACAAAGAGTCTGCAATATTATTAGACTTCACTTGGAATACCGACATCAGTCAGATTACTATCGTTGTAACATATATTTTCAGTGTTTTTTATATAAATATTTTCATGATAATTTTTCTTGGTATCTCGAATTTCGGAATTTAAAGAAAGTATTAGAGAATGCAGTATTAGGATGTGCGTTGTGTTGTAGTGGATATCGTTTTGGAATGAGAAATCGGAGACCTCAATTCAAATTGCAGTTGAATTCTTTGCATTCACTTATGCGCATATACCTATGGCAAAGATATTAATCCGTTTCATCCTTCTAGTTGTGGGTTAATTAACAGGACAGATTGGGTTCTATAGCCTTGGTTGGCAAAAAGTTTACTGCAAAAATGAATGGCAACCTACTGTTAGATAATCGTCTGCCCAGTCAGTCATGTCTTTTTCGAGACATGACCGCCCAAGTGTGTATGACGTATGGCACTTAACTGACTGATTAGAGATTACCTAGGTCTTATCATTTTGCAGGTGGAATTGCTGCATGTTACCATATTTGCTATAATAACAATTTCTTTCCTCACTCGTGGAATTATCCTAACGTTTCTTTCTTTCCAATCAACCTCAAAAGCAATGCTAAGCAATCAACTTCGAATGCAATGCCAAGCATTTAATTATGTCTTATTAATTTCTTTACTCTAATGTTCATTATTCTTATTATTTTTCTTTTCCTCATATTTTTTCACACACAGTCACAACAGGCGTTTTGGGGGCTTTAATGTCTTGCTTGGAGTGAAATGTTTAAAAAGAAATTAATCTAACTTATCTAAGTAGGAAGTAAATGCAAAATATAACCGCAATCAAAGATAGTGGGTGTGCGTTGTGGTGCAGTCGATATAGACTCGGAACGACAAATCGGGTCGCCGAGTTCGAAATCCAGTTGAATTCTTGCATTCACTTACGCGCCAATACCCTTTGGAAAGGTATTAATCCATCTCTTCCCTCCACATGGGTTAAATAACAGGACAGATTGGGTTCTATAGCCTTGGCTGGCAACCAGTCTACCGCAGAAAGCAATGGTAACTTACTGCATGATAATCTTCTGCTCAGTCAGTTATGTCTCTTTCGAGACATGATTGCCCAAGGCCTGTATCACGTATGGCACTTAACTAACTGAATCAAAGATAACGTTAATCAACTTGATAGCACTACGTGACAATCGCACTTATATAGATTATTTTGAACACAGTCAAACGTGAGTTACAGATATGTTTATATATGAATATATTTTCTTACTGATATAATTTTATACCTGAATTTCTCCGCACACATACACTTGTATGTGTTTGCGTGTGTATGTGTATAGAGAGAGACGAAAGGAATATTTTCTCATCCGACACCTTTCACCAACAAATGGGTTTTAGTTAGTTTTAACGGCTTTATTACAAAACAAGCATTTATAAATATAGATAAAAATGCTAGTTTTACAAATTTTAAAATCAAAATCTGCTCTTAAATATATTTCAAGCTGTTTGAAGAATATCAAGGTAAACGCACTCACGCACATACACACACACATGCACACACATATATAAGTGTGAGGGGTAAATTGTCACCATTTAATATATTTAATTTAGTGCATGCGCGTAGTAATTTTTTATTCTGTCTATATAGCAGGGTCAGTTGTGCACCGCATGAGAGTAGAGGAGCACCATGACACAATTTACACCAGCAGAAACTTTGGAAATAGCATACTGTACTGGTTAGAATAAACACTGGAAACTCCAAGATAAATAATTGGATTCGGAAAAGATTCTGAAATAGTTGTATGATATATCCAGTCAACATCGTAGAGTTTGGTGTGATCACGAGTGATGGTGATGTTATGCATCTTTAATTTCATGACAGGGACTCAAACCAACACTAAGGCCTAGATCAAGTGCCTTGAGGAAAGTGCAGCCTTTGGTCAAGAATGCGGCTGCTAGAAGACCCCATGTTTGGCGACAAGAGACTGCATCATTTCACACAAGCAGGAAAGCCTATTCATAGCTTTTAAACCATTTTTACAATCACAACAACCCTTACATCTAGTGAACTATTTCTTCAGATTGCACACCTGTGTTTTTTTGTTTTTGTTTTTGTTATTTTTTATGTGCAAGACGCAGTTGAGCAAGAGGCTAACAAAACTTTTTTAAAATCAAAACTTAACTGAGGGCAAAGATTATGGCAGCATTCACTAACTTAAACAAAGGAACCATCCAGAGGAGTTACAAGAGATTCTCAAGTCATCTAGAGAGCGAGTAGAAGCCAAAGGCGATTTTATTGAATAGCTTTACTCTTTAACATTTCAAGATATTTTTGTTTAATTTTGGTAAATATATGTTAAAATAAGATTTCAGTGCTAGTATATTTTTTCAAACAAAACTCCGAAAACTACATTTGCTGTATGCCCATTTTGGCAAGAAATATTTCGCTTCTTCAACAACAATAAAAATCAACTCTTTACTATTTATATCGAGCTCTCCACCGGGATTATTTGTAATATTAATAGAATCTGATTTTGGGATTTTACCTACAAACTATTTCATATTTGGATTTAATATATATATATATATATATATATATAAATTTGTATATATATATATATATATAAATTTGTCTGAACAAAGTTATTAAATATTTATATTAATGAATGTACATATTGTGCTACGTCGTTGGCACGACTCAGAGTTTTATGTGGTATGCAATCATCAGGTGCATATTGCAAACTGACTGTTTAAATTATTTGAATTTAAGTTCATTCTGTGTTCATGGAAGTTAAATGTTATAAAGTTAGGTTACTGCTTTTTAATGACAAGTCAGTCAGTCAGTTAAGTGCCATGCGCGATACACGCTTTGGGCGATCATGTCTCGAAAGAGACATGACTGACCGGGCAGAAGATTATCCCGCAGTAGGTTGCCATTGCTTTCTGCGGTAGACTGATTGCCGACCAAGGCTATAGAACCCAATCCGTCCTGTTATTTAACCCATAACTGGAAGGAAGAGACGGATTAATACCTTTCCCAAGGGTATTTGCGCGTAAGTGAATGCAAGGAATTCAACTGGAATTCGAACTCGGTTCCCCGTTTTCTCGTTCCGAGCCGATATCCACTGCGCCACAACGACAAGAGCAAGATTTAAACACACAAAGACTATATAGAGATAGATTAAAATTAAAATTTTAAATGTAAAACAATAAATTAAAATTTCAAAATTAAATATATTACCAGGCTGGGAGATGAAATCAAATGAACTTAATTCAAAATTATTTTGTTAATATTAATATTTTCGGTCTAAAAAAAGAAAGAAATAAACAAAATGAGGAAGTAAGGGTCAACCATATATATCACTCTATATCAATTAGGGCCTAAGAATTTAAGTAATTTTTCTTCCATGGCAGAATGTGGTCATTAAATCGCCTTTTTTGTTAATTTGATTAAGGTTAATAATATGGCTTAAAATAACACGTTTTTCTAAAAGGCATAATTTACATCTGTTTCTTTTCCCCGACAGCTACAACCTCCAGGAGTTTAAATGTAAGGTCAATAGACACCTCCTAACATACTAACTCGCACCCATTCTCTCAAACACTCTTTCTATGTACCGCCTTACCCGTCTATCACCCTCCTTCTGATATTTCTTATATCAAATCAGTCTCTCAGCATCTTACCCTAAGTACCCCCCTACGCAATAGTGGCAGTGGAATGTCTTGCTTGGGGTAAAATGATTTTTTAAAAAAAAGTAAAATTTGGATTTAGCGAGATAGCCAAAGTAAAAATTGGGTTCTTGTTATTGTTTTTTGATATCAAATAACATACGGATAAATCATGGCTTTTGGTGTATTTACTGTTCTTTAAGGCAACATGAGTTTAGTAAATCGATATTGCCACATGTTAGCGGTGAGATCCCAAATATTTAACATCAACATTATCCATATGAATGCGAGCTCTATAAGCAATAATTTCGGATACACATTGGCCATTCGACGGGCAGGTCTTTTTTTTTGGCAGTCGCAATTATTTTTGGCAAGGTCATTATTATTACTAGTAGGGTAACTGAAGTTATTCAGGAATGCCAAGTATTTATTTGCTATCATATTATTACGTTGTGAAATATATTTATCTATGTCCTAACGCTACTATAATTGACTTTAATATTGTTTTTGCTGAATATTTTTTAGTTGAAGAATGGGAGATATGTTTGTGAATTCAAGTAAGGACTAATTTACTACTGTTTGTTTGGACATTACGGTTGAATCGTGGGTTAAACCAACTAATGTTACTTTTACGAGATTTCTGCTCATTTAGATTAACACACCTTTTCGGCGATAATGTCCAAACAATCACTGGTAAAATTCTCCCTAAATTTAATTCACAAGTTTATAGCTGTATTTTCGAAAGTATCTAAACATATTTATAAATGGAACTTTGTCTGTGTGTGTGTGTGTGTGTGTGTGTGTGTGTGTGCGTGTGTCCGTTACCTATAGACTCCGAAACGGCTGAATCGATTTTTTTGAAAATTTACACAGTTCTATAAGCGTCTGCGAGCGTTCTTAGCTAGGTTTTGTGTCGAGGAACCCCCTATAAATATCGAAAATCGATAATCGAAAAAATCGGATTATAGAAGGAGTGGTCCGATTTTAATCAAATTTGATATACTCCTAGACAAAGGCATAGGAAACGATATTCAGAAGTTTCAAGGTTGCAGTTCTTACAATAGTGCAGAAAATCGATAATATATATATATAAGCTTTCATTGCACCCGAGCAACGCCGGGCTATACTGCTAGTTGTTTATAGAACTGGCATTTATTCGGATGATGTTATGTTAAATTTTACTTTCTCTGCCCCGCTAACATTTGGACGTTTCTTTAAACAATCACATCTTGTCTTTAAACAACTGTAAATACAGCAAAATCACTGCTTTAACCATATTGTGTTAGAAATTTAAAAAAGAACCCAATTATTTCCTAAAACATTGTTGCTAAATCCAACTCTTACAGTAGAAAAGGAGATAAATGTAACTCATGCCTTTTAAAACATGTGTCATGTTAAACTATATAAATAACCCTAATCTACCTTACAAAAAGCGATTTAATGACGACATGGTACCATAGAAAAATACTTATTTACATTCTTAGACCCTGATTAATAGAGATTCATCTATACATTCTGACATCTAATTTCTAATTATTTAAAGGATGTGAATTGTGGCGCAGTGGAGATCGGCTCGGAACGAGAAATCGCGTAGCCGAGTTCGAATTCCAGCTGACTTTATTGCTTTCACTTACGCGCAAATACCCTTGGGAAAGGTATTAACCTGTCTCTTCCTTCCAGTTATGGGTTAAATAACAGGACAGATTGGGTTCTATAGCCTTGGTCGGCAACCAGTCTACTGCAGAAAGCAATGGCAACCTACTGCGGGATAATCTTCTGCCCAGTCAGTCATGTCTCTTTCGAGACATGATCGCCCAAGCATGTTTCACGTATGGCACTTAACTGACTAACTATACGTTTTCCTCTTTCTTCCTCACTCCTTTTCTTTCTTTCTTTCTTTCTCCCACCATTATGACTATTAATAATTATGAATTACGTCTATTTTATATAATATCCCTGTATTTTAATCCTTTTTTTATATTTGGAAATTTTAATTTTATAATTCTACTTTCAAAATTTTAATTGTGATTAGAAATATATTTAAGAATAAAAAATATTAAATACTTGAGAGGAATTAGAATGTTTGTTTAATGGATATTAATGCGTTAGTGTATGATTTAAATTAATATTTTTAATGTAATAAAAATATTTATTTGTTATGAAGTCATTAGAATTTACACAGTTTGAGTGTAACATGCCTGTCAGTCAGTGAGTTATGTACCATGCCGGGTGCCCACTTAGGCGATCATGTCTCGAAAGAAGATTTTCCTGCAATTGGTTGCCATTTCTTTTTGTGGAAGACTTGTTGCCAACTAAGAATATATCATCTAATCTATTCTGTTATTTAACCCATAGCTTGAGGGCGAAGAGACAGATTCATACTTTTCCAAGGGTATTTGCGTGTAAGAGTTCGCAACTGGTGTTTGAACTCGGCTCTCTGATTTATTGTTCTGAGCCGATATCCACTTCACCACAACGCACGATCCTGTAGATAATCTAAAAAAAGGGTTTTGTATTTAAATAATAAAATTACCAAAATATGCGTTAATTGGCCAACTTAAATCTGGTAATCAATGAAGTGATCGAAGATAATATCGATGTTAAATGAAAAAGGGTGTGACCAGAATTTCATATTTAACGAGGCCCCCTGACCGGTCACAGTCACTCAGATGAGAGCGGTTAGCTGAGAAGAAGGTGGCAATGTAATGAAAGAAAATTCAAGAAGTCGACCCGGACGCAGGGCACGTTACGGTCTCATTCAACTTCTTCCAATTTTCTTTTCTTCCTTTTCACTCCACACCAACCTGGACATGGGTAACGCCACAGTTTAATTCGCCCTCTTCTTCCAACGTCTCATTCTTCATTTTCACACCACGACGTTAAAGAGGACAACACAACAACACAATTGACAGGTGTTAAGTACCACTCCTTTATGTTTTTATTTATTTATTTATTTATTTATTGCTTTCTCTTTTACTACAAGCTGTCGGGGAAGAGGAAGGAACAAAACCTTTATTCCGCTACTGCACAACCATGAACTAAAACATCTACGGACATTTCAAATACTTACATGACTACCTAACTAATTGCATTTTCTCAATGAACATTTTTCTTTTCGCAAATATTTTATAGTGTTAAGTTAACGAATCTCACATATATTTTCTTTCTTACATTTTTGTCATTCTGTAAATAAATCTTTGTTTTAATGTACACACGACGTATTTTATCCTTTCAGCATCCAACCTTCAACATTCTGAAATTTAATTTGTGGGGCCTTCGGACGTATTTGACACAAGGCCAATTAACCAAGCATCACCGAGGCCCCTACACCCCTTTTCGTTGTTCTGATACCGAATCAGAAATCCTGTTTATATAATGGACTGGCTAATTTCCCTGTTACCCTTTCTTTCAAAATGCCATGTAAATGTCGACCACGAATGACCATCAGTGTAAACGAAGTCAAATCAAGCCTATATAACACAATTTTCGATTCATAACCATATCTGCACTGAAATGTATCGTAACGTCAACAAATGTAAACATGTTACGGAAATTAACGAAGATTAAGAAAATGGTCTTTAAACAACCGATAATTTCAAATTATTTGTTTGAATATTATTTTTGATCGATACTCGTATTTGAGTAGATATTCTGTTTATAAACAAACAGTACATATTTATTTCTACAGGCCTGATTATTTACGATAAATTTTTGTTACGAAAATGTGTGTCAAATAATCAGAATGTATGTACGAAATATGCTACCGTTTGGATGTTTCGAAAAAAATTATTGTAAATAATTATTTTCATGTCGGCAGTATGATATGAAACAAGGGTTTATATTTACCTATATCAAGAGACAGTATTGAGTATATTGTACGAAATGACGCGATATGCTGCTAATCACTTACCCTACTCAATTTGGCTTCGCATTCTGTGTCAGTATATAGAACGTAGATAATCTTAATCATTTAACTACAAACCCTTCGAAATGCAATTTCTTACTGAATATCTCGTTATTGTTTCAAAAATAGTTTTACTTCTTTACGCATCTATTATAACGCCACATGTTATCTCTGATCAGAATAATGAAGGTTGTAAGGTGTGTGGTCAGTCAGTCAGTCAGTTAAGTGCCATACGTGATACACGCTTGGGCGATCATGTCTCGAAAGATTAATACCTTTCCCAAGGGTATTTGCGCGTAAGTGAATGCAAGGAATGCAATTGGAATTCGAACTCGGCTCTCCGATTTCTCGTTCCGAGTCGATATCCACTGCGCCACAATGCACATCCGCTTTGCTACTGAAATATGATAATAAATATAGGAAAATGTGTGCTGCGGTCTATATAGTCATGGTTAGTGTTCTAGGATTAAGAGGTGGTACCACACTGCTTGTGGTACAGTGGATATCGGCTTGGAACGAGAAACCAGGGAGCCGAGTTCGAATTCCAGTTGAATCCATTGTATTCACTTACGCGCAAATACCCTTGGGAAAGGTATTAACCTGTCTCTTCCTTCCAGTTATGGATTAAATAACAGAACAGATTGGGTTATATAGCCTTGGTCGGCAACCAGTCTACCGCAAAAAGCAATGGCAACCTACTGCGGGATAATCTTCTGCTCAGTCAGTCATGTCTCTTTCGAGACCTGATCGCCCAAGCGTGTATCACGTATGGCACTTAACTGACTAATTGACCCTAGTCTATGTGTAATTTGCATAACATATGTTGAAATATTTTGTTTTCGAATTGTTTTCGCTGACGGAATGTTTTCTGTCTTTTATGTGAAGTGTATCTTCTAGACACAAATGTTCATGGCTCTCCACACCCTCTATACCTTTTAGCGCTCAATACGTTTTGTCACAGTATTTCTCCAAAACCCTGTTCTGATAACCATTTGCTTAAGGGCATCATACATGTCAAGTGTTATTTGTCAAATTTTGGGGACGAGGTAGTATTTTGGATGCCATTTGTACGACGTTTCGGCTGTTGTACGCTCCAACCTTCTTCAGGTGCTTAGAATTTCGAAGGAACACTTTATTACAATCACTGGTGTATATCTCTATTTCTTGCCTCGAAACTCTTCTGTAGTCATGAGTTATATCCCTTTAACCCTGTAAATGACTTGTTCATCACTGCTGTAGCCTGATATTGAATAAATAACTTACAGGGTTAGAGGTAGATAATTAATGACTACTAGAAGAGCATCTACACAGGAAATGGCGATGATATACCCCAGTGATTGTAATAAAGGGTTTCAAAATTCTGAACACCGGAAGAAAGCCGGAGCGTAAAATGGCCGAAACTTCGATCAAATGGCAACAAAGATGTAGACAATAGTAAGAATAATGTAAATAATGTCAAGTGTTGTTTTCAACTTTTTCTCATTTCCCTACTTTCTCGTTACGTGCCTCAGAAATTTCAACTGTCTCTTCCTGATGTTAAGTACAAGTTTTCTTTGCGTTTCCAATCTCGCCAAAATTTGGCATTGCTTCCATGTTCAGTCCATGACATTTTCAGCATTCTTCCGTTGCACATATCTTTTGTTGCTCAGAGTCGTTCCTTCATCTTTTAAAAGATGTTCCAGCATTTGTTGTCTAGTACTCTTTTCTTTGTTTCCAACAAAATTTTCCTGTTTCTCAATACTCTATTTAGGTTTTGAAATGCGATCTTGGCCATGTCAACAGGCCTTCGAAACTCAATGTCTCACTTTCCGTTCTGTTAGACCACTTTCCAGGTATTCAAATTTCTGAACCTACTTGATTTTGATATCCTCGATCTGTAGCTGCTATTTGGCGCTCCACTTGCTGATGACCGTGCATTCAGTTTTCTTGTAGTTTATGTTTAGTCCTTTCTTCTCGATTTCATTCGCTACATTTTATAGGAACTCCTGTGGTTTCCTTTCCGTGTCTGCTATCAGCACTTTGCCAGCTGCGTATCTTATATTGTTAAAATTGTGACTGGCAGGATTTCTAGTTCTCTCAGTCTCCAATATACTTCTTTTCTTTTATACACCGATTTCTTTCAGGACGTAGACGATCATGTCCCTCGACGACATTCTTTTTTCCCTTATAGTTCTTAGTAATTCATTTCTTGTTATTTTTCAAAATCCTGATCCTCTATTCATTTGCTTAAGACCATAAAGTATGTCAGGCACTGGTTTCGACTGTCTATCTTTTTCTCCATCCGCCCTGTGTGGTATTTTCCAAGCCCTCTTTCCCCAATACATTTTCCAGAAATTTCAACTGTTTCTTGCTGATGTTAAACATAAGTTTGCTGCAATATAGGAGGACATGTATCACGTATCAGTCCTGACTCTCAATACTCTAATCAGTTTTTTTAATGCGTCCTTGGCTCTGCCAATACGCCTTCATTGTTGCCTTCATTATTGTCCTCTTTAAGAACATTTCCCAGATATTGAATGTTCTGTACCTGCTTAGTATCCCTGACCTGTCATTTTGGGCTTCGCTTTTTTCTGTTGACAATGCATTCAGTTTTCTTGTAGTTTATGTTTAGTTCTTTCTTCACGCTTTGTTTCGCTACCTTCTATAGGAGGACTTGTAGTTGAGTCACTGACCGCAATACGATCATAAAAATCGGATTTCTGTTACTTAACAAAGCTGTATTAATCTTGCCTTATTTAACGCATCATTTCGCTAAGAGTTCTATTCATTAGAAAACTAATTATTAGTTTTATTATATATCTAATCAAACTGATTGTCCGATCCCGTAGCTAAATATGTACAGCGTCTTTTTTTTTCTTTTGTGATGCGGGTTCGGTCAGGAAATTCGTGCATATAAATTAACGAAAGCGTTCAGTGCAAGTGGTTTTCGCGGTTAGTGAACATATATCGCGAGTTCATTAGTCTTTATCTTTCAGGTACTAATGCATTTTTCATTTTTTTTTATTCGTTGGCCTCATGTACAACAATCCTAGCTGACGTCACTAGTCGATATGATATAAAAGCCTGCATCTTGATCAAATCCGATGATCTAAATCACGATAATATCTGGCCTCTTGCTTGACTTAGACAATGTACGATGAAGTGACCTTGTCTTTATCTGCAGTTATTCTACGTTAAAATCAAGTAAATCTTCGGGAATTTCAAAGAATTTAATGATGCTCCATTTTCTGAAACTGCTTACCGGACAACGTGAGACTTTATAACAGATACGTTAGAGAAAATGTATGCAGAGGGGGGCAAATGGGAGCTAAAGAAGCCGTGAAAGTATTTGTAGAAGAGACAGAGAAAAGCCACATTACGCCGGTGAGAAAGTGACTGCAGCTGAGCTACCAATTCGGAATCAATCCTATTGCGGATTCTCCGTTGGATTTTGTAAAGAACCCCGAGATGAATAGCAAGAATAACTTCTTTTTTGTGTGTCGTGTCCCTTCAGGACGTAGCCGATCATAGACTTTCATTTGGCTCTGTCAGTTTTCGCTCTGAATATTTTTCCTCTTGGTATCCCTCCTAAACCCCGCTTCGCTATCCATTTGCTCAGGCGTAATAGATATGGCTTGCGCTGTATTCTTCTGTCTCTCTTTTCTTTCTATCAATCCTTTGAGTATTAAATTCTCTAAGCCCTCCTTCTTAATTACTTGTCCCAGGAAGCTCTTCAGTCTCTTTCTGATGGCAAGTATAAATTTTCTTCTAGTTTTCATCATCTCCAACACTTCATCCTTGCTCACCTACTCAGTCTATGTTATCCTCAGCATCCTTCTGTAGAACCGCATTTCTGCTGCCTCAAGCATCTCATTCATCCTTGAGGAGATCGTCTAGTATTCCCTGCCATTTGGAAATTAATTAAAATTAAAATCCAGGGTTTAAACATAAAATAATATTTTGCTTAAATTGCTTTCTTTTTCCCAGTTAAATATGCACATTACACATGATATAATATTCCTAATTTATAAGCTGTGAAATTTAAATTCAAATAAATAAATATGATTGGATGATTTTTCTGAAAGAATACGATAAACTGTTGTAGTAAATTTCGTGTTGGTGGGAGTTTTTTTTACTTCCATCACATTCGAACTAAATGTGTCTAATTAAATGGTAGGTATTAGTGTCAGTTTGGAAATTCTTTGCCACTCGTGTCTTTTCATAGATCCGCCATAGTTTAGAATATTTACAATCGTCTTTTGGAGAATATAGTTGACTAACTGAATCAACTAACAGGAAATACGTGCAAAGCAACGTGCAAAGCAACGTGCAAAGCAACGTACAACGCCTTATATTTCTACAATCTATTTTTATACAACAACAAAATCAATATTTGAAATGTGACGGAAATGCCTAAATAATCTCACACCTAAGGACGACCTACTTCCTGTGGAGCAGTGGATATAGACTCGGACTGAAAAATCAAAGGTTCGAGTTTCAGTTTTCGTTTTTTTTTTTAAATAATAATTTCACCCCAAGCAAGGCAGGACCGACACTCTTGGCTAAAGATTACAGTAAGAGAAAAAAAAAACAAGGTATAGGGAATGTCGAAGAAAAAATAAAAGAAATATGAGAATTAATGAGATAAAAGATGACAATTTCAGTTGCATTTAAACCTTTTGACATTGTAGCTATCAGGCAAACAAACATACGAAATTGCGAGAAAAGAATCTATTAGAGTAGAAGAGTTGGTTTTATTTAACTACTTTGACGGTAAATGAGAGGAACCTAATGGCAATCTAGTAGCATGCGTAAATAAATGTCGGAGAAGCAGGGGGAAAATACGTTAGAGCAACTGTCATGAAAATACTTTTTTTTAATCATTTCACCCCAAGCAAGGCATTCCACTGCTACTATTGCGCAAGGGGTTAGATATAAGATATAAGAAATGTCAGAAGGAGGGTGATAGACGGGTAGGGATACCGAGGATGAGGGTTGGGTAGATGGGAAGAGTGTTTGAGAGAATGGATGCGAGTTAGTGTGTTAGGAGGTGTCTATTGACCTTACATTTAAACTCCTGGAGATTGTATTTGTCGGGGAAGCAAGCATGTGGAAGGGGAATTCCACAGGCGGAAAGTGCGAGAAAAGAAGCTGTAGAAAAGATATATTAAACTTTTTCACATCGGTGAGAATCTGACGGAAGAAGAGTTGCCAAGTTAGGATCTATTATATTGCTATTCTACTTTTTTGTCAACCTAATTGCATTCACATACGCGCAAATATTTTTCTGAAAGGTTTGAGTCCATCTCTTTTTGAATAGTAGGATTGGGTGAATTCTGTAGCGTTTATTACGTATGGAACTTAACTGACTTAGACGCAAACATGATATGAACTTTCCATATTTAGTATCTTCTACATCTGAAAAAATGTATTTTTTTTAATTGTTCAGTAAACTATTTTCCAGATAAAAGATAAAGAAGATTTTTATTAATAAGTGAATATCTTGGCCTCAGAAATTATACCCTAAACAAGCTAGATAAAATTATTTAATTTAATGGTATATATATTTCTAATCGTTCAGTAAACTATTTCCAGATAAAAGATAAAGCAAATTTTAATTAATAAGTGAAATTCTTGGCCTCAGAAATTATACCCTAAACAAGCTAAATCAAATTATTTAATTTAATGATATATTTTTTTAATTGTTCAGTGCACTATTTCCAGATTAAAGGTAAGGCAAATTTTAATTAATTGATGAACATCTTGGTCTCAGAAATTATACCCTAAACAAGCTAGATAAAATGATTTAATTTACTGGTCTATATATTTCTAATTGTTCACTAAACTATTTCCAGATAAAATGTAAAGCAAATTTTAATTAATTGATGAACATCTTGGTCTCAGAAATTATACCCTAAACAAGCTAGATAAAATTATTTAATTTACTGGTCTATATATTTCTAATTGTTCACTAAACTATTTCCAGATAAAATGTAAAGCAAATTTTAATTAATAGGTGAACATCTTATCCTCAGAAATTATACCTAAACAAGCTAGATAAAATTATTTAATTTAATGATATGTCTTTTAATTGTTCAGTGAACTATTTCCAGATAAAATGTAAAGCAAATTTTAATTAATAGGTGAACATCTTGGCCTCATAAATTATATCCTAAACAAGCTAGATACAAATATTTGATTTAATGGTAAATTTTTTCCAGGTAGAGGAAAATCTCATCAGACAACCCGATATTGAGGAAACTCAAATGACCATCTTCTAATTTGCATTCTTTAAAGAATTACTATGAAAGACTTAGCCATGCAAATCAGTCTAAAAGAAAAAGAGAGTTCTTCTAGGTCTGAAAAAATGGTTTTGGACATGGCTAATTGAATAGAAAGCTGGGTCAGCAAATGAACTGACAAGAAAAACAATAGAAATAATCGTAAGACTCATTCAGAAAGGACGTCTACAGAATAGTTTTGCGAAAAGAATTGATTTTTGCCAGTTGCCACCAAAATGTGACGAAAATAAAGAAAATGGTGGTTAAAAAGAGAAAAACACATTTGTATATCACATTATAGAATTCTTAAATAGCAAAGAAAATGAAAAAAAGATATGTCAAAAAGAAGTCAATGTCTGTCAGAGAACCGTAAGAAACTTTTAGAATCGCTCTAAGAAATCAGTAAAGACACACCTGAAAATTAAAGTGGGCAAAAAAGGAGAGTCCCTATTAGAAAAAATTACATAAAATTATGCATAAAGAATTTGCATTTCCCAAGGCGACGATTATCGTCGAAATACAAAATACAAAAATTTTTCATTAAACAAAACAACTGACTAATATTTTGGTTCGTCTTTATTATTTATTAAATCTTTGAATTTTATTTAAATCCAGATAATCGTTTTAGAGTGTCGGTAATGCTTTTATAATATTTGTAAATGAAAATAGTATGATTCTTTTGTTAATACTGCACAATGACATGTGCATCAAATGAATTTATAAATATTTAATAATTACCTCTATTGCAATTTCATCAATGAAAGAATGAAGAAATTTAGAGTGATTCGGGGGAGTTCATCTTTGCTTTCTTGCCTTTTAATTTTTTGCAAAGTAATAATAAAAAAAGAACAATTCTATTTTTATTTAGAATTATTTACTTAATAATACTAACAATACTAAACATAGTATGAACTACATCATTTTTTTCTAAACAAAAATAGTGGGGGCTAATACTTATGAGCGTGAAGGGTTTTGCTTCCGAAGGAAACAACTCCTCGCTCGGTAAGGATCGGCATCGGCAACAGGTGCCACCTGACGGTCATCCGGCGACTGTTAGCACCAACGGCGTAAAGGGGACATTTTACTCCACTGTGTGCAACAAAGAAAGAATTACTTTTGGTACATGGAACGTCAGGACACTGAACAATTGTAGACAACTAGAGAATGTCAAGCAGGAAATGGACAGACTGAAGATCAATATCCTAGGCATATGCGAAACCAGATGGCCTAATAATGGAGACCTCAGTAGTGACACCTACAGGATAATTTATGCTGGGTGCAAAAACAACGGAAAAGGGATCGGCTTAATACTAGACAAAAAAGTGAAGAAATGCGTTCTTGGATACTGTCAGCTGTCAGAGAGAGTCCTCTTGGTTAAATTACGGGGAGGGCCCTTCAACATAGCTATCATAGTAGTTTATGCGCCGACAAATCAAAGTACTGAGGACGAAATAGAATCATTCCATTCCATACTGAACAGTGCAAAATCTCAGCGCAAATTAGGATGATAATGGGTGACTTGAAGGCAAAGGTAGGAAAAGAGAGGGAAGGAGACACGACCGGCAACTTTGGACTAGGGGATCGCAACGAACAAGGAGAAAAATAGGTCCAATGGTGTACAGCAAATGACCAGGTAATTATTAACAACTGATTTCAAGAACACCCACGACATCTATGGACATGGAGAAGCCCAGAGGCGACACAAAGAACCAAATAGACTACGCAACTATAAACCAGAGATTCAGGAACGCAGTAGTTTAATGCAAAAAAATATTCAGGTGCCGACTGCGGAAGTGACTATGTACCAGTCATCTGCAAACTAAGGATAAAACTCCGGAGAATGAAGAAGCCCAGCACATCACCAAGGCTGCAATACAACAGGCTTGTGAATGACCTCACCCTGCAGAAAGAATACACTAACAGCGTGTGGAAGAAATATGAAGAACAAATTGGATTTGGATACTCAAAATGGGACTCATTAAGGAAGCGATGGTGACCTCAGCGAACAACATTACCCCAAAGGAAATCAGACACAGAACAAAAAACACGAGGGGATGACTGAAGAGATTCTCTACATGATGCAAAGGAGATAAAAAAATAAAGCCAGGAGGAAGGACCGGAAATATTAAAATCCAAAGTGGAAGCTGCAATTACCAAACTGAACAGAAACAAAGCAGCTGATCCAGACAGTGTCGTAATGAAGCTGCTGATAACCCTGGAAGAATATGGCATAGAAAAAATTACCGACATAATAAACGAAATCTATAATAGTGGAATAATACCAGACGACCTATGCAAGTTGATATTTATATCACTGCTGAAGAAAACAGGTGCAAACGAGTGCGAACGACACGGAACTATCAGCTAAATGAGTCACATTACAAAACTGATTGTCAGAATCCTGATGAATAGAGCGAAAAACAAAATCAAGCCAGAGATAGGACAGGAACAGTGCGGGTTCGTCAAAGACACTGAAACAAGGAACGCCATTTTTATGATTAGGATGATCTCCGAAAGGGCAATACAAATGAAGAAATAATTGTAACTATGTTTTATTGATTATGCGAAGGAATTCGACAAGATACGAGACAAAGAATTGATGGCGATGCTCGGCAGCTTCGACATTTTTGGGAAAGACATCCGAGTAATCAAGAATCTCTACTGGCAGCAAACTTCCTGCATACGGACAGGTAACGATTTCAGCAGATTTGCAAAGATAGAAAGAGGCGTAAGAAAGCTGTGTCTTTTCACCGGAACTGTTCAACTTGTACAGCGAGAATATTTTAAGAAGACTAGATGATACGCCAGGGGTTTATTATTGGTGGCAACAACTTGAACAACATAAAGTATGCAGACGATACAGTGCTGATTGCAGACACGGAAAGAAAACTCCAAGACCTACTACAGAATGTATCGGTGGAGAGTAACAAAAAATGACTACAAACAAACTTTAAGAAAACTGAATGCATGGTCATTAGCTAAAGGTTCAACCCATATTTCCAAATGTAGGTGGAGGACACCAGAAACGAGCAAGTACAAAAATTTAAATATCCAGGAAGTGTTCTAACAAAAGATGGAAAGTGCGACAGAGAGAACAGAAGGCGAAATGACATGGCAAAGGACGCGTTCCAGAAGCTGAGTAAAGTACTAACACACAGGAAAATTTTACTAGAAACAAAGAAAAGAGTGCTGGATTGCTATGTGATGTCAGTTCTTCAATACGGCAGTGAATGCTGGACAATATCATCGAAAATGAGGACAAAACTTGAAACAGCGGAAATGTGGTTCTACAGAAGAATGCTGCGGATATCGTGGACTGAGCATGCAAGCAACGATGAGGTGTTGGAAAGAATGGCAACAAAAAGGAAATTAATACTGAGCATCAGGAAGAGATAACTGAAGTTCCTGGGGACATGCAATAAGGAAGGCGAACTTGGAGAACCTGATACTGACAGGCCAGATATAAGGAAAAAGGGACAGAAGAAGGCAGCGGATAACATATTTGCAAGGCTTGATCAGGTAGATGACGGAACGGAGGTTGCGAGGCCTAACAGGAGCAAACATACTAAGAGCCACAAGAGATAGGGCGACGTAGAGAACCATGATTACTTACGTCCTGAAGTGACAGAGAACATAGAAGAAGAAGAATAATTATGACCGGTAGTCTAAGACTGACACTTTGGAAGACGAAAAAACTAAATGGGGACGCAAATTGCAATGCAACAGACTCCTGAACGTCCCGAACCCGAAGGAAAATATATAGACAGTGTGAACAGAAGATACGAGGGACAAAATAGAAACTAGGAATGGGACACGATAAGAGAAGCTTTAATGACATCAGCAAACAAAACTTTGTCAAAAAAAAAAAAATGAACGAAGACGAAAACCAGAACAAATAAATGACAAATGAGATTCTCAATATCATGCAAAGCAGACAGAAAAAACAGTTACGACACGGAACGGAATACAGAAAAAAAACTACACAAGGAAAAAAAGGACAGACAGAGACAGGATAAAAAAAGACTGGTGCAATGAAAATTGTGCAGAAATAGAAAGCTTACCTAACGCAGATAAAGGTGATCTTTTAAATGCTCAGTAAAATATTTCTAGATAAAAGGTAAAGCAGATTTTAATAAATAAGTGAATATCTTAATCTCCTAAATTATACCCTAAAAACCTAAATAAAATTATGTAATTTAATGGCATATTTTTAATTGCCCAGTAAACTATTTCCAGATAAAAGGTAAACCAGATTTTAATTAATAACTGAATATTTTAGCGTCATAAATTACACCCTAAAATAGCTAGATAATATTATTTAATTTAATATATATATATATATCGAATTGTCCAGTATACTATTTCCAGGTAAAAAGTGAAGCAGATTTTAATTATTAATGGAATACCTTGGCCCTAAAAAATTATGCCCTAAACAAGCTAGATAAATTTATTTAATTTAATGGTATATATATTTTAATTGTTTGGTAAACTATTTCCAGATAAAAGATAAAGCAGATTTTAATTAACAGGTGAACATCTTGGTTTCATGGATTATATCCTAAACAACTTAAATAAAATTTTTTTTAAAATTTAATGGTATATTTCTAATTGCTCAGTAAACTATTTTCAGATAAAAGGTAAAGCAGATTTTAATTAACAAGGGAACATCTTTGCCTCATGAATTATATCCTAAACAAGCTAGTAAGATTATTTAATTTAATGGTATATTTTTAATTGTTTAGTAAACTATTTCCAGATAAAAGGTAAAGCAGATTTTAATTAACAGGTGAACATCTTGGCCTCATTAATTATATCCTAAACAAGCTAGATAAGATTATTTAATTTAATGGTATATTTTCAATTGCTCAGTAATTTATTTCCAGATAAAAGACAAAGCAAATTTTAATTAATAGAAGTCAAGTTAACTTACCGGAAACATAAAGGCAGCCATGATGTTTTCAGTAAGTTACCTTGACTTATACACATATAAAATAAGAAAATAGAACATAAAACATGCTCATTAATAGGATGTATAACATCCAAACAAGAGAACAACCGGTAATACACAGATATCTCGACAGAACAAAAATATCCAAAACTCGTGAACGACCCGAAACTCCAAGAAAATGTACGCTCAGTATGAAAAAAATGCAAATTGGAGGCAGTAAAAGAAGCGTTAGTGATATTAGTAAACGACGACATCCGAAAAGAAAAATAGACGTAGGAGGAAAAATGATTGAATCACTAGGGAGATTTTTGACAGAAGAAACAAAAAAGAAGCCAAAACATGGAACGGAATATAAAAAAGTACACAAAGAAATAAGGAGTAAATGTAGACACGCGAAAGAAGACTGGCTCAACAACAAATATTCAGAACTTGAGAGGTTGAGCACAAAAAATAAAGGAGATAAGCATAAAAAATAAAGGAGATAAGCATAAAAAATAAAGGAGATAAGCATAAAAAATAAAGGAGATAAGCATAAAAAATAAAGGAGATAAGCATAAAAAATAAAGGAGATAAGCATAAAAAATAAAGGAGATAAGCATAAAAAATAAAGGAGATAAGCATAAAAAATAAAGGAGATAAGCACAAAAAATAAAGGAGATAAGCATAAAAAATAAAAGAGATAAGCATAAAAAATAAAGGAGATAAGCACAAAAAATAAAGGAGATAAGCATAAAAAAATAAAGGAGATAAGCACAAAAAATAAAGGAGATAAGCACAAAAAATAAAGGAGATAAGCATAAAAAATAAAGGAGATAAGCATAAAAAATAAAGGAGATAAGCACAAAAAATAAAGGAGATAAGCACAAAAAATAAAGGAGATAAGCACAAAAAATAAAGGAGATAAGCACAAAAAATAAAGGAGATAAGCATAAAAAATAAAGGAGATAAGCACAAAAAATAAAGGAGATAAGCACAAAAAATAAAGGAGATAAGCACAAAAAATAAAGGAGATAAGCATAAAAAATAAAGGAGATAAGCACAAAAAATAAAGGAGATAAGCATAAAAAATAAAGGAACTAACAAGAAAAAATATGTTCATCAACAGGATGCACAAACCCAAGGATGGAACTTTGATTTTAAAGAATAAAAAATACTTCATAGAGAGAATGGAAACATCGGAGGTCTCTGCCATGACAAAAGAGAACAACCGTCAATATACAGAAATATCGATAGACCGGAAAAAAGCCGAAGTGGAAGCTGCACTGGCGAAACTGAAGAGAAACGAAACGGCAAGTCGAGACTGAATTATAATAAAGACGCTGATAGCCTTAGAGGATTTCGCAAAATGAAAACCACAGAAATAGTAAACAAAATTTACAACAGTGCTGATTTGCTGGAAGGCATAAGAAGATCTGTTTTCATAGACCTTCCAAAGAAAACGAATGCGAACACAAATGTAGAGTCAGCGGAATGAACCACATAAACGAAAAAACTCATCATCTAAATTCTGATGAACAGAAGGCGCAGCAGAATCCGACCAGAGATAGGAAAAGAACAGTGTTGGTTTGTCAAGGATACCGGAGCAAGTAACGCAATATTTATGCTGAGAACGTTATAAGAAAGTTCAATAAATATGCAGAAACACGTGTTTCTGTGTTCTATAGATTAGGCAAAATACGCCACAAAGATCTGTTACAGTTGCTCAGCAACCTTAACATATTCGGGAAAGACATTAGCATAATGAATAACCTTTACTGGTAGAAAACAGCCTGAATATGTTTAACAGAGATACAAAAATAAAATATTTGTAAGACAAGGATATGTCTTCTCCCCAGATCTTTTCAATCTATACAGGAATAAAACTTTGAAAGAAACAAAAGACTTAGAAGGATATATTATTGGCAGCGGTCACCATCTTAACAATATAATATGTGCAGATGACACAGTATTGATCGCATACACAGAAATAATAACAAAACCTCTCACAGTTAGAAGAAAAATATAAGCATACACAACAAGAAGACAACACATACAGTTATCAGCAAATGAATGAATCCAACATGCAAGTTACATGATGAGAATACTAAAAGCAAGTACAGTATTCTGGGAAATATTCAAACAGAAGACACGGAAAGGAAAATGCTGGACCTTCTCCAGAAGTTTGCAAAAGAAAGTGAAAAGAAAGAACCGAGCATAAACCTCAAGAAAACGAGAAGACCAATATGCCAACTTCAAGTTGCAGAATCTAAGATAAATCAAGTAAAAAATTACAAATACTTTGAAGTGTTGGAAAATGCGACATGGAGATCCAAATACGCATTGGCGTGGCCAAAGACGCATTTCATAAGCTAATCAGATTACTGAAAGACAGGAAAATCTCACGAGAAAAAAAATAAAGTTCTAGATTGCTATGTGATATCTGTCCTTCCCTATGGAATTCAATGCTGGATGAAAGGAGATGCTAGAGGCTGCAGAAATGTGGTTTTACAAAAGGATGATGAGGATACCATGGACGGAGCACGTGTGCAACGACGAGGTGTTGAAAAGGATGCAAACGAGAAGAAACTAATAATAAATATCAGGAAGAGACAAGCGACGCTCCTAGGACACGTAATGAAGAAAGAGTGCCAGGAGAACTTAATACTCACAGGTCAGATAAATGGAAGGAGAGACAGTGGAAAGCAGCGTGAGACGTACTTGTTTTGTCTGAGCAAATAAGAGACGGAGCGTAACTTAGAACGAATACCAAGAGAAAAATTACTGAGAGCAACAAGAGACAGTACCAAGTGGAAATCAATGATCGCCTACGTCCATGACGGGACATGGCACATGAAAAAGAACATTTTTCATCTTTGTCAACAGGACTGAATATTCGAGACATTTCTATAAGCAAAACCCGGACGACAGGTGAACTTATCTATTTCTACTGAGGAGAGGAGAAAATGTTAATAAATCAAATTTTAGTGTTCTGACTAATACGTTAGAGCGGGGGTTTTCAAACTGTTGTCCGCGGACCACAGGGGTCCGCAAGGATAAGGTAGGGGGTCCGTGGATTAACTCATCATCATCACATGAAATTCAAAGTAATTCAAATTTAATTTTGTTACATTTTGTATCAACATGCAGTATTAATTTATTTTATTTGAACACTTATGTCTAAAGTAAGCTTAAGCCCAGTTTGTACTACGTTAATGCAAAACTATAAGTTATTTTTAGTAAAAAAATTATGCATAAATTTCATAAGTATTTATAGTGAATATATAAAGGGGTCCGTCAGTCAAAAAGTTTGAAAATCCCCTGCGTTAAAACTATAGCGCTGAAGTAGACTTTAAAAGAAACCGGAGTTGATGCAGATTTCAGAAGGCAAAAAAAAAAAAAAAAAAAAAAAAAGAAACAAATGATAAACCTTTAATACTTTTAAAAAGAACAGGGGAGAGTATGAACCGGACCAAATTTAGACTACGTATTACATTTATTTTTCACGCTTTGACTAAATTTATCGATATTGTGTGTACATAAGCCAGTGTTTAACTCCAAATATTGTGTGTACATAAGCCAGTGTTTAACTCCAAATCTATATTCGCTGAAACATTAACAATTAAAACATCTCTTAATATACTTGACTGAATAGTCTACATAAATAAAAGAAACATGCTTTTCTTGTTTTTGATAAATAAGTGATGATTTCATTTCAATGTGTGTCCGATTTTTAATTAATCCTTTTTTTACAGAAACTCGTACATTAATGTCTGCTCGTCATGATATTTTGATATATTTTACCAACCTAATAAATATTATTTGCGTACCGAAATACACTGGCAGTAAATACAATTGCAGCAATCTGTATATGCTCATTAGTTTACTGAAGAATAAAAAGAATAAAGAATATATTGATTACATATATAATTAATATCCCCCCAACAAGAATAAAAAGAATAAAGAATATATTGATTACATATATAATTAATATCCCCCCAACAAGAATAAAAAGAATAAAGAATATATTGATTACATATATAATTAATATCCCCCCAACAAGAATAAAAAGAATAAAGAATATATTGATTACATATATAATTAATATCCCCCCCAACAAGTTCTAATATAATATAAAGATTGTATAAACACTATTCGTCCGTAACAGACTCCCTGTATATAAACACATACCTGCAAATACTCATGACAAGTACCAGAGATTTACTCTTACCAAACTTACGTATGGTGCTGCTTTTTTAATCGATTCGCCATATGAAAAGCAATAAAGCCAGTAAATCACAATGTTTTATTGAGTTTATTAAAGAGCGATAGCAAGAAAAGATTAATCAGTAGGTAACGGTCGACATTGCATTGACATTTTTGAAGGTCTAAGTTAACTGGAAAGCATAGAACAGAAAGAGACTTCCAAAAGGGATAAGCTAGAGAAAATAGTCTTTTAGCATAGAGCTTACGGTTAAATTTAGGCTATTTAACTGTAAATTGATGCAACGTTATTGCTACGTTAGTAATGTGATTAAATGCACAAAGTCTAGGTACTCTACCGAACAGTTACTCCGAATAATTACCAAGAAATTATTTATAGAAAAAGGATATAAATTCTAAGTTATCGCATTGTGAAAATCACTGAAGTTTAGATGCGCAATCAGGACCAGTAATATGAATGATTCTTCTTTAGAGTTTATGAAGACTCTCTAAATATATAGCAGGCTCACCGGGCCGTATGTAACAGAAACATTCAAAGTATAGATGAACTGTAGATGAAGATATGTAAGATGGATTTTGAAGAGAAAAACTGCAGAGCACGACACAGAGAACCAACTTTCTAACGCAGCAATAGTCTCATTATAGTCCTTTCTGATCATGTCAGTTGAGAATGTTAGCCCAGGAAGGCGTAACGCGTTACTCATCTAAACGTTAGCATCAGCCATTTTGATGAGGAAGTAAAAAATCGTTTATTTATTCTAATTTGTCAATTATTTCTCTTCTTTTTTAAATATTTCATTATTTAGTTTTATTTATTGCATTTATTTTTATTTTTCTATACACATATCATATATATATATATGTATTTAAACAAGTTGTGTTAAACGATAGAGACAACATAGTCTTATATATATTCTTTTGAATTTTTCATGTTCAAAAGAAAATATATAATACCATGTCGTCTCTATCGTTTAAAACAAATTGTTTGAAAGAAAAGATACTTCCAAAATATACGTAGTTTATCCATTCTCTCAAACACTCTTCCCATCTACCCGACCTTCATCCTCGGTGTCCTTACCCGTCTATCACCCTCCTTCTGCCATTTCCTATATCTTAACACTCTTTTTCATCATATTCTCCTATGTCACCCGCTGTTCAATAGTGGCAGTGGAATGCCTTGCTTGGGATGAAATGATTATATATATATATATATATATATATATATATATATATACAGTACCGGCCATAATTATTAGGCAACCCCACTTTTTTAAAAGAAATGATCTATTTCTCTATTTCTTACTATATTTGGTATTTATTGCCAAATAAAATTAGAATGGTTCTTTTGTTATTATTACTTTGCAAAATTTTCAAAGCAAGGAAGCAAAGATGAACCGAATCAACCTAATTTCTTTTCATTCTTTCATTAATAAAACTGCAATATAGTTAATTATTAAATATTTATTGATTCATTTGATGCACAGTTTATTGTGCAGTATTAACAAAAGAACCATTCTATTTTCATTTAAATTATCCACTTGGCAACAAAGAAATCATATTGTGAAATATATGGTTTTTTAAAACTGGAGTGGCCTAATAATTATGGCCGGTTGTATATATATATATATATATATATATATATATATATATATATATATATCTGTAGTCATATATATATATAGTCATCCGCATATATATATATATATATATATATATATATATATATACCCTGCTACAACAACGCTAACAAACCAACATCAAACCAGCATGAAAGAAATACAATTTAATTATTCATTTAAAAACATACCCACATCGAGGAAACTAAAACACATAAAACAAACATTAGTCAAGAATAATTTTCCCAACTACATCATTGATAAACAAATAACATTATACTGACAAAAAATTCATGACACTAGTATTAAAATAACACAAAAGAAAACATCAACATATTTTATTGGCACCAAATACACACTAATTATAAACAGAACTAATTTTCTATAAGAAAAATTATTAAAAATCATATTTCTGTTGTAATTATTGTAATTCTTCAAAGACTTGTAAAATTTATAATATAATATAGGAACGGAAATACAGCAAACCTTGTTATTTCTAATATTAATAACCGCAACAAATCTAAACTAGCGATGGCTAATATAATGTATGAATTTCAATGCTTGGTACAAGATTGTGTTTCTTGTCATAAATAAATTACCTACATTGCCCATACTACCACCTTTCTGAGTAGACGCCTTACATGCCACCTATTTAGCAAGAAAAGTGCAATAAAAAATTTATTAACCCATAACTTACAAGAACCCCTAAGAAAAATTTTTGTTGAAATACAAAAATATTATTTAAATCGCAATATCAAAGTTACCTCGGTATAACAGAGGCACAAAGTATCAAACAATTTTCTCCTACCATCAACCTTACATTATTTATAATGGGAAATCGAATTTAGAATTTAGAAAGTAGACGCACACACTATTATTAGAAATAACAATAAATTTTTAATAACATAAAATTTTTAAATGAATAATTAAATTGTATTTGTTTCATGCTGGTTTCATGTTGGTTTGTTAGCGTTGTTGTAGCAAGGTTATATATATATATATATATATATATATATATACAACCGGCCATAATTATTAGGCCACTCCAGTTTTAAAAAACCATATATTTCACAATATGATTTCTTTGTTGCCAAGTGGATAATTTAAATGAAAATAGAATGGTTCTTTTGTTAATACTGCACAATAAACTGTGCATCAAATGAATCAATAAATATTTAATAATTAACTATATTGCAGTTTTATTAATGAAAGAATGAAAAGAAATTAGGTTGATTCGGTTCATCTTTGCTTCCTTGCTTTGAAAATTTTGCAAAGTAATAATAACAAAAGAACCATTCTAATTTTATTTGGCAATAAATACCAAATATAGTAAGAAATAGAGAAATAGATCATTTCTTTTAAAAAAGTGGGGTTGCCTAATAATTATGGCCGGTACTGTATATATATATATATATATATATATATATATATATATATATATATATATATATATAATCATTTCATCCCAAGCAAGACATTCCACTGCCACTATTGAACAGCGGGTGACATAGGAGAATATGATGAAAAAGAGTGTTAAGATATAGGAAATGGCAGAAGGAGGGTGATAGACGGGTAAGGACACCGAGGATGAAGGTCGGGTAGATGGGAAGAGTGTTTGAGAGAATGGATAAACTACGTATATTTTGGAAGTATCTTTTCTTTCAAACAATTTGTTTTAAACGATAGAGACGACATGGTATTATATATTTTCTTTTGAAAATGAAATGAAAAATTAAGACACAAAAACATACATTAGTCAAACATGAGAACATAACAGTTTCAGAAAATTAACGTCCTTGCAAAAGGCATGTAAAAAGGCTGAAAGCAACTGCAAAGTCGGAAGTTATAAAACAATTTTACACTCCTTATCTCCAGCAAAAAACAAAAAAAAACATGTAAGAATACTGGAAAAATTTATAAAAATCTTCTTTGTTGGTCGTTTTTAATGAAATATGTTTAAATGAAAGACTGCTGCCTAAATATACATTAATACATTATACAGTCTTGTCTGACTATGAATATATATATATATATATATATATATATATATATATTGATTGATTGATTGATTGATTGATTGATTGATTAATTGTTTAATTACTTAGTTTCTGGTAATAATAAGATTAGATCCGTGCACATTTTATTAAGAAGTGTTCAATACAATTACATAGTAAAACTTTTGAATATTTTCTATTTTTAAACGAGTTATTACGCGACCTAGATTTCTACGATGAATGTGTCTTATTGCAAATCGCCCGAAGACATCACTTATGGTAAAAACCTAGATTGCGAAGTAATTCGTTTACAAATGGAATATATATATATATATATATATATATATATATATATATATATATATATATAATCATCTGCAGACAGATCTGTTTCGCTGTATCACACACACACACACACACACACACACACACACATATATATATATATATATATATATATATATTATACCCAAGTGCCAACGTCCATATTTGGTCTGTATTTTTCTGCAAGCCTCATGTGATTTTACCCCACTGTTTTTAGAATGAATATTTTAAAGTGGGGAACAGGAGCGCAAAAAGCTTGCTTCAGTGGTCAAATACGACCCAATCACCGCTGACGCGGTAACTGGTTTCAACATTTATCGTCTTTAGAAAGCGTCTGTAATTTTTAGCCGTTCCAAAGTATGTTCACTGATATAGTAGAACTGTTTATTTGGCCACTTGTTGGCAGCATGTTACCGTTTGCTTAGTAACTCATTTAAATGATCATTCGAATTTTCAAGACCCGTAATCTGACCAGTGTAGGTTGGCTCCAGTTCTCAATGTTTTTAAGCAAAGGCACACCTAGTGACAAATGAAAATATCACAAGGTAGCTAGCAAAATTTTCGAAGGGTATACATTTAAATATTATGTAATACAACCAAATATTAAAAATTACACATAATAATACGAACTCACTTTATTTCAATATTTCTATTCAACTATTTATGCAGTTAATTTAGCGTGAAATCTATTATTATTTGACAGTTTCCTAGTTAAGCTTTTGCGGCAAAAGAGGATCAGGCGGCACACTACTGGGGCTAGGCACGGTGATTGGAAATCTATGATCCAATTTAACAAGGGATCAGGTTTGAGACTTTATGCTACTTACACTGAACTATTTAACTAAAATAAGACATCACTGCTGCATATTTCAGCGCCTAACTATAATATACTGACTGTGCACTGTTATGCTTGTTACTAGATCACACGGTTTTTAAAGAGTTTGTAAGAATTCTGAAAATATCAACGGCCTTTTAACAGTCACTTACAGCAAATAATTGTTCACAAACTTTAAATTGGATTATATGGTCACTAGGTGTTAATTTAATTTTTTCGAATTTATATTATCGATTATCTATTTGTATATTTTTCTTCGACCCTTTTTCTGTCGAGAATAGTTTGATATGTTTTGTCATCAAATAAAATATAAAATTCAGTTACAATTTCCAGTTCCTCTTTTAGTTTTGCTTTGAATTTTTCTGTTTTTATACTGTGAGAAATATATTTTTCTTATTTTACTTGTACATGCAGCAGCGGTTCCCTGGCTTTATACAGGATGCATCTCAATGTAAAAAAAAAAAAGATATGCTTTCTTTAACGTATTTGTATATATTATTCCATTAGAAGCAAAGAAAAGAATACGGAATTAAACAGGGAATGCCGAACAATCTTCTCACAGAGGAAGAAAAACTTCTAAGAATATAAATGGGATTCTATTTGGAGTTTTCAGTTTTTCAATAAATGGCGTTCTCAGAAATGTGTTCGTGATGGTACGGAAAGTACTGTAAGCAAGCCTGAAATAGAGTGTAAGTCATTTCACCAAAATTTGAACACTTTTGTTTTTCACAGACTTAAACAAGTTGGGTTTCGTGTCAGAGAAAGTGTATTTGCGGGGAATTTTATTGCACTACTTTATTCAAACGTAATCAGCAGTAGAAGCGCACAGAAATGTTGCTGAGTTTTGCGCCAACCATGCTTTGTCGGAGACAACATGGAGAGTTTGGTTTAGACGCTTCAAAAATTAGGATTTTGATGTTGAATTTAAAGAACGCTCTGGCGCACAAAAATGTTTGATGACAAAGCATCGGAGCCATTACTTCATAAAGATTCATGCGCAAGCTGAATGTGCAAGAGCATTAGGAACTGATTAAATAATAGCTTTGAAGCATTTGAAAGCATTAGAAATCATTCAAAAATTTGGACATTGGGTGCCGTACGAGTTGAATTTCAGAGAAAACAGAAAAAGAAACGTATTTTTGCATTGTATCGTGACTATGTGCGTTGTGGTACAGTGGATATCGGCTCGGAACGAGAAACCGGGGCACCGAGTTCGAATTCCAGTTGAATCCATTGTATTCACTTACGCGCAAATACCCTTGGGAAAGGTATTAATCCGTCTATTCCTTCCAGTTATGGGTTAAATAACAGGACAGATTGGGTTCTATAGCCTTGGTCGGCAACCAGTCTACCGCAGAAAGCAATGGCAACCTACTGCGGGATAATCTTCTGCCCAGTCAGTCATGTCTCTTTCGAGACATGATCGCCCAAGCGTGTATCATGTATGGCACCTAAACTGACTGATTGTGACCAGTGATGGAAAGTGGATGGGTTACGATAATCCTAAACGTAGAAGATCGTGATGTAAGCCGGGCCATGCATCAACATCAGCAGCATAGTTGAATATCTATGGATCAAAAACTCTGCTCTGCATTGGATGGGATCAGTTTGGTGCAGTTTATTGAGATGCTCAAACCAACTGAAACCTTCACGGAAGATAGCTATCAAATATAATTGATGCATTTGACCCGAGCATTTAAGAAAAGTGCCAATATCCGAGCAGATATACCACAAAGCGATTTTGAAACCTGATAATGCTTGGCGAGATGTTACAAAATGGGTGAAAACCTACTTAAAAACGCTTTACACTACTCACTGCACGATTATTAATTTATCAATCCAGTCAATGTCACATAGTCTGGCTTAAGAAGAAGCCAAAAATGGGTTGAATTGTGGTTAACTTCAAATAGCGTGTCGAGTTTCCAACTTGGAATTCAAATGATTCCAGAAAGACGGGAAAAATTAGTGCTTAGCGATGGACAATTTTTTTAGTGACATGATTCTTACTATATTTATTTAAATAAAACATTACTTTTCATGAAAAAATCATAGAAAACTTATTGACAGTCCTAAAGATGTTGGACATATCATGGACCGAACAACGACAAAGTTTTAGAGAAAATAGTAGCGAAAAAAAACCTATACTTAATATCATGAAAAGTGAGTTGAAATTCCTTGGCCAAATAATGAGGAGGGGAGATATGCACAGGACAGATCGAAGACAAGAGGGGTAGATAACATATCATGTCTAGTATACCCATGTAAATCTAAGCTGGAATAAGTTTTAGGGAATATATTACGAAAAGACAAACATTATGAGCTAAAATGGACAAAACATTGTGGACAGACATGATAGTCTACGATCAGAAAAGACATGAAACATAAAAGAAAAGGAATATATGGAATGTTATGGCTATTACTGCTGGGTTGGTTCTTTCGCCTAGACACCCAAAACTTGTTGAATGGCTTTCGCCGCTGAAATAAGTAGGCAAAGAGAAAAAGAAAGATACAGAGACACTAGAGGGACAGTTTGGACACTGACTTTATTTTTTTGGTTCCAACTACTGTAATATAATAATCTGGCCCCACCCGAAGAAGGAAGCTGATGCAAGCGGGGGCGTTTTCCGGCCGTTGAAAGGAACGGATGTTTGTTTGACCTTATTTCCGGCAGTAGCAGAAATGGCTACAAGAGGCAGACAGAACAGGTGTCTCTGAGAATTTACGTAGGCGTCGCGTGGGCGTCGCGTGATCAAGGCAATGCCGGAAGAAACAAGTCCCGGTTTTGGAAGATATATAAAGACTGCGAAAACACGGATTCGCCAGTCAGTCAGTCTCGACAGACGAGTCAGTCAGTCAGTCTCGACAGGCAGTCTAGGCAGAGAGACGTAGAGGAGAACAGATACGACGACACCCCCCCGTCACCCTGTCAACCCTTAGAGGCGCGCTCCCTCAACTCTCTGTTCACTAGGCCACACGGTCCATCGTTCATTAATAAAAATATCACTTGATATATTTTTATATATACAGACGTGTTTGTTGTTTGTCGGTATATAACACTACCTTTTGTTGGGGAAATTCCTTCCCGAACAATTTGGCACGTCCTTACCATCCAAAGTCCAACAGAGAAAGAGATCGAGTTTATTTTTGGCAGACCTCTCTTTTTTGCGCACGCGTCAATTGTTTTTCCTGTCAGAGGACTTCTGGGAGATTGTTATGTTTATTTTATTTCGTGGTGTTTATTTTATTTTGTATTTTTATTTTATTTAGTGTTTTTTATTTAATTTCATATTTTTATTTAATCTCTACAAATGTATACTTTTAAACTGACTGTTTTAAAGCCATAATAAAATAATTATCGTGCTAGAGTCTGATTAAATGTTGATAGACTGATTAGTAAGAAATGTGGCTAGATCTGTTAGATCATTAATTTAAAATCTTATTAGTAATTGCATTGCATCTTTCTGGGTAAAAACTGCATCTGAATGCGTAAAGAATAGTTCAACATTAATTCGTAGCATTAACAAAATTTGGCAGCGTAGTGTTATCACATAACTGCGGAAAAGGGTTTAGCTCCAAGCGACATTTTTTTATGCTGACATTGTTACTGCATTAGAGGGTGATGCTGAATTTAGGAGAGGATGAGAGAGTCATGACGACGATCCATGGTCTGAGGATTCCTCAACTGCTACCGGGTTGGAAAACACTGATGACGATGGATGACTGGTTATTGACTATAAATCAAATAGCTAATGCTAATAGCATATTCCGTGACAGAGTTAACAATATTTTGCTCAGTGTACTTGGCATGACGAAGGTTTTTGATCGATGAATGCCACGTCTTCCGATGTCTGATTAAAAGCACGGCATCAAATCACCGGCAAATCTAACATCAGTTTGAGGGCTTTTGTTTCATCAGGACCATGTTCTTGCAAACCAGTCCTTGGTTTAAACGGCTACTATGAGTGCCTGTCGCTTTGAACTTATTAATCACTTTTCCTATTCTCCTGATTTGAAAATCATCTGCTCCCTAGCAAGAAAAGGAAATTGGCTGGGAAAAAGTATCGCAGTTATGATGAATTTATGTATATTATCGATGAATTTTCAACAAGAGGATAAGCAGTCACATGTCTGTTTACCTGGAATCAAAATCAGGCTGTTACGAAGAACACTTGAAGTTGATGAATACCGGATTTTACAGCTTTAGCAACATTCCTTAATTCCCGAACTATGAACTTCAGGAGTTGCGACTAATGCATGCAAGATCTCACTGTTCTAGAATCACTTCTTCTTAGTCATCCTATAAACTTTTCAGTCCACCCTCATACCAGGGAAGAAACAGTTAAGTTATTAATAAGAGGAGACGCGCTTAATGTATGCAGGATTTTACTTTTCAATTATCCTTTCATGGTTATCATATGAACATATTCAGCACACACTCGAACACCACAATCTTGCAATATTTTCCATCAGTTCAAATGACAAAGATTCACTTTTATGGTATAACTACTTTCCAAATTAGAAATTTACTGAAATCAAGGACAAACAGTTTGAACATTTTCTGTCAGCCAGTCAGTTAAATGCCATACATGATATACGCTTTGGGCGATCATGTCTCGAAAGAGACATGACTGACTGTGCAAGAGATTATTCCGCAATAAGTTGCCATTACTTTTTTTCCGTTATACTGGTTGCCAGCCAAGGCTATCAATCCCAATCTCTCCTATTATTTCACCCATAACTAGAGGGAAGAGACCGATTAATAACTTTCCCAATGGTATGTGCGCATAAGTGAATGCAAGAAATTCAACTGGAATTCGAACTCGGTTACCCGATTTCTCGTTCCGAGCCGATATATATTGCACCACAACGCACCGCTCCAGAAAGCATCTGACCTCGACTATCATACTCTAACTCTGTATGAGCCAGATCACTTCAGGTTGCAGCTGCGCGGATCTAACTATCCAGACTCTAGAGAATGCGAATGCGTTTGCATGATCTTGTGAAAGATATATTGTTTTGAAATCTGCCACCTCTTTCTAGCAGACGAAAACTTAATAACTTTTCGCTGTTCTATCGCTATTTCTAAGGTGTATATGGTTCCATCAGTTCTAACGCTCACACCCGATACGCTACGTACAATGAATCGATTCAGCCTCATTCACTTTATCTTCCATTGGTTAGCAGCGCGTTCAAATCAGCCATATTCTTTTCCAAAACAGCTGCACAATTTAATGTGGTTCCAAGTGGATACTTTACCGATCACTCCACTTTTCATTTTTTGAAGTCGAATGAGAACATTTATCGATTTTATATATCCTCACAATACACCACTTGATCTCCCGATCCCCACATACGCCTTAAAACAAACACAATTAGTAATCTTCTAGCTTGACTGGCCCCTGTAGCTTGTGTAGGGTGAAATATGAACAAACACAATCTCCCCTTTTGATACCTTTACGCCTGCTTTTGATAGCAAACCTTTTCAATTGTTTAGGTACGCCTCTTAAAGGACACTTTATTTTAATCGAAGACACATTGAATGTCATTTCATTTTATACATATATATATACATACATACATATATATATATATATATATATATATATATATTATATTATAAATTATGTTTTAGAACATGTACATAATTTCTTCTATATATGTCCTCTTCCCTACAATCATATGTTTGTTTCAGTGTTTGGATTTAAACACTTCCTCAGGGGAAATAAAGGTTTGGAATCATTCTCTGTTTATATTTGGTTTGTTGTTGTCGTGGGGGATGGTTGAGGTTATTGGTAATTAAGTGAATGTCTCGTTTTGATCGTTAGACTTTTGAGGAATTTGGTGTGTGTGAAATTGTTGATTAATGGCATTATCTGTTGGAATGTATGTTTTATCTTTTTATCAGTTGGGTAATTTTTCTTTTTTCTCTCTTCATTCTATACTCATTCGGATATATATATATATATATATATATATATATATATATATATATATGTGTGTGTGTGTGTGTGTGTGTGTGTGTGTGTGTGTGTGTGTGTGTGTGTGTGTGTGTGTGTGTGTGTGTGTGTGTGTGTGTGTGTGTGTGTGTGTGTGTGTGTGTTGTGTGTGTGTGTGTGTGTGTGTGTGTGTGTGTGTGTGTGTGTGTGTGTGTATATATATATATGTGTGTGTGTTTGCTTCAATCTATTTATTCGCTTTTAAGTTATTTGCTGATATCATCTAATATCTAAGAGGACAATATGCGCTTTCCAGGTCTTCGTTCGTATTATTTCTAAGAATTTTATAAAAAATTGAACAAGTTTTTTTTTCTTTTTAGATTTGCTGTCAGAAATTGACAGTAGCTGAGTCACTTATAATAAATGTCATTTAGAAAAATGGCGGCGTGATATCTGAATACTGGCTTGCGGTTTTTTAAAATATTTTTTAATATTAACAGATACTTGAATATTCTTGATTTATAAAAGTATGCATTCATATCACTGCTATGAATTTCTTTATTTTTTTTATGATCACGCCTGTTCTAAGATTGACATCGACTGACAAGAATAGATATATCAATATTAGACGTATTTTTCTAAGGTATCTTCCCATCATAAATCACATATAAACAAATATAAATAATATTGTAGATAGTAAAAAAAATCATAAGAAAGTATTATGATGTTAACCAGAAATCACTATGCATCATCATAAAAAAGGTTTTGTTTATTTAAGTTTCGAATAAAGAGGCATACTAAACTTTATCAAGAACGAAGGTACTAAAAGAAGCTGATACTTGACATATATATATATATATATATATATAGTGTCTCGAGGCAGCAAATAATTTTCTAAACATATGCTGTTAAATATAAGAGACAATGAATGTCTGCTATGTTTAATCATGAGCCGTTCTAAACGTCGTATTTTGGCTTTAATTTCAGTTGAAAATAAAGACAAAAATTCTCCAACATCTGGATAATTTTTTATTAATTTGCTTTTAAGCTTTCGGCTCATATGAGCCATCTTCAGTGATGGTGGATGTTATTGTATTACTGTCTAAATAACCTCTCTGAAGATGGCTCATCTGAGCCGAAAGCTTAGAAGCAAATTAATGAAAAATTATCCAAATTTTGGAGAATTTCTGTCTTTATTTTCAACTGAAATTAAAGCCAAAATACGACGTTTAGAACGGGTCCTAATTAAACATAATAGACATTCATTGTCTCTTATATTTAACCGCATATGTTTAGAAAATATATATATATATATATATACGTTTTTGTTTGCCGATTGAGTTCTATGGAGAAATGGTGGACTTGAATAACAGTAGCTACTCACCGCTATTTACGCATAGTTCATTCAGTACTGAATTTGAACACACTCGGCTACTGGCGTGTGTTTACATCGTGTATATAACACGCTAAAATCTATCTTTTCCATCGAGCGCAGTGAAAGAATCGCTGATCGATGTTAATTTATTCGGGATTTAATCCTGGCTAAAAACAATTAGATGTCTAACCGTATTGATGGGCTGTGATAAAGCGAAACAGTATTGTCTGCAGATGACTATATATCTGTTTATATCGTGAAATACGTCTGTTTAATGCTTTAGAACACATGGTGAAGCTTTTAGCCGAAGTTCATGAGGGGTTTTGAGTCTTTCAGCGTCAAAATCTTGTCCGAGCTGACTCTGCATATACGAAGTTGTGTGCCATCCGTCTGCTTTAATATATTTCCCATTTTTAATGACACATCGTACTATGTACAAGTACTGCATTTAATTTATTGTTTTGTAAGATCACCCTTTTGCAAGTTTATTGTCGGATAACTTCCGGTTAACCAGCAATCTTCCATAAAAAAGGAACCAAATGCAGTAAAGTTTTCAATCTGGTAAGGAATACGAAACTAACTTGTTAAGGTCAAGTTCAATCAGTTAAGTGCTTTACGTGATACACGCTAGGGTGATCATGTCTTGACATGGCAGAAAATTTTCACGCAGTAGGTTGCAATTAGTTTCTTCGGTAGTCTGATTACAAACCAAGGTTATATTACCCAATCCGTAATGTTATTTAACCCATAACTGGAGGAAGAAGGGATGAATTAATAACTTTACCAATATTTGCGAGTAACTGAATGCAACGAATTTAACTGGAATTCGAACTCGGCTCTCTGATTTCTCGTTCCGAGCCAAGATCTACTGTACCGCAAGGCACATACTAAAGATAGATAATAAATGAAAGAAGAGCGTGAGAGGGTCATGTTAGGTAGATCGATCTACCGATCTCCTGTTTATCTATCATGCCCAGCGTATTGATTTTGACCCTGGTATTGATACTCCAGGCTCGTTGGAAAGACAATAAATTGCACTGTAAAATTCTAGTTTCTGACAACCCCAGATGCGAACTAAACGTATAGGCCTGGAGTTTCAACCAGATACACTAATCGTTCTTCCTGTTCAAATTCTTCTTCTAGTAAATAACTCATCCGAGAATAATAAAACAAATCACGTTACTTTGTCTGATTTGATATGGTCAGCATAAAATTCGGTTGAATCGTACGATTCTCGCTATTCTAATCAAACATTGACATCTTCTCGCTTGTCACAAAGGAATTATACGTGATGAACATGTATAATACAAGAATCATATAATTTTAACTATATGATGATGGATCACTTCAAGTTATGTAGTGGCTACTGTCTTGTATTTTACTCATTCCTTCAATTTGCTTTCATTAATAGGGTTTTGTATATATTGGATTCATTCAATTTACTGCAGTAGTTCTCTTTTGTAAATGCTGGATTTCGATAATTTAAAATAGTGCTTATTGTCCTGTAAGTGTTGAATCTCTTCAATTTCTTTCATTGTTACTGTCTTGTAAATAATGAATCTATTCAATTTTTACTACCGGTTACTATCTTGTGAGTGCTGGATCAATTTAATGTAGTAGTTATTATATTGCAAATAACAAATATCTTCATTTTAGAGTAGTTGTTACTCTCTTTTAAATCCCGGTTCCCTTCACTATAGTGTCATAGACATTGTGCTATGGTGCCCTCCTACGAGGAATGAACTCTTCCACTTGTTATGTATGATTACTTGCGTGACTTCTGGAAGACAGTTAATGGCAGTTAAGTTGACAGCTAGTCAGTCAGTTAAATGCATGATACATGACTGACTCTGCATAAGATTATCCCGCAGTAGGTTGCCATTGCTTTCTGCGGTAGACTGGTAGCCAGCCAAGGCGACAGAACTTAATTTGTTCTTAACTTGTTCTAACTCATAATTGGAGGGAAGAGATGGATTAATATATTTCCCAAGGTTAATTGTGCGTAAGTGAATGCAACGAATTCAACTGGACAACTAGTACGCACTTAAAGCCAGCTACTAGTCAGGCAATAAGCAGCGTAACTGTACCGTTCGGACTTATTTATTTATCTTACTTATTAGTAACACTTATTTTGTATATATTGTTTTTGTTATAATAATACACTGTTTTGAACCTACCTCCTGTGTTCCGTGTCTTACTTCCGGCCAAATCAGTCACTGCAACTTAGCAGCCAAGTGTCACTACAACAACAATTCCACAAAGGTCCACAATATGTTTTCTTGTAAATGCTGGATCCATTCAATTAAATATAGAAGTTACCGAGTAAATGATGAATATATCCAGATTACTGTAATTGTGAATGCTTGATTTGTGGTGTATAGAAAATTAAGAATTAAAATCAACCTTCTTCCTCACTTTTACAAAAAGTCACAATGACGTATGAATTCCTGGTTTTTCTCAAATAGAAAAGGAATTGACCATATGCTTAAAGAAAAAGTCGAAACCGGATTTCGCAAATAGATGTTAAATTGATATTCTGACCAATGGAAGCGGTTTGCAAGACCCAGAAAACTTCGCGACCTAGTACGAAATTCTAAAGGACTACATAAATGGCTTTGATCAGATCAGCGTCGGTCAGTCAGTGATGGAAGCAGCAGAGACGACAAGCTAAAATGTTACGGGTGAAGCTTCAAATCCGACCCGGACATTTGTTCTCTATCTCTTTCCTTCTCGTGTGCTGATTCATTCTACTTCTTCTTCATCCAAAGACATTCGTACCAAACAAACGCTAATAAATACATACGTACGTACGCATAAACTCTTTCTAACAATTTACTACTACGAACATTTTCTACAATTCTTGATACCCTTAACTAATTATTTGTTTCTCATTGAACATTGATTTCTACTACAATTCATGTCATACTTTTCATTTATAAATTTCCACAATTATCCACACATTCCAACCAGCCTATCGACAACTAACCGACAACTAACCTGATAAAGACCTTCTGATAAAGACCTTCTGATAATTCTGGTGATCATTGTTAAAATTGTAAGTTGTAGGGAGTTCCGTTATGTATAACACAAAGCCAAATTGACCATCTCTACGGATTCAGATTAATTTAATTTAGTGTAGTAACTGTCTTGTAAATGCTTGATACCTTCTAATTACAATAGTATTTATTGTCTTGTCAATGCTGAATACATTCAAATTACTGTATTTTTTTTTATTTCAAATTTTTATCCTTTGAATAAAATGCAGTATTTACTGCCTTGTCAAGGCTTTGAACTTTCAATTTATTGTAGTAGTTACTGAGTTGTATATGCTAGAACCCGTCACTTTACTGTACTATTTATTGTCTTGTTAATATTGGATCACTTCAATTTACTGTAGTGGTTAATATTTTGTAAATACTGGATCTCATTAATATGGAGATAGAAAGACGCATTGTCATGGACAAAGACGCATTTCAAAAGCTAACCAGAGTAATGAAAGACATGAAAATCTCATTAGAAACAAAGAAAAAAGTGCTTGTTTACTATGTGATATCTGTCCTTCTTTATATAAGTGAATGCTAAACGATCTCATCAAGGATGAAGAAGAGGCTAGAGGCAGCAGAAATGTGGTTTTACAGAAGGATGCTGAGGATCCCATAGACAGAGAACGTGTGCAGCGATGAGGAGTTGCAAAGGATGCAAACGAGAATAAAACTCATACTAAATATCAAGAAGAGACAAATGAGGATCCAGTGACACGTAATGAGGAAGGATGGCCTAGAGAATTTAATACTCACAGGTCAGATAGATGAAAAAAGATACAGGGGAAAGCAGCGCAAGACGTACTTCTTAGATCTGAGCAAATGGATGGCTTAGTGGGGCTTAGAGATATCAAGAGAAAAAATGTTGAGAGCGATAAGAGACTGAGCCAAATAAAAAACCATGATCGCCTACGTCCTGAAAGAACACGGCACACGATGAAGAAGAATTAACTGGTTTGTAAATATTTCGATATATATGCTACCTTTACAACATCTGCCCACTGAGAATAGTTCTTTTTCTCAGTTCAAATAAAATTCCCGTATTTCCTTATCTTGTAAACAAGGTTCCAGGCCGATTTCAAAAGTTAGCTATGATTAATATGGTTTGATTGGTATCCAGCGATGCGAGTATGGACTAATCATTTTCCTATCACGAGCCACTTGAAGCTGACATGTTACTAAACTGATAACATTTGACGAGAAGTCTTTGAATGTTCTGTAACATTATCTAAGGTTCTCTTGAATGTTTGATATGCTCTTAATCAGGTTCCCCAATACCTGGCAAATATTACCTCAACACACCCATACAAGCACGCAGATGTTTACGAGAAAAAGTTATACATTATCTCTGTATTTCAGTCCTATACTAATTGCCTGCATTTAGGTAATTAAAAATGTATTCACAGATGTAACATTTAAGGAGGAATACGCATATAAGGGGTCCTACTTTTTCTATCCGTTACCTTAGAAATCCCACATTAGAATTACGTACATCGTAGTTGCAAGATGTTGGATGTACAGTAAATAGTCTTCTTCTTCCTGTGCCGTGACCCTTCAGAACGCAGGTGGTCATGGATTTCTACTTGGCTCTGTTTCTTGTCGCTCTCAAAATCTTTCCTCTTTCTCAGTCAGTTAAATGCCATACGTGCTCCACGTATGGCCGATCATGTCTCGAAAGAGATATGACTGACTGGGAAGAAGATCATCCCGCAGTAGGTTGCCATTGCTTCCTGTGGTAGACTGGTTACCAGCCAAGGCTATAGAACCCATTCTGTCCGAGTATTTAACCCATAACTGGAGAGAAGTGACGGATTATTACCTTTTCCAAGTGTATTTGTGCGTAAATGAATGCAAGGAATTCAACTGAAATTTGAACTCGGCACCCCTTGGTATCTCTCCCAAACCCCGCTCAGCTATCCATTTTATCAGGTCTATCAAGTATAACACGCATTGGTTTTTCCTGTCACTTTTCGTTTTTATCCGTTTTGTGTGTACTAAATTCTCCATGCCCTCCTTCCTCATTACATGTCCCAGAAACTTCGTCTGTCTCTTCTTTATGTTAAGTGAGTTTTCTTCTCGTTTCCATCCTCTCCAACACTTCGCCGTTAGTCACGTGCTCAGTTTATTAATTGCACCGACACTCTCTATTTGTCGGACTTACTGCCTCTGCACGGGAAGGAACACAGACTAGGCTCCGCCAAACGGTAGAGACAAGATGGACAAAAGCTTGACCCTATTTTATGCAGGGTCTACGGGAAATTTATGCTCGAGCTTAAGGGCTCGTATATCAAATGTGAAATTTGGTATTGTTCGCCATCCAGCCTCATAGTGGCCGGTGAGTATGTGTGCGACGGCGATAACGAACACGTGACATGTGTTGTTGGAGTTTTTAACTCACGCTATTTTATAGGTTAAAGGTTGGAGAAAGCAGATTAGGGAATTTTATTACTGTAGATTTGGTAAATAACAACAGGCAGTTGTTTTAAATTCTTTCTTGACTATGTCAGATTTTTGCTTCTAAAGCTGTCGCACATTTGCAAATACAGGAGGGTTGCTCCTTGTTTTTGTGAGATACTTTTGATTTTTTTTGTGTTTGGATCCCGATGAAAGATATTATATTAGGGCAGCCTTCCTTATATTTTTTAAAGTTTTCTGCACATTTTCTTCATCATGGTTTGAAATGTGTAACATACAAGTTAACAGATGGACATCACTTTGCCTATTGATAGTTGTGTCTGTCAGCTTATTATTTTTATAACCAACTGTTTGTCCATAGTGACTGTGGAAGTCATATCCCAAAAATGGTTTCGTAGAATTAGCTACAATAAATGTCCACTTGAATTTCCTCCTAAGGATTTTTTATCGTCACGTTTTGTACAGTCAGTACAGAGCGCTCTATCTTTACATTGTTTGCAGAAATATTTGTAGGATATAGGACTGTGTTTTGTCAGGTATTCCTTTTAAATAATTAATACAGCAGCTCCAGTATCCACAATGAACATCATATTCTGTGCTGCTTCTCTCAAAATTGGCGGTAAGGTGGAAGCCATCACCTCCCGCCGCACTAGTTTCCTGATTTTTCTTTTCGTGCTGGCGAAGGTGGTCGTGAGGACGGCTCCAATTTAATATTTCCTTTATTGTGCTACATACACAATTGATTTCAAGATTAAACACGGTTTCTATAATAAATGTGCAACCTGCATATTTTAAGCATATTTTAAGCTTCTAATCGATTTGATAAGGATTTAAAGTAGATGGTAATCTGTAATTCCGATTACGGTAGACTTTTGAACCTGCCTAAAAAGATGGGCGTTTTGCTTATTAAAACACAGCAGTAGGACTTTGGCCAAGTCTTTCTGTTTCTAAATACGCTAATACTGCTAGGACGAGTCTTAAATTAATCGGCATTGCTTGGATGAATTTCTGTCTCTGCTAAATCCATTTTTTCCCTAACGTCATTTGTTCATTTAAATAAACTTTTGGAAAGGATGTCAACAAAAAGGAAACTAATACTGAGCATCAGAAAGAGACAACTTAAATTTCTGGGAAATGCAATAAGGAAGAAGAGCTTGGAGAACCTGATACTGACTGGCCAGACGGAAAGAAAAAGAGACAGAGGAAGGCAGTGGATAACATATTTACAGGGCCTGATCAGGTGGATAACGGAACGGGGGTTGCGAGGTGTAACAGGAGCAAGCATACTAAGAGCCACAAGGGATAGGGAGACATGGAGAACCATGATCGCCTACATTCTGAAGGGACAGGGCACATATAAGAAGAAGAAGAATGTCCTGCCTGTGACAGTTTGAGAAGACATCAATTAATCAAGTAACTCTGCCTTTGATTTTTCATGCAGAGCTATAACTGCTTCTTTAAGTTTTTCATAATATCCTGATTGTAAAACGGTGGGTAGTAATTTGCACACCGTCTCTGGCGTTAATGCAGCCAACACATGATAAAATTGCTTAATGGCAGTCCTTATCATCATGATTTTAAACTGTTCTTCCATAATTGTGAACCAAGCAAGTACATTTGATTCGATAAACATGGGTGACTACTGTTTGTATCATTAGTTAACACGTGTGGTCACTTGATTCATATCCATTACGTCGTTAAACATTTTGACTTATGTAAAAGCCGTAAGTTTTTGTTTCCACGCACATCGTAGGTCACTAGGTGCGGTAGGGTATAATGACGAGGAAACACGTGAGTATATTTTAATGACACTAGAGAAGGAATTTATTTACAAATTTACACAGTTGAAATTATCAGTAGCTTATTTAAAGACAAGTAATCATAAGAAATAAAGTTTATAGATTTGATAAACAGTCAAAAGAGGAAATGTTCATATTGAATTATCAGATATTAAAGAAATTTCCAAAATCCTTTTTTTACAAAATATTACATGTGAATTCAATATAAACAAAGATTGCAAAATGATCAAAAAATTGAAGTAGTTCTTTTTCACGTAAAAGTATTACAGTTGAATCCAACGTAAAATATGTATTTTTAGGTATTTCAACCGTTGAAATGTGTCCTTGATATTCTTAAATGTTATTAGATGATATAATTATATGATAATGTATCAAGGTGAAATTTGACACCGGTGATATTCAGTAGCGTGGTCTCTCTCTCTCTCTCTCTCTCTCTCTATCTATCTATCTATCTATCTATCTATTGCCAGGATGCCTCATTGTCGGCTACATTTTCAACAATATAAGATACGTGTATAACAGTGCTTATAGTATACACGAAAAGCAATATGCTGGAACTTTTACAAAAGGTAGCAAGAGAAAGCAAAAAGAAAGGACTGAGCATAAACTTCAAGTAAATAGAATTTAAGGTCATCAGCAAAAAGAAGACACCAAAATGTCTACCAAATGTCGGGGAAAATAAAATAAAACAAGTAAAATTTTAAATACCTGGGAAGCGTGCTGACAAAGGAAGGAAATTACGACACTGAGATTCGGAAAGCCATTGGCATAGCCAATGACACATTTCAAATGCTAACTAGATTATTGAAAGACAGGAAAATTTCGTTGGAAACAAAGAAAAATGTGCTGGATTATTATGTGGTATTTGTTCTTCTGTATGGTAACGAATGTTGGACGCTCTGTCAAGGATGAAGGGGAGGCTTGAGGCAGCAAAAATGTGGCTCTACAAAAAGATGTTAAGGATATCGTGGAACAAGCAAGTGAGCAACAATTAGGTGTTCGAAATGATGAAAACGAAAAGAAAACTGATACTTAACACCAAGAAGAGCCAGATGAAGTTCCTGGAAAACGTAATGAAGAAAAAGGGTTTGGAGAATCAGATACTCACAGGTGGGGTTTGGGAGATATATTCAGAGGAAATAATATCAAGAGCGACAAGGGACAGGGATAAATGGAAGTCCGTGTTCGCTTATGTCCTTAAAGGACACAGCACATAAAGAAGAATTTTTTCCTTCTTGTTATGACTCTTAAAATTTAATATGTTGCTTTCTTTTGTCCATCTTGCCTTTAAGCTGTATTAACACGCTAATTTTTTCAGTATTTCTTCCATGTGGAGCAGTCAGTTTAACTAGTACCAAAAAGACTTAATTTATACTGCGCTTTTTCTTTGTACAGCAATTAATCCTTAAGCAGTAACATATAGTTGGTTGATTACTTCTTTAGAAATCAACATTTGATTGCAGATAAGTTTATGTACGGTAGTCAATAGTTAGAAAAAGCAAAAGCTTCTTCATTTCTCCCCCCATTGGAAAAATAACAATATTTTATAATCATGACAGAGTCGGGCAAAATTTAATGCTGCAATTTATATAAATTGAAGGAGACAAATATGCTGAAAAAACGTTTTAATTTAATTAACATGAAAAATAGAAAAATAATATTTCATGTTGAATTTCTAAGCGTAACCTAGATGTGGCACAAGGCCTAATGTATGGGTCACGAAATCAGGATTAAACTCACTTACCAATGTTTAAAGTATGTTTGAGGTAACGAGAAGTAACATTTTATGATAGCGAAGCACTTTTGGGAAATGAAGCGGTCAGAAAATTTATCTTCGTACCTGATTTCCTTGAAGGTACAATGAGTATACTGCAAGTTCTCTTTATAAACATCAGCTACATAATTTTTCTAACGCTTTGATGATGGAAAGTACCTTGTCCAAGGAAAAGCATATTTGAAAATTCATCAAAAATCTTTCTCATGTCAAACCCTGCGTGATGTTACTCGAAATTTATCGGGAGGTTATCTGCATGAGAAGTGGCAACATTTCATTGAAAAAAATGGCCAACATACTGTGCAAAGGTATTGAAACAAGAACTATTTTATTTTTTATGAGGAATACTGACGAAAATAAACAATTTAATTACAGTAGTTTTATTTGATTTACTAAACAAATGCTTTAACAAGAAAAATTACTTGATATAAAATAAATTTAATATTTAGTATATTAGTCTTTTGGTTTGATCACAGCCTTCATTCTGTCAGGCATTGGCATCAGTGGTATCTCCTGCCAAGTAGCTTGTATTTGTTCCCAAAGTGTGTCTTGCGAAGTAACATTAAACTTATCATTTTTTTATCCAAAATATCCCATAGATATTCTATAGACTAGTTTCAAAATAACTTGTTTAATAAAGAAATGGAAAAAATTAAATATAACTTCTATTTAATACATTTCTTTTACACCTAGTTTTAAATAATCAATATTTATTAGCAATTTACTTGGCTTTTCACTCTTTATTTGAATTTCAGTGTGGTTTTTAGGAAAATCACCCCCTGTCCTAATATTTTGCACACTACCGGAAGTGTGCAAAAGAGTTAGGACATGAGTGATTTTAAACTTTATTTTGATGCCTCATAAAAGATAAAATAGATCTTGTCCTAATACTTTTGCACAGTACTGTATTTGTAGAAACTATATGCTTTAAAAGAATAGAATTGATAAACAAAAAACATATTATGTCAGTCATTTCAGTGCCATACGTTATATACGTTTGGCTGATCATGTCTCAAAAGAGACATACCTGATTTGGCAGAAGATTCCCATGGACTACTGCGCTAGACTGGTTGAAAATCAAAGCTAGAAAACTCAATCTATTCTGCTATTTAATCCATAGCTGGAGGAAGAAAAGATAGATTAATACCTTTCTCAAGTGTATTTACGTATAAGTGAATGTAACGAATTCGAATTTGGACCTCGGATTTATTGTTCAGAGCCAGTATTCACTGCCCAACAACGCGCATCCTAAGACTTATATACGACTCAGCCTAAAATACACATATTAAGGAACCTGGTAGAGAATATTTAATTCAATCGTTTTCCGTAACTATTTTGTGCTAATAAGTAGTTTGGGTGCGAACTTACAGCACCCACGAATTCAGGAATGTATTAACAGTTAGTTCCATTTTGCTGCCCTTCGTTACACTGTCCGGTCACACGCAAAAGCATCTAAACTGGCTAGAGAGAAAAATGGAATTTAATAATATAACTTCAAAACTATCTTAGAAATGTAAAAATCCACGAATTCACACTTACATGCTTTTATCTCTTTCGTTTAGGATCTGACAACGTCTTAAATTTGGTGAAATACATAATCCATTTGATCAAAACTTTCTTCTCTTTCTATGCAACGTTTCCAATGTACCAAATTTTATAACAAATATCAATAAAAATCCTAAGAAAGAACTAGAAAAGCAGTTTAACAGATGAATCGAATAGACAAATAGCATTTACAAAAACGCGGATAAGCAGATGCATAGCAGGGAGAGTGGATATCAGATGAAACATATTAAAACAAACTGAGAATAGAGAGTAAAGAAGAATAGCTTGCTAATCTGATAGAGCTAAAATATACCTTTATAGACATCATTAATGCGTTGGAAAAGGTTCGAATCCTGCCGAATGACAAATTTTCGTAACGAACATTTTTGGTAAATAATCAGGCCTGTAGAAATAAATATATAATACTGTTTGATTATAAGCAGATTATCTACTTAAATACGAGTATCAATCAAAAATAATGTTCAAACAAATGCATATATATATAAACTTATTTATAAATGGAACTTTGTCTCTGTGTGTCTGTGTGTGCGTGTGTGTGTGTGTGTGTGTGTGTGTGTGTGTGTGTATCCGTTACCTATAGACTCCAAAACGGTTGAACCGATTTTCTTGAAAGTTTACACATTTGTACTATAAGCGTCTGCGAGTGTTTTTAGCTAGGTTTTGAGTCGAGGTACTCCGGATAAATATCGAAAATCGATAATCGAAAAAAATCAGGTTATAGAAGGAGTTGTCAGATTTGAATAAAATTTGATACATTCATAGACAAAGACATAAGAAACGATATTCAAAAGTTTCAAGGTTGCAGTTCTTACAATAGTGCAGAATATTTGATATCAACACCAGGAAATCAAAATTTGATTTACATACATTCATTTTCCTTTCAGTCTACGGTTTCGCTTTAACTGGAAACGATTATTGATTTTTAGTCTTTCTAGCCAACGGCCAAATAGTCTGAGCTCCAGGACCATGGATTAGTTTTAAATCTTTCATTACATCCGAGCAACACCGGGCTATACTGCTAGTACATATATATATATATATATATATATATATATATATATATATACTCTCATTACGATTGCACTCTCTAGAAAAGAAAATTTTAAAAACAGTTTCCACTTCTGCGATACATGAGTACTTTCGGTGACTGGTATGTGTATACACTGTTTTTATACAACACGTTAAAATTTTGCTTCTCTGGGCCTATGTCTTCGTGGGTAGCGACCCCAACTAACACCAAATAGGCCGAGTTTCGATCCCGGGCAGATGCAAGTGGATGTGTCTAGCCACACTTATGAGCTGTGATACAGCGAAATAGGATTGTATGTGGATGACTAATATATATATATATATATATATATGTATATATATATATATATATTGTGTGTATTTTGGCAGCATTTTTTAATTTTCATTAATGCAGGTTTCATTGAATAATATAGACAAGTTTTGTCTCTTAATTTTGTGTAGGATCCATTCATACCGTCTGATATACTTGATGGTGATGTCGTTGAAAGACAACAAAAAATCACAGTATTTGTTGAATTTTTTATCGGGTCTAAGCTTTCGGCTCACATAAGCCATTATCAAAGAGTAAATATTAACACACAGTAAACATAGAACATTTAAGCTATTAACAATAGAGAGAATTGAATTGAAAATATAAGTCCGTCCCTACCGTATATTTTGTCACTGTCTTCGGCCATCCGCCACGGTAGGGATGGACTTATATTTTCAATTTAATTCTCTTTATTGTTAATAGCTTAAATGTTCCTATGTTTACTGTGTGTTAATATTTACTCTTTGATAATGGCTTATGTGAGCCGAAAGCTTAGACCCGATAAGAAATTCAACAAATACTGTGATTTTTTGTTGTCTTTCAACGACATCACCATCAAGTATATCAGACGGTATGAATGGATCCTACACAAAATTAAGAGACAAAACTTGTCTATATTATTCAATGAAACCTGCATTTAATATATATATATATATATATATATATATATATATATATATATATATATATATACTAAACAGTTATCGATCAGATTTAAATTAAATGAGACCAGTAAACAGATTGGAAAGCGCTTAATACATGTTTGAAGGAAGGTGAAATTTCGGTACGTAGAGCATTTAGATATTTATGTTGGGAAGATCAGTCGGTTTCACTATCATGGTTTCGATCTGTTCGAAAAACAAATCGCTTGATGAAACGAAAAAGGATGATCTTCCCTACCTAAATATATTGACCTTAGTGTTAGATACATTTTATAAACTGTAGTAATTTACGGTTTTTAACAATGTTCTTTGAAATATATAAAAGTGTACATTAAAGTCAACACCAGACGCGATTTTCTGTTTTGTCGTTTCGTCTCGTCGTGCGAGAACAAATGCGTTTAACCCAAAACAGACTGTAACTCCTGGGTATTGATTTCAATATTCAATTTATATATATATATATATATATAATGGACATTCATATAAAAATATATACTATCGAAGAAAATATTATTACCATTATACAGTTTTGAAGGAAAAATATTATTCTCAGCAAAACATTTTTAAATACAAAACTAGAAGACATCGGTATCGATTTCAATATTCAATTTATATATATATATATATATATATATATATAATGGACATTCATAGAAAAATATATACGATCGAAGAAAATATTATTACCATTATGCAGTTTTGAAGGAAAAAATATTATTCTCAGCAAAACATTTTTAAATACAAAACTAGAAGACATTTTCAGTTTTTTAAAATAAAAAGAAGAAAAAAATTAATTATAATCTGACTGAATCAACTTTCTCACTATAACCGAACATTTAAAAAATACATTTAAAAAATCCCCCACCTTTTTGACATTAAATAACTCAAAGAGTTTGACATGCCGTTAAAAAAAACTCAAAATCAAACTCATGCGTTTTCCTCTGTGCCTCTTTCTTTCAAACTGTCCTGTAAGTGTCAAAATTTCCAAGCTCTCTTTCCTCGTTATATATCCTAGAAATTTCAACCCTTTCTTATGTGACGTATAAGTATCCTTCTTTTTTTCCTTCAAAACCTTACCTATGCAAACTGTTTGTCTGAAAATAAAAGGCTAAAATTCTGCTGCACTTAGCGAGGATAGAACCAACTACACTTGCTCTTTGGATTGTCATAACATTCTACACATGAAATAAAGTTGTTGCAGTCTGGGAAAATGTCACATTAGTGATAAATGCGATGAAGACAAGATTCATTAGCTTGCGACACATGTTTGATGCGGTAGACTTTCATCACTGTCATGATGTTGATATTAAAGCATTACGACTTTAAGCAAGCATATTTAAATGAAATCATTTGTGCATGTAAGAGCAGTCATTCATACTAATTATTAAGGGTTTCTTTTTTGTATTTTCTCTTTTTTAAAGACAATATTTTTAATCATCTAATATGCAAGCAGCATTTTCTGTATTCGTGAATGAACCTCGGGCTAATTAACAACACCGTTCGCAAAATAAACGATCGAATGCAAAGTCGTGTATTGAATGTCAAGCGCCATCCATCTTAATCGCTTATTCAAGTCGGGTCAAGAGTGAAAATCAAGTTAACACCGTTTTAAAATAAGAAGAAAAAAAAGAAAAAAGAAAGAAAGAATGAATGAATGAATGAATAAAAGAAAGAAGAAAACACAAAATTACATCAAAATCACTTCAAAAGAAATGTACATACATATTTTGATAGATGGATATCAGATGCAAGGAAATATTTCAATTAGTATACCGATTTTTTTTAATATACTGCAATATAAAATACATAAAAAAGATAATGCATGGTGCTCCAGAAATACCTCTCGATATTTCATAAATCTCTCGCAATGATTTATCAATATCCTTACCTCATTTTTTCTAGTCTCTATTGCTTTTTACGGGGTGCGACTGAAAAACTCCAAACATTTTCAACTGTCGCCTGTGTGGTGCTGGCAAAATTAGGCAACTGGCAGCAGTATCTGGAACAAATCCATATGTTTTTTAAGAATGGTGAATCAGCAATTGTAACACAGAGAGCTATTTCTTGCTCACTTTATGCTACGTCGTAATGATCCTAACCCAAATTTTAAAAAAATCCATACTGCCATGAGTTGAAAATTTATCGGTCACAGTTCCAGCGCTCTAAAAAAACCTGGAAGACCTCGAAGCAGTCAAACTTCTTGTCGATTTCAAACTTTAGAAAATCGTTCACAAAATGAAGTCACAAATAGAATCCACCATCTGCAAAATCTTATTTTTAAAACGAAATTAATTAAAAAAAAATATAGATTTTTTTTTTAAAGAAAAATGGAATATTTTTAAATAACAGTTATCTTAGTTTTTGTCAACTTACTTTTTTGTCAACTTTTCTAATTTGGGAAATGTCTATACCACACAATGTGGAATAGCATTTTCCAGGTGAATAAAGGTATTTTCGTAACATGTATGTACAATATAACGATGTTACAGGTAATAAGTATGAAATACTCTCTGTGTTTCAATTTCGTCAGACTTTAAAAAAAGTAAAGCACACCGTGTGCACCAATCCTAGTATTGATGGTAACCAATGTTATCTGAAAAACTGATAGTCAGTTAAGTGCCATACTGATACACGCTTGGCTGATCATGTCTCGAAAGAGAAATGACTGACTGGTCAGAAGATTACATCGCAGTAGGTTGCCATTAATTTTTTCGGTAGACTGGTTGTCAGCCAAGATTAGAGAACTCAATCTCGCCTGTTCTTTAACCCATAACTGGAGGGAAGCGACGGATTAATAACTTTCCCATTTGCTTGTAACTGGAATTCGAACTGAACTCCCCGATTTCTCGAGTTCGAATACAAGTTGAATTCGAAAATGATAATACCTAGGGGATAATCCATTTATAAACGTTCAAAATATGATCCTGACAAAATATTAACAAATCCCTGCATGATCGTCTTCGTCAGATGCCGTGTCTTCTTAGAACGTAGGTGATCATGACTCTCCAGAACTTCCTGTCTCGTGTAGCTCTTAATAAATTTTGTATTTCTGTTCATTTTCACTTAGTGTGTTATGTGTTGTCTTCATCTGTGCCTCTTGCATCAAGCTGCCCTAATTTTCCAAGCACTCTACTCTTATTATGTGCCCTAGAAATCTCAAATGCCTCTCACTGATATTAAGTATTATTTTCCATTTTATATCAAACCTCATCGTGTCTCACATGCTCGGTCCATTGTATTCCCAGCAACCAAATGAAGAACGATATTTCTCTTGCTTCAGGTCTTTTTTTTTTCATCTTAAAGGAGATTATAATTCTTTAAATTAAATATTTTCAGCCCCTTTCTTTGGAATGCTGTACCTATTTGACAAGTCTGAAATCATATCATTTCACAAATTCCATTATTTTATTATCTTAAACTATTATGGCTTCAATTGGAAATTTTATCTCTAAGATTTTGATTTCAGGTATGTTATCCTAAACTATTTACCGTGGTTATTACAATTATACAGAATAGCTATCAATAGTTAGAGAGATAAGAGAAAGATTTAGTTTTTTTTAACGAAACTTTAACAAGATGAATGTACTAATATCGTCCAGAATTTAAACTTGCCTTGCCGATTTTGTTTTCCACGCTGTGAGAAGCTACTCGACTGACCCATCCTTTTTAAATAATCCTAACAGCAGCTATAGGAAATATGATTTATTTTTTCTAATGTTAACCCAATACAAGGAGTACTCAAGCTAGTGGGTTATTGTGCGGAGTTGTATTAGCATGGATTAAGTCTAAATAACAAGAATTATAGACGTCTTTTGCTGGAAACAAAGAAGAGAGTACTGGATTGCTATGTGATGTCAGTTCTTCAATATGGTAGTGAATACTAGAGAGTATCATGAAAGACGAAAGAAAAACTTGAAGAAATTGAAATGTGGTTCTACAGAAGGATGCTGCAGATATGGATTGAGCAATGATGAGGTTTTAGAAAGGATGGAAACGAAAAGGAAATTAATATTGAACATCAGGAAAAGACAGCTAAAGTCCTTGTGACATGCAATGAGGAAAGAGGGCTTGGAGAGGCTGATACAAACAGGCCAAATAGAGGGAAAAAGAGACAGGAGAAAGCAGCGGATAACATATTTGAAAAGCCTGAACAGGTGGATGACAGAATGAGGGTTGTGTGGTGTAACAGAAGAAAGCTTGGGATAGGGAGGTGTGGAGAACCATGATCGCCTACGTCCTTCTTAAAAGAAGAAAAATTCTAGACTTGAAGCTCTAATTAATGAATAAAAACCAGACAAGGAAAGAGTCATCAATCGTAGGAACAAGTTGGTAACAAATAATTCACTAATAAGTCAGTTAATTTCCGTACGTGATACACGTTTGGGGGATCATGTCTCTTTTTATCTTTTTTTATCTATGACTGACTAGGCAGAAGATATTCCCGCAGTAGTTTGTCATTTTTTCTCCAGTAAACTGATTGACAACTAAGGTTAAAAAACCAGTCCGTCTTGCTAATCAACACATAGCTGGAAGAAGAAGAGATGGATTATCACCTTTCCCAAATATATTTGTCTGCAAAATCAACTGGAATTCGAACTCTGCACTCCGATTTCTCATTACGAGCCGATATCCTTTACACCACAACGCAAAACCTTCAACAGTATATCAGTCAGTTAAATGCCATACGTGAAATACACTTGGACGATCATGTCTCGAAAAAGACATGACTGACTGGACAGAAGATTATCTCGCAGTAGGTCGCCATTGCTTTCTGCGGTAGATTGGTTGTCAGCCAAGGCTATAGAACCCAATCCGTCCTGTTATTTAACCCAAAACTGGAAGGAAGAGACGGATTAATACCTTTCCCAAGGCTATTTGCGCGTAAGTGAATGCCATGAATTCAACTGGAATTTGAACTCGGCTCAGAAAAGATGCCATTATATATAACTATAAAAATAGATTAAACAGAAATCTTAACGTGACTTTATAATAAGGCCTGTGATAGAATTCGAGAAAAAGGTATGCTTGAATCTTATTTTAAACTAGCAGTTTAGCCCGGTTTCACTCCCTTATTCTCTAGGAATAATAAGAATAAAAACATTGATGAATTTACATAACAAATACATACGCAACGTCTACCCTCGTCACTTTTGTAGATATAGATAACAATGTACAATGTTTCTATTGGATTAGGGTGAGAGGCGAGAGACAACATATATAGATATAGATAATATAAAGTGGGGGGTTGATTCTATAATATAATCAACACATAAACTGATTTTGTGAGTGATAATATATATTTTCTACCCCTAATTTTGGCTTTCAGAGTGTCGTTAGCGTTCAGAAATCTTGATCTACATCTGAGCGCAACTCCCGTCGAGCTAGACCGCAAAATGCAGATGCTAAGTCGAATCTATCAAACAAACAAATACTTACACAACGTCCGCCCTCGTCACTTTTATAAAGATAGATATGAAAGATAGTCAAGTAAGTCCTAACCGCTCGGAAGAACGAAAAGCTTGCATAAGGACAGGAACAATTTTGACTTGGTTTATTTTGTTTTGACGACATATCCACCTAAATGAGTAATTTAATTCCAGCAATATATTTAAGGATAAGTATAGAATAATTATTCATCGTAATAAATCAGTTTTTAGATCAAGTTTCATGGTTGTATCTTTTTAAAGAGTTTTTTTTAGATTCAAATGTATTGCTGGTAATTTTATTTCCAAAATATTTTTCTGCTTTGTTTTGTTTTGTTTTAAATAAAATCTATTTTTATACATTTATAGCTAACCTTCAAACCGGGGTCAAAACACTGTTTGCCTACAGTGGTTGCCCCGGAATCAGGGCGGACACGGGAACATCAACAATTGAGTGTTGGTTCCACACTCCTCAAGACATGCCTACCAGAGTTCCTTGTTGCTGGATTTAGTTCATAACCATAACCAGGATGTGAATTTTAGTGAATCAGAAAACATAAAGAGAAGATTTTCTTTACGTTGATCTATAAATAATGTCCACGTTTTTTACTATATTTTATTCAATTATATTTTGTTCTGTTCGGTATATTAAGTAAACATTCAATTTAGCGAGTAAACGCCAAAATTTTGAATACAATGACATACGCTATCTTCTGTCCTCATGATTACACTTTCCTAGGATTAAAATTGATTAAAAAACAATGAAAAACACAAAACAGCAAATTTTGCTAATAGTGTATATTCACCATCATTTAATAAATATTTTTGCAATCACTCTAAGTAGGAGGCGCTTCAATAAGTCATTTTAACAAAACCGCAAGTTGTTTTTGCGAAAATGTTTTTTTTTCTCGAAATAGTTTCTATATCACAACATTCTTCTTCTTCTTCTATGTGCCCTGTCCCTTCAGGACGTAGGCGATCATGGATCTCCACGTCTCCCTATCTCTTGTGGCTCTTAGTATATTTGCTCCTGTTGCTCCTGGCAACCCCCGTTCCGTCATCCACCTGATCAGACCCTGCAGATATGTTATCCGCTGCCTTCCTCTGTCTCTCCTTCCTTCTATCTGACCAGTCAGAATCAGGTTCTCCAGGCTCTCCTTTCCTCATTGCATGTCCCAGGAACTTCAGTTGTCTCTTCCTGATGCTCAGCATCAATTTCCTTTTTGTTGCCATTCTTTCTAACACTTCGTCGTTGCTTGTATGCTCAGTCCACGATATCCGTAGCATCCTTCTGTAGAACCACATTTCGGCTGCTTCCAGTTTTGTCCTCATTTTCGATGATATTGTCCAGCATTCACAGCCGTATTGAAGAACTGACATCACGTAGCAGTCTAGCACTCTTTTCTTCGTTTCTATTGAGATCTTCCTGTGTGTTAGTATTTTGCTCATCTTCTGGAACGCGTCCTTTGCCATGCTAATTCGCCTTCGGATCTCCGTGTCGCACTTTCCATCTCCTGTTAGAACACTTCCTAGGTACTTAAATTCTTGGACTTGTTTGATTCTGTTATCCCCCACCTGTATTTGGCATTTTGGGTTGTATCTTTTGCTGATGACCATGCACTCAGTTTTCTTAAAGTTTATTTGTAGTCCCTTCTTGTCACTCTCCACTGCTACTTTCTGTATGAGATCTTGCAGTTTCCTTTCCGTGTCCGCAATCAGTACTGTATCGTCCGCGTATCTTATGTTGTTCAGGTTGTGGCCTCCAATAACAAATCCTGTTGTGTCATCTAGGGTCCTCAAAATATTCTCGCTGTATAGGTTGAACAAATCCGGTGAAAAGACACATCCTTGTCTTACGCCTTTTTCTTTCTATCTTTGTGTATCTACTGAGGTCGTTACCTGTCCGTATGCAGGCCGTTTGCTGCCAGTAGAGATTCTTGATTATTCTTATATCTTTGCCGAAAATGTCGAGGTTGCCTAGCATTTCCATCAATTCTTTGTGTCGTATTTTGTCGAATGCTTTCGCGTAATCAATGAAGCATAGGTACAAGTCTTTCTTCATTTGTAATGCCCTTTCAGAGAGCATCCTAATCATGAATATGGCGTTCCTTGTTCCAGTGTCTTTGACGAACCCGCACTGTTCCTGCCCTATCTCTGGCCTGATTCTGCTTCTCGCTCTATTCATCAGGATTCTGACAATCAGTTTTGTAATGTGACTCATTAAGCTGATAGTTCTGTGTAGTTCACACTCGTTTGCACCTGGTTTCTTCGGCAGTGCTATAAATTTTGACTTGCATAGGTCGTCTGGTATTATTCCGCTGCTATAAATTTCGTTTATTATGTCGGTAATCTTTTCTATGCCATATTCTTCTAAGGCTGTCAGCAGCTCTATCACTATGCCATCTGGGTCAGGTGCTTTGTTTCTGTTCATTTTGGCCATTGCAGCTTCCACTTCGGATTTTAGTATTTCCGGTCCATCCATCTCCTTGTGTATTCTCGGTTGTTCTCTCTTGTCGCAAAAGAGATCCTTTATGTATTCTTCCCATCGCTGGAGTTTTTCCTCTTTCTCTACTATGATTGTCCCTTCCTTGGATTTTATGCATCCTGTTGAGGAACAGGTTTTTTGTCCTGTCAGTTCTCTTATCTCTTTATGCATTTCTGCTTTGTTGTTCCTGCTCAGTCTCTCTACTTCTGCACATTTGTTGTTGAGCCATTCCTCTTTGGCCTGTCTGCATTTGTTCCTTATCTCCCTGTGAAGTTTTTTGTACTCTGCTCCGTGTCTTGGCGTTATTTTTTGTCTCCTTTGCATCATGTGGAGGATCTAAGAGATCCTCCACAACATTCTACTACAATAAAAAAAGGGAATTTTCCGTTGGAGGAAGCTTCTATTAATATTGTATAGATTAAGTGATTCATTTATTTTCTACAGTTTATCAACCCTTTGCATGTTATTTAAGGCCATAAATTCTTTTTAAAATAAGTTGTGATAATGTTTTAACATTTTTGGGAGATAATAATATTTTGGCAATACAAATCATCCGTAGTTGGGGAAGGAAAGGTGGAATCTTTCTTACAGATATTTGCACTTACTGGAATATAATGAACCCACCTGAAACTACAACTCGCAGAGAGGTGATCACGAGCGCTTGCTCAGGACTGATCGGTCAGACCGTAAGTAAGCCTCATTGCCATGGCAAGGGCATTTGCCGCCTTTCCCACTGAGGCAGGTGTGAAACAAGGTCGATTTATTTATATAACATATAGTCATAATAGAGTAACAATAATGAAGTCATTGTATATAGTAGCTATAAGATAACAGATTAGTAATAATAATTGTTATAAAATAGAGTAAATGTAAAAACATAAAATATAGTAGAATAATATAGTAATAACATATATTATATAGCAATAATATATATTAATAATAATGTAGTAATCGTATAGGTTTAACAATACAGTAAAATATATAGTAAATTTAATCATAATAGTTACTATATATATATATATATATATATATCAATGATAATAATAATAATAATATAGTAGTTATAATGTTGTTCTAACAGTGGCATGGCAAAGGACGCGTTCCAGAAGATGAGCAAAATACTAACACATAGGAAAATCTCAATAGAAACGAAGAAAATGATGTGATGTCAGTTCTTCAATATGGCAGTGAGTGCTGGAACTATACCATCGAAAGTGAGGACAAAACTGGAAGCGGCCGAAATGTGGTTCTACAGAAGGATGCTACGGATATCGTGGACTGAGCATACAAGCAACTACGAGGTGTTAGAAAGAATGGCAACAAAAAGGAAACTGATGCTGAGCACCAGGAAGAGACAACTGAAATTCCTAGGACATGCAATGAGGAAAGGGAGCCTGGAGAACCTGATACTGACTGGTCAGATAGAAGGAAGGAGAGACAGAGGAAGGCAGCGGATAACATATTTGCAGGGTCTGATCAGGTGGATGACGGAACGGGGGTTGCCAGGAGCAACAGGAGCAAACATACTAAGAGCCACAAGGGATAGGGAGACGTGGAGAGCCATGATCGCCTACGTCCTGAATTGACAGGGCACATAGAAGAAGAATAAGTTATAATGTAGTATAATGTAGCAATTGTATATCTATAGTAATAATAATATTATAGTATAATGTATAGTTTTAATAGTATAATAACAATAATATAGTAATCATATATAGTAACCATATATTAACAATAAAAATGTTTGAATAATAATACAGTGTACTCACAACACGCACAATATTGCTCTCCTTCCATGGAACGCAGCATTTGTGGGCAGGTTATTGAGATATATACGTGTTAGTCTATTGTTTCTGCGTTTAACATTGTCGTATTTCCATTAAAAAATTCTCTACCAGCTTAAGAGTGCGAACAAGCATATGATTGTATCCACAACCCGGCGATCTAGGGGGACTGTGAATTTGTTCATATTATGTATATATATACATCACTCTCGCTGTTTTTGAGCAAGGCGGAAATGCCACTGATGTGCAGGGGGCTACATAACTGTAAAAAGATTAATTAGAAAAGAGTGAGGAGTACAAACTAGTTAGAAAGAAGCAGTAGAAAGCTGAGAATGCAGGTGCGATGACAGATACATAGGTGGAGAGAAAGGGCAGGATATACTGGGTGGGGAGAGAGCTAGAGTCCAGTGGTTAATAGATGAGTATTGACTTTGCATTTAAATTTCTGGAGGTTGTAGCCGTCAGGAAAGCAAGAATATGGGAGCGAGTTCCACAGGCGGGAAGTGCGAGAGAAGAAGCTGCAGGAGTAGAATTGTCATCTGCATTTGACTAACCTGACTGTGAATGGGTGGGACCCAGTTGCCAGTCTGGTTGCACGAGTAAACACCTGTTGAGGAGGCACCAGTAACTTAAGTTCGTCCGAGCAGAAGCCATGAAATTATTTATAGAACAGACAAAGGGAGGCCACATTTCGACGGTGGGGAAGTGGCTGCAGTTGAGCCGCCAGATCAGTACCTATCACATTACAGACTCTCCTTTGGAGCCTGTCGAGAACACTGGGGAGAACGGCCGGGGCGCCTGACCATAAATGGCAGCAGTACTCCATGCACGAACGGATGGTTGACTTGTATATATGCAGGATGGATTCAGGCGGAAAAAACATCCTGGATCGACAAAGTGACCCAACCTTCTTAGCAGTAGATTTAGCTATGGATTCAATATAGTGGTTCCATTTGAGGTCTGAGGAGAGGGTAAGGCCGAGGAGGCGTAGTGTAAGTACCTATGCCAGTATGACTATGGAAGTTTAGAAAAGTCGATCCTGGTCAGTCCCTATAAGGGTCACCAATTGGATGTTGTAGCAGGTGGAATGAATAAAGGCTCGGAATTAAGAAGCTCTCTCTTTTCTTATATTCACATATGAGTAACTATTTTTGGGAAAAGTAGGAAGCCACATTTTCTCCTTCCTTCTATGGGTTAATTAAAACAAGTTAATTGTCTCAGTAAAAGTTTGAATTATCTCCGAAAATTAATCATCAGCTAAAAGAATTTTCATGGCTTTAAATAACCTGTAAAGTGTCTATGAACCAATCCATCGATTATTGTACTACTACTTCAGCATCCATCTCTTTTGGGGAATGTTTTTGGTTGATGTGGCCATAAAGCTTCACAATTTTACTTTTAATTAGGGATTGGATAGTATGTGACGTTTGGTGCAATTAATATCTGTTCGGAATGAGAAATCGAAGAGTCGATTTCGATTTCGTTTCGTTGCATTCCCTTACACGAAAATACTATTAAAAGATATATATATATATATATATATATATATATATATATATATATATATATATATGCATCACTTCTCTTGGGTTGGATTACAGGGTATTCTGGCTTGTGTAGCCCGGATTGAAAACCAGCCTAACGTAAAATGAAATGCCTACCTACTGCGGAAAGATCATGTACTTAGTCAATCATGAATCGAAGCAGATATGCTGACCCAAGCGTTTATCGTGTATGGCGCGTTTATCGCGTATAACACTTATATCACATATGGCACGCATATCGTGTATGGCACGTATATCACGTATGGCAAGTATGTCATGTATGGCACTTTTCTTAAATATGGCACGTATATCACGAATTTTACCTATATCACGTATGAAATGTTTATCACGAATGGCTCATATATCACGTATGGCACGTATATCATGCATGGCACTTTTCTTAAGTATGGCACATATATAACAAATGGCACATATATCACGTATGGCATGATTATCAAATATGGCCCATATATCTTGTATGGCAAGTATATCGCGTATAGCACGCTTATCACATATGACACTTTTGTAATGTATGGCACGTATATCACGAATGGCACGTATATCATGTTTATTGCATATGGCAATTTTCTAATGTAAGGCATAAATATCACGAACGACACGTATATCATGTATGGCACGCTTCTCACGTATGGCACGTATGGCACGAATAGCACGTTTATCGCATATGACACATTTATAGTATATGGCACAGATATTATGTATGACGCGTCCATCATTATAGAACTTAAATGATCGCCTGAAGTTACTCTTTATATATTGTTTTTTTTTTTTTTTTTAATCGTATCACCCCAAGCAAGGCAGTAACGCCACTGATGTGCAGGGGGCTACATAAGAGTAAAAAGATTAAGTAGAAGAGAGTGAAGAGAAAGACGAACCAGTTAGAAAGGAGCAAGAGAAGGATGGGAATACAGTTGCAAAGGTGGAGAGAAAGGAAAGGATATATGGGGTGGTGAAGAAAGAACTAGAGTCAAGTGGTTAAGAGATGATTGACCTGTGAATAGACAAAAGAGGACAGCAAAAATCATCAGTTAATATTTCTATTGCGATGTCTCAATATCCCTGCTGTTGCATAATATATGGTCTTGTATGTAGGTCATTAGCAGGACTGAAGTGTCATAAAAAACTGAATGAGATTGTTGGATTCTCATACTACAAAATCAATGGGAGTGTCCATTATATATATATATATACTTATAATAAAGCTTAATTTATAAATTAGCTAAATAAGAGACTAAGAACAATATTAATGAAATCTGAAAATTATAATGATGTACTGGGACACTTGAACATGGTGCAGTGGTTAGCAAGCTATATCAATTACATCTGAGTAGTGAGTTCGATCCTTACTGGGTGTTCTATATTTTCAGCTTCATGCCACATCTAAACAACATGCATTGAAATCAACTGGAAAGTTCATGATACACACACACACACACACATATATATATATATATTTGTATAGGGTGTTCATAAAGTTTGTGTGCAATTTATAACTTTATCTATATTTGTGACAGAAATAATCTATAAAAAATATTATGAAGTTTAATTTCCCTAGTTTTAAGTATAGTTATTGAATAATTATTTACCACAAAATTTGCAACAACTTTTAGATATGTAAAAACAAATTTTCTTTTTTTTTTAAATCAATTTGATCTATGGCTTCAGCTAAGGAAAAAGTAAATTGTGTCCTTTAGATGGCCGAACTGAAATCTACTATTGCTGTACAAAGAAAGTTTAGAATTTAATCCAATAAAGAACCACATCATAGAAAAACTGTTGCTAAATGGATGAAAATTGTATTATTTTTTGTATTGTTAATGAAGGAGACATGTGGAAACTTAAATAAAATTTCAATAAAACCTTAAAAAATATAGATTTAATTCTTTCTAATCCTTTTTACAAATTATTTCCATCGCAAAAACAAATAAAGTTATAAATATATATATATATATATATATATATATATATATATATATAGTGTGTGTGTGTGTGTGTGTGTGTGTGTGTGTGTGTGTGTGTGTGTGTGTTCGGACGGTTCATGCTTTGTTATATACTTCATCATATAGTTCTGGAATGTTTCAAATTTCTTTAATAATACGGAGGTTGATGTTTGATGTTTTTGATGTCAGGCCAGTTAGTTCTTTAAAAAATATAACGCCCATCTCCAGTTCCATATTAAACCGCTATTCTTCCGTCATTTTTGCATGACACATTGAGTCCGAGATTCAACATTTTTTGCTTTCATATTTTATAGCGTTGCTAATTACCTCACACCAGCAAAACTCGTTTAAATCACACGGATTTAAACATTCATTTATCATGCTACACTTTTCACCCCATGACAATTGACAGATAGTTATCAGCAAAGTCGAGACATGCACAAATCTAACAAGTACAACATTTTAACTATCTGGTAATTGATTTAACAGAGATAGGACACTGCGATACTAAAATCCGAATGAATATTGGGCTATCCCAAGATGTATTTCAAATGTCCAGCATTGTACTAAGAAACAAGAAATGTTTGTACAGGAAAGCGAAAATTAATGAGTAAAAATCAATGATAAAAAGATAGAATGTACAATTGTCATCAAAATGAAGAGACAAAGAACTACGACTTAGATAGACGGAAATGAAGCCAGTACTTCAAATTAAACATCTAGGAATCATTAAAACAGAGGACAGAAATTGCGACACTAAAATCCGAATACATATTGGAATACTGATAGATGCTTTTCAATGGCTAAGAAAAGTAAAAAGAAACATGAAAATATCGTTAGACATATAGAAACCAGGACTGAAGTGTTGTTTGATATAGTTTCTTCTCTCTGGCAGTGAATGTTGGATAACATACTTAAAAATTCAGGTGAGACTGAAAGCAACAGAAATGTGGTTCAGCAGAAGGATGTTGAGGATACTATGGACCTCAAATGTAAGCAAGTGCTAAAGAGAATAAAAATAAAAATGCACTTATACTTTACAGAAAGTGACAGCTTAAATTTCTAAATCACATATGTAGGAAATAGAGTTTGGAACACTTGATACTCACAAAACAGGTTGCAGGCAAAAGAGACAAAATAAAATAAAAATAACCCTAATTAGTGAGCATGATTAATGAATGGTGAAACAAGGCTTGGGAGAAACGATAAAAGACAAAATTTATTAAGACTTGGATAGAAATTTGTGGGGAGCCAAGATCACGTAATTTCTGAAGAGACACAGTAGAGGGAGAAGAAGAACATCACCTCTCTTAAGATACTAACATGTGGGATGACGCACGGCTTCGTTAATAATCTGAAAACACTTTTTATAAAATGTTATTTAAAATACATTTATAGTAAATATTAGGTTGAATGCATATAGATTGATATGCCACCAAGCAAAATCAGCCAAGCAGCAGTTGTTATTTATAATAAAACTAATATAATACCAATTTGTATTATATATTTAATTGAAATCATAAAAACTATGTTAAAAATATTTAAATTTCAGCACTAAATAACCCATAGAAGTGCTACTATGGCGCTAAATAAAATCAGTCAACTTAGCTCTTTTTCTTGAAAAAATTTTCTCAGTCATTTATCTCATTATTTTTGTCCTTCCGTTGGTATGGAATCATTTGCCAACAATACTACTGCTTTATTTAGAATTCTTCTTCTTCTTCTTCTTCTTCTTCTTCATCGATGTAAATTGTTTTTAAAGACGTAGGCGATCATGGCCCTCCACGTCTCCCTAATCCTGGTGGCTCTTAGCACACTTTCTCCTGTAGCAGCACACAACCCCCGTTCTGTCATCCACCAGCTCAGGCCCTTCAAATATATTATCCACTGCTTTCCTTTATCTCTTTTTCTCTTTATTTGGCCTGTTAGTATCACGTTCTCCAAGCCTCCTTCCTTACTGCATGTCCCAGGAACTTTAGTTGTTTCTTGCTGATGCTCAATATTAATTTCCTTTTCGTTTCCATTCTTTCCAACACCTCCTCATTGCTCACATGCTCGGTCACTGATATCCGCAGCATCCTTCTGTAGAACCACATTTAAGCTGCTTCATGTTTTTCCGTTATCTTTGATGATAATTTCCGGCATTCACCGCCATATTTAAGACCTGACATCACATAGAAATCCAGTACTCTCTTCTTCGTTTCTAGTGAAAGTTTCCTGTCTCTTGATGCTTTACTCAGCTTCTAGAACGGATCATTCGCCATTCCAATTCGCCTTCTGTTCTCTGTCTCGCACTTTCCGTCTTCTGTTAGCACAATCGCAAGGTATTTAAATTTTTGTACTTGCTTGATTTTAGTATCCCCCACCTGTATTTGGCATTTTGGGCTGCTCTTTTTACTAATGACCATGCATTCGGTTTTCTTGCAGTTTAATTGTAGTCCTTTTTTGTCACTCTCTTCAGCTACCATCTGTAGGAGGTCTTGTGGCTTCATTTCCGTTTCTGCAATCAGCAATGTATCATCTGCGTACATTATGTTGTTCAAATTGTCGCCTCCGATGATAAATCTTGACATAACATCTAGGAGACTTTCAAATATTAGCTTTTAAGATTGTATAGTCATCTTATAGCAGTATATGTTTGTCAACAAATTTAATTGTTATGAAATATCTTACATTTTACAATATTCTTTGTTTTATCTGTAACTAGCAGTATAGGCCGGCTTTGCTCGGGTGTAATGAAAGATTTAAAACAAATCCATAGTCCTGGAGCTCAGACTCTTTGGACGTTGAAATGAAAGACTAAAAATCAATAGTTGTTTCCAATTAAAGCGAAACCGTAGACTGAAAGAAAAATGAATGGATGTAAGTCAAATTTTGATTTCCTGGTATCGATATCAAATAAGTTTTTTTCGTCGTAAACTGAATTTTGAGGGCTAAGTAAGTCCTCTGAGTAAATGGTATCATGGCTGTGAATAAAAAGTACAATCATATCTACTTAGAGCCAAACCCGAAGCAAAAAGTAAAATAAAAGGGCTGAAAAAAACACAAACATACAGGGAGATAAAAAGACACACACACAACCATCTTGCCTTTTAATTATATATATTATCGATTTTCTGCACGAAAGTTCTGTAAGAACTGCAACCTTGAAATTTCTGAATATCGTTTCTTATGTATTTTCTATGAGTGTATGAAGTTTGATTAAAATCGGACAACTCCTTCTATAAACCGAATTTTTCGATTATCGATTTTCGAGATTTATCGGGGGTACCTCGACAAAAAACCCAGCTATGAACACTCGCAGACGCTTATAGTACAACTGTGTAAATTTTCAAGAAAATCGGTTCAGCTGTTTCGGAGTCTATAGGTAACGGAAACACACACAGCCACACACACACATAGCCACACACACAGCCACACACACATACAGACAAATTTACATTTATAAATAAGTTTAGATTATAAACTTAATCAAACGTGATACGTTCCAAAAACGACTCAATTGCATTCAGTGGAGTGATATTATGACAAGGCTTTGCAAATTCAAATTTTCTCTTCCGTTTCCTGTAAACGACGTCCAAATGAATGTTGTTAAATAGGTGATTTTTGTTTTGTTTTGTTTTTCCTGCGTGTTCCTTGATTAATAACTTTGAATATTTTCAAATCACAGACATAGAACTTGATAATGGAAGAATGGATGGCTTGGGTCGCGTTCTCTGTTTTTCATAAACTCCAGTCGCCATTTGCTAATTATCGAAAAATTAAAATCTTCCCATTTCTTCTCTCGGAGCGTTCTGCTCAAATTTTGGGTCAAATATTCTTTGCAATGTCAACTTCAATATGAAACAGCTCACCTGACCAAGCATATCAGAACTTCTGTAAGGCTTTGCATACAAAATGTTTCTCTATTTAACAAAAAATAGATATAATTTACTTCAGCTTGAAATATGTGGGCATCTAGATACAAATAGAAAATTATTCGGTTAAGTTATTTTTAGAAATATCTGTCAAATATTATCAAATCCAGTTATATGAATTTACTCGAGTCACAGGATTAGCAACTAGGTCCCAACTTTTTACTGTGAAACCAATAAATTGTAAACGCAAATTCTACTCCAACAGCTTCTTTTCTCGCACTTTCCGCCCGTGGAATTCCCTTCCGTTTAGCTTTCACGACAGCTACAATTTTCAAGAATCCAAATTTAAAGTCAATAGTCATCTCCTATCTCACTAACTTTCATCCTATCTCTCGTACTCTTTTCCCCGTCCACTCCACTCTCATCAGTATTCTCATGATTTTCTTGCCGTCTTCTTGAGACCCCCTATAACCTGTCACCCATTCTCATAGTTTTCCTTCTATGTAACCCCTTGCACACCAGTGTCATTAAAATGCCTTGATTGGGGCGACACGATTATAATATATATATATATATATATATATATATATATATATATATTCTAAACATATACTGTTAAGTATAAGAGAAAATGAATATCTATTATGTGTAATCATGAGCCGTTCTAAACATCGTATTATGGCTTTAATTTCAGGTGAAAATAAAGACAAAAACTCTCCAACATTTGGATAATTTTTATTAAGTTGGTTCTAAGCTTTCGGCTCACATGAGTCATCTTCAGAGAGGTTATAAGGACGGTAACACAAACACAAACACATCCACCATCACCGACTATTTTATCTTGTATTGACATACAAATCCGCTAAGCAACGGCAATAATTACCAAAAATAACAAACGCACTTCGCAAATTTGCAATGCGTTTCTATTCCATTTGAATTCCTTTCATTCACTTACGCGCAAAAATGTAATCATCCATGTTTTCCTTTTAGTTATGGGTTAAATAACAAGACAGATTTAGTTCTATAGCCTTAGCTGGCAACCATTCTAAAGCAGAAAGTAATAGCCACCTACTGCGGGATAATCTTCTTTCGAGACATGATCACCCAAGCGGGTATCACGTATGGCACTTGACTGACTGTTTTCCCCAAGACCATGATCTGCCATTCATATACTTTAACCGTTTTCCCTGTCTCTCTTTCTCTCTGGTGGATCTGTAAGTATCAGATTTACTTCCTCATTACGTGTTCCAGATGCATTAGTTGTGCCTTCTTGATGTTCTTGAGCATTCTTGCCAGAAGATACAATAAAAAAAATTTAGAGCGTCTGGATATCAATCTTAGGACAGTGCAGAGGATTCAGGAAGAGTTTGTTGTCTAATAGTGATTACGAAGGTGTATGAAACGATCACTAGTGTTGGTTACATTATGCCTCTATTCATTTTCACAGAGGACCTCAAAGTCAACACAAAATCCTACATTAATTGTCTTGAAGAGGTAATGTTACTCTGGTTCAAGAGGACGACTGCTGGATGACTCTACTTCTTGCAACTGGAATACGCCACACAAGCAGGAAAACCAAGTCATGGCTGTCAGACAATGTCTGTGACCACATCATCCCTTATATACAGCCACGTAACTCCGCAAACTGCAACCCCCTTGATTATTATTTGTTGGGTGCTTTTTCAGCGAGTTGCATCCGAAAAGATGAATTGATTGCAAGAATTGTGGAAGCATTCACCAACTCAGACAAGGAGACTGACCATAAGAGGTACAAGAGATTCCGAATCGTACCGATAGAGTAGCTGACGCCAATGGCGATTTTATTGAATAAATTATTGAAGTTTTTCTGTCTGAAACAATCCTGCACATATACAAATCTACCATCCGCCCGCGCATTGAATACTGCTGCCATATCTGGTCGGGTGCTCTTGCTATCCACCTTGGTGTCCTTGACAAAATCTAACGAAGAATCTGTAATGTGATCGATCCCGACTTGGCAGCTAGGGTACTGTCGCTTTCTCACCGATGCAGTGTGGCTTCCCTGTGTCTCTTCTACAAATACTTTCACGGCTTCTGCTCCGATTAACTTAGTTCACAGGCAACCCTATAAATGAATTTACTCGAGCCATCTTATATGATTAGCAACTAGGCCCTACCTTTTTACTGTGAAACCAATAAAATGTCAATGCAAATTCTACTCCAGCAGTTTCTTTTCTTTTTCTTCCGTTTGCTTGCTTTCCCGACAGCTACAATATTCAAGAATTTAAATGTAAAGTCAATAGTCATCTCTTATCTCACTTGAATCTTGAATCCTCTCTCTCATGCTCCTTTCTCCGTCCACCCCACTCTCATCAGTATTCTCATCCTTCTCTTATCCTCTTCCTAACAACTCCTGCAACTCGTGACAGTAAAATGCCTTGCTTGGGGCGACAGGATTATAAAAAAAGTATCTCTGAAAAAGAAATTTTTTTTTCATAATTTAGGTAACACATTTTCCCTGTGTATTTACCATCTTAAAATATGAAATACAGTGCTATTTATAATAAACAAGCAATACAGTATCACAAAAGCACTCTGATACTGTTGACTACTGCGAAATATTGTATCTAGCTTTCAGTCACTTTGCTCTCACCGAAATGTAACTTCCCTCTGTCTTTTTCTATAAATAATTTCATGACAATTGTTCTGATGAACTTCCCTTTCTGATATCTAGAATTAATGAATTTAAGCCCAGTAATAAATTGGCGGTAAGATCTCATCATTTTACAGTTAGAACCGCTAGATACAACCATAAGTTCTATTCTAACAGTTTCTTCTATACCCTCGTTTTCACTTGTGTAACACTTTTCCGGCTTCTATCTTCCTAGTCAACTTTAGTTTTCAAAAACTTAAATGCAGACTGGTTTTCAAAAACTAAAACGCAATGTAAATTGTTATCTGCTGACTTCTTAATTTCTGTTCTTTTCTTGTTCTCTCTCGTTAACAGTGTTGTCTTTTTTTGTTCTTTATATTCTGTCATGTGAATAACATCTTAAATTATTACTTTGCCCAGAGCAACTCAACTGGTACTCGTATATACGATAAATCATCAAAGAAGCTAGTTCACTCTTCTAGTAAGTATATGAATCTTAAATCCGCTAAATTTACCGTACCCATATCTGGATTGGAGCTACCTAATTTTTACTTTTCGATCCAAAAGCGTCTACGTAGTCAGGAGAAATAATTTTTACATAAAACAGCTTCTCATATACATGAAACCTTGTAAGCCTGTTGTTAACCCATCGCTATCTTCATAAAAAAAAATTTTAGGCAAGTTTATTTCCTTAGTTGCCCACGCACTCTTCCCTCGTCGGACGCTCTGCTTCCGGGCTGAAAGGTATCAAGATTAGGCTCAGCCGATTGACAGAATCTCATCTGGGGAAAATTAGACATGCCCGACCTTCATTGTGCAGGAACGATTTTTGACCGAACTTAAGTACTCGAATTTCCCACTATAAAAAGGCCTTGTGCCACATTCTGTCTCAGTGGGGAGGGAGATAACTACTGTTTTTAGTTCCACCAAATCTATGCTCACAGCTATGCCCAACCCCTCTTAAATACCTGACACGTAACCTGAAGCGAACTATCTTCATTCTCTTCGGATCCAATTATGTAAAATCGGTTTCACTTAAACAGCTACATCCCTAGAAAAACTTCTTCGTGGAGGCAACTCTCAAGAGGATAATTTCTCGATCACTAAAATATTATCCTGTTGGTGTTTAGGGTTAACCGTTTTCTTTCCCAAATATACTATGGTGAACTGCCCTTTTTTACCTCTTAACCTTACCACTGATAAATCAATCTCTTTTGTTGACCTTTTATCTTGAGTGGCTCTTTAGACTGAAGAGACACGGCCTATAAAGTAAATATGACATGTAAGACTTTATTAAAAAAAATAAATGAAGAGATATATTGGAGGCGCTATAAATATATACGATGTGGTGAGAGAAAAAAACTGTTACATAATTGATTTCTTTAGAAATACATCAGTCAAGGAAATAACAAGGTCAATGGACATAAAAAAAATTGTTGAATATTTTATCACTTGAATTATTTAGATATTTGTTCTCGTATTAATGCAGATATTTCTCAAAGAATTTCTAATAATTTATTCCGCTTCGGAAAAATTCGGCTATGTCAAATTTATAATTCTCTGACTCCAGACGGACACTAATTTTCTGTTGAATGTTAATTCTAGTGAATGAATGTGCATCGATCATGTAAGTGAAATGAAATATGGTTAAAACCATGGAAATTACTCATTCAACATATTACCAGGATATTTGTACATATTTTTTTAATCATATCACCCCGAGCAAGGCGGTAACGCCACTGATGTGCAGGGGGCTATGTGAGAGTGAATGCATTGGAAAAGAGAAAGACGGAAACCATATCCTAAACAGGGAACAAGGCATGAGCCTCTACACCTGTTCAATAGACGTGGGTGGAGTGTGAACCGGGTGATAGTTTGGTCTATCTACTCCAATTGGTCTATCTACTCCAATATATATATATATATTGGAGTAGATAGATCTATCTATCGCCCGGTTCACACTCAACCCACGTCTATTGAACAGGTTAAGTGGCTCATCCATTGTTCCCTGTTTAGGATGTGGTTTCCGGCTTTCTCTTTTCCAATCTTTTCACTATTACCTCCTAAAAGCGCTTAATATAGTCCTTCGTGTTGAGTCCGAGGCCATCATCAACAAATTCGGGAGTTATTTTCTTGCCAGAACAATCAGAGTGATTCTTCCGAACTACCATACTTTTCTAATCACTAATTAGACTCATCCAATTCTTTTCAAATCCTCTCCATTTCACTCAGATTAACACCTAAACATTACATAATATTTTACTGGAGTTCCGGCGCGAATGCCAAGCAGTAGAGCATGCCGTTTCCAATTTTCTGTCATAGTGCTTCTTTTCTCACAGACTGTTCCCAACTTACCTTACTATAATACCGAAAAAATAAAAAGAAACTTCGAACGAGCGCAAAATTAAGAATGTAAGATGCCGTCAATATACCCATCGGGCTTCGTATATATGGTCATTTATTAAGTGTAGCTTACCATTTGACCAATTACCATGAAAACATTTATAGAAAACTCGTGGAAGAAACTAAAAAGACGTAGCAAAATTCGAAATATTATATATAAAAATATAAGTTGATAAAAATAAATAACCCAGGATATTTCAAACAACGTAAACAATTAACAACTTAACTTATTAAAATCATCCAATCTTTTATACAAGACTAGTCCGGTATAAGAGCATACTTACCTAATCGGAGAATGCTTCAGTGTAAATAAAATAATAAATAAATGTCTTATATAGGATATACAATAACCACACTTTTATGGAGCCTCACCTGCAACCTAACGGATTAGAGTTCCATTCAGTCAGTTAAGTGCGATACGGGATATACGCTTTGGGCGATCATGTCTCTTTCGAGTTCACGACGTTTCCGCCGTTGTACGCTCCGACCTTCTTCAAGTTTAAGAACTTATGTGGCCTCCCTTTGTCAGTTCTATAAATACTTTCATGGCTTCTGCTCGGACGAACTTAAGTCACTGGTGCCTCCTCAAGAGGTGTTTACTCATGCAACCAGACTGGCAACTAGGTCTCACCCATTCTCAGTCAGGTTAGCCAAATGCAGACGACAATTCTACTCCTGCAGCTTCTTCTCTCGCACTTCTCGCCTGTGGAACTCGCTCTCTATTCTTGCTTTCCTGACGGCTACAACCTCCACTAATTTAAATGCAAAGTCAATAGTCATCTACTAACCATTGGACTCTAGCTCTCTCCCCACCCCCGTATAACCTTCCCTTTTTCTCCACCTATGTATCTGTCATTGCACCTGCTTTCTCAGCTTTCTATTGCTCCTTTCTAACCAGTTTGTACTCCTCACTCTTTTCTAATTAATCTTTTTACAGTTATGTAGCCCCTTGCACATCAGTGGCATTTCCGCCTTGCTCGGGGTGAAATGATTAAAAAAAAGACTGACTGGGCAGAAGATTATCCCACAGTAGGTTGCCATTGATTTCTGCTGTTGACTGGTTGCCAGCCAAAGCTATAGATCTCAAACTCTCCTATTATTTTACCCATAATTGGAGGGAAGAAACGGATTAATACTTTTCCCAAGTGTATTTGCGCGTAAGTGAATGCAAGGAAATCAACTGGAATTCGAACTCGGCTCTCCGATTTGTTGTTCCGAGTCGATATACACTGCACCACAAGGCACATCCTTAGTTTCATTAGGCAACACATTAATAAGCAGCATGATGATCTTAGCAATATTAAATAGTTACTCGCATACAATACCAAAATACTAGAAAATCAAATAGTAAAATAAACTTATGATTCTTGAAGCAATATACACTCAACAAAAACAATCATTAATTAATAAATATAATTATAACTGTAAAGAACGCACCCCTAAATGTGTATATAACACACATGCAGAGATCGAACATTGATTACATCACAACACTCTGCCTATGTTACAAGACTCACTAGTTCTCCGAAAGCCACTAATTGTCTTGACCTACAGTGATGCCGAATTATGGATGTCAAAAACTTGGACCATATTTCATGTACTTTACTTCGAAAATAAATTTCAGACTATTTCTGAGTAAATGTTCTCTTTTTATGAGCAGGATGAACGTAATTTGTAAAAGTCGATAATCAGAATTAATCAGCACAAAATGTTTGTTGTTTTGTTCCATTGTTTGAGTTTTGTTTAACGGCATATCAACACCTCTGTGGGTCATTTAATATCAAAAAGGTTGAGGTTTACGGTATTTTTTCTTAATGTTCGGTTATAATGAGAATGTTGATTTAGTCAGATTTTAATAAAACAAATCAAAAATGTTTTGCTGAGAATTATTTTTCTTTCGAAAATGTGTTATCGTAATAATTTTTCTTCAAAAATATATTGTTGCTAATATATTTCCTTCAAAAATGTATATTTTTCTATAAAAGTTTTTTTATATATTTCAATACAACTGAATTTTTATACTTTCATAGTGTCTTGACTTCAGTTTGGAGATTAACTATATGCCCCTAACTGGGACCCTTACAGGTGCTACCACTCAGGAGTTAATACTCCTCACACTCTCCCAATCAGAGGCCTCCTGCTGGATGCAGTTTAACGTCATGTTCAGGACCATGTCTGTTGTTTTAAACAAGATTTGTGTTAAAAAAAAAAACGTTTCAGCCCAAGCAAGGCAATAGTTCTACTTGTGCGCTGGGTGGGGATACAATGAAAGAAGAACTATGGCAGATAAGAGGATAATACAGGTGATGTTATAGAAAGGGTAAAACAGACGACTGAGTCACGAAGATAGAAGATAATTGACGTTGCATTTAAACTTCAGGAGATTGTAGCTATCAGGGAAACTAAAATGCATGGAAAGAATGTAGCTATTGATTCAATGTTGATTGGTTGGTTGTTTTCTTTTTATCGCATATCAAGCTCGGCGGGTCATTTATTGCCAACTAAATTTTTTTATTGCTGGTAATAACTTCTTCTTTCAACAATTTTTTGTGTCTTTTTTATATAAGTTTTGTGTCTAGTAATGCTTTTTCTTTTCGAGTATCAAGATTCATTGAGATTTGTTCTTAAGGGCAGGGTCACTAAGTCCTACCCTGTTATTTAAACCATAACTGGAGGAAATGGACGGATTAATACCTTTCCCAAGGACACCAGTGCTTAAGTGAATACAGGGTATTCACTTAAATTCGAACTCGGCTCACCAATTTCTCTTTCCGAGCCGATATCCACTGCACCACAACCCACATCCGTCACTAAACGCTTACAGCACCTGGTATGCCAAAGCGGTCACCCATATAAGTACTGACCAGGCTCAACGTTGCTTAACTTCGGTGATCGAGCGAGAACCGGTGTATTCAACGTGATATGGCTGTAAGCCTAATTCAATGTATTCATTCCAATTGGGATTAGCTGAGACAGTGAAGCCAAGGAGGCGCGGTGGATTGCTTTGTTGAAGACCTGTGTGATCCATATTAATAGAAGGTAGAAAAGGATCCCTATAGTGGCTAAAGAAAAGTAGATTCGTTTTGGGAAGCATTCAAAATTTGCAAACCATTTCTTACTACAATCCATCACAATTCATTGTACGTCATTTTCAAGAGCAGAGACAATATTTACATTGTCAGCCAAGGCAGGTTTCTTATTGAGACCTGAGTAGACGGTGGTGTCATCTCCGTAGATGCCAACTTGGGAATTGACTACATGAGACATGCTGAATCTTTTCAGCATTGATAATAGCCACGAAACATTTGACACAAAGCAGTAACAGCCTGATAGGTCAATAGTTTTAAGTGTCACGGGTCGCTCCAGTGTTTGTAAGGCATTAACTACAAAAGAGGACTTCCAACAAGTAGGTAATCAAGAAGCAGTAAGGCAATAAAAATTTTGGAGAGGACAGGAGAGAGTTCAGGAGAACTTAAGACAATAACTGGAAACAACTTGTTTTATGGGATTCAAGCTTAGAAATAATTTTAGAAATTAGAGAGGGTTTATGTACACAAACGGCCATAATGTTAAGGCTACCTCAGTGTTTAAAAAGATTCATGTATTTCATACTATTTTTAGTATTTATTGCCAAGTGAATTAATGTAAAGGAAAATAGAATGGTTCTTTTGTTAATACTGCAAAATCACACATGCATCAAATGAATTTATAAATATTTAATAATTACCTAAATCGCAGTTTCATCAATGAAAGAATTAAGAAAATTTAGGGCGATTCGGACGAGTTCATCTTTGATTCCTTACCTTGTAAAATTTTGAAAAGTAGTAATAACAAAAGAACTATACTATTTTCATTTAGAATTATCCACTTAGGAATAAATACCAAAAATAAGTATGAAATACACCATTTCTTAAAAAAACTGGGTGGGGGGCTAATAATTATAGGAGGCAGTGTGTATATCACTCAGTTGGGCCAGTTCTAGGAGGGAAGTCGGATGTGGGTACGCCAGATGAGTCCACTCTTAAATTGTAAATGAGTGTTTGAGCAACTGCTGTGAATATTAGAACCTCAAAGTTTTTGGGTAGTGGAACGATCGAAGGTTTGCTGCTGTTTAGCACACTTTTACAAAGCCACCAGTAGTTCTAAAGGAAAAAGCTTGAGGGATGCTATATGTTGCTTTATTTCATTAGCAAATAACAGCTTAGCATCATCCAAGACACGCCTGCATTCATTCTGAGCAGAGACAAACAAGCGCCATTATATTATTAAGTATTACATATTGTGTTTCATTCTCTTCAAAATCTACGTTAAGGAGGTGTGAAAATGACTAAAGATGAAATATCACGTCAATACATTGCAGATTTTCTTGTGATCTTATTAAATATCTCAAAATCCATAGCAGGAACAACAGTCCAGATGTAACACCAATATACAATATATTGACGATTATTCGATTTATAAATGTGTAAGAGAAAATTTTCTAGCACGATGCATATTTTCTAACAGCAGACGCAGCAAGTGAATCAATATAATTTTACCATTTCATGTCAATAGAAAATGTTAAACTGCGAAGGCGAAATTATTCACTTTCTATGATTCTTCTTCTTCTTCTTCTTCTTCTTCTTCTTCTATGTGCTTTGTCATTTCACGACGTAGACATTCATGGCCTTCCACATCTCCATATCCATGGTAGCTTTTAGCACGTTTTCTCCTGTTAAGCCACGCAACCGCCGTTCTGTCATCCACCTGCTCAGGCCCTTCAAATATGTTATTTGCTGCTTCCCTCTGTCTTTTTTCCCTCTATCTGGCCTGTTAGTATCAGGTTCCCCAAGTCTTCCTTCATTATTTCATGTTCCAGAAAAGCTTCTCTAAAGTGCTTAAAAGTGAGTAGTTTTACTTTGAAAGCGTTGAATGTAACAAACTATTTATCGCTCCGGTTATCTACAGTTATTAGGCCATTTTTTCATATCAGCTTTCAATTTGACATTATCGAACAAATCAGATTAAAACTTGATTAAATAGTTGTATCATCAACATAGATAACAGGTGAGAAGTGACTACATCGGGAAGATCGTTGTTGAAACTTGGAATATCGTAACTCCCAGGATAGAGCTCTATAGGACACCATCATTAATACAAAATATGGCAACCGTTCAAGATAACATTCACTTCGTGATCTGATAAGAAAGATTGGATCTTATCAAAAATGAATCCAGAAATAGCATAACCTTTTAACTTGTAAAAAAAAAACGGCTCTTCCTTATTTGTAGGCTAAGCTTGTAAGTTTTTACAATGTTTTATTCTATATCGAAAGATCTACACTGTATGAATACTAAAAGAAAAGTATTTTCTTGATTCTTAGTTAATGTAACGTGTATCAAATAGCTATTAATTTATATATACACACACACAGACACACACACACACACTCACATATATATATATATATATATATATATATATATATATATATGAAATATCCCTTTTGTCACGCTAACATGGGGTTGGACTATTATGTTTTTTCTTTTATCTTAATGCAAGATACTCAGTAGTAGGTACATTCATTTATATAATTCGTCGTCATTTTAGACGACACGGGCCCACTAATATATTCTTCTACAATACAATATCTGTGTCTCTTTTACAAATACTTTCACGTCTACTGTTCCGATGAAATTAGCTTACTGGTGCCCCCTATATATGAATTTACTCGAGCCACAAGATTAGCAACTAGATCCCACTCTTTTACTGTGAAACCAATAAATTGTAAACGCCAATTCTACTCCAACAGCTTCTTTTCTCGCACTTCCCGCCTGTGGAATTTCCTTCTGTTTACTAGCTTCCCCGACGGCAACAACCTTCCAGAATTTAAATATAAAGTCAATAGTCCTCTCCTATCTCACTAACCTGCATTCTCTCTCTAATGCTCCTTTCTACGTCCACTCCACATCATTCTCTTACTCACTTCCTGACAATCCCTATAACTTGTCACTCTTTCTCATAACCTTATTCTTATGACACTTTCTCCGTCCACTCCACTCTCATCAGTATTCTCATCCTTCTCTTACCCACTTCCTGACAATCCCTATAACCTGTCACTCTTTCTCATAACTTTCTCTTATGATCCTTTCTCCGTCCACTCCACTCTCATCAGTATTCTCATCCTTCTCTTACCCACTTCCTGACAATCCCTATAACCTGTCACTCTTTCTCATAACTTTCTCTTATGATCCTTTCTCCGTCCACTCCACTCTCATCAGTATTCTCATCCTTCTCTTACCCACTTCCTGACAATCCCTATAACCTGTCACTCTTTCTCATAACTTTCTCTTATGATCCTTTCTCCGTCCACTCCACTCTCATCAGTATTCTCATCCTTCTCTTACCCACTTCCTGACAATCCCTATAACCTGTCACTCTTTCTCATAACTTTCTCTTATGATCCTTTCTCCGTCCACTCCACTCTCATCAGTATTCTCATCCTTCTCTTACCCACTTCCTGACAATCCCTATAACCTGTCACTCTTTCTCATAACTTTCTCTTATGATCCTTTCTCCGTCCACTCCACTCTCATCAGTATTCTTATCATTCTCTTACCCACTTCCTGACAATCCCTATAACTTGTCACTCTTTCTCATAACCTTATTCTTATGTAATTTCCTACACAACAGTTGGAGTAAAATGCCTTGCTTGGGGCGATATAATAATATATTTTATAAAGACTTAATGAAAGCATCAAATTTCTCTAAACGGTACTTGGATATATCATCCGATCATATATGTTTACCCTACTCTGTTGAAAATCAAGACTATTCTACAATGGTCAAGCATGAATTAAAAAAATCAAACAAAGGCACATTCGATGTGTCACAAGAATTATTTGACGGAGCTGAAATTTTGGAATTGATAGAAATACATATTCTAAGTAGAATTAATGGAGTAATTCACATAGACAACAACGGATTATACAGCGATGACAGATTAATGATAGCACCGGACAATAAAAGAGAGAATGACAGAAAAAAAAATGCTTTTCAAACTTTTCAAAGATTTAGACTTTGAAATATTAGTTGAAACAAATAAGAAGGTAGTCCAATATTTAGATGTAGAATTGAATTTACAAACCGGCAGTGTCTCTCCATATATGAAAAACTAATACAACTTTAAAGTACGTAAACACAAAATCTAATCATCCCACAAATATAGACATTCAAAAAGGAATAAAACACAGGCTATCAATACATTCAATTTTTGATGAAAAGAAAAACAAATATGAAAATTATCTAAATGAATCTGACCATAAGAACAATTTAGAATAAAAACCCCAGACAAAAAAAAATAAAAAAAATAAAAAAATAATAGCAGAAATCGAAATATTATTTGGTTCAACCCACCATTTAACTTAGAAGTAGAAACCAAAACAGGGCAATTTCATTGGTAAATTTTTGATTTGTTCCCCGAAGGCCTTTACCCTTTCAAATCTTTCGAAAATATCCTTATTTCCGTGCAAATGTAAATGCTAAACTTAAATCGATAATTGTTTATTGATGAAAACTAGCTTTTTTCAAGTTAACGACCGGAGAAATATCGAACTTCTTGTCACTGTTTATCTCACCCTGTAACCACGCATCAAAAATATTATTCACTGCAGAATGACTTTACACGTAGTTTACCGATTTTTCGGCCTTTTTACTTACTTTTTGCAATTACTACGCAGACATTGAGTTCCGAAACCAAACAAATCGAGGAGTAATTGCTAAAATGAAGTAAATAGACCTAAATAAGTATCCTAACCTCAAGTCATTCAGCGGTGAATCAGATATGAGAACGGTGGTAAGAGGTGAGATATAGTCCGATTTTTCTGGTCGATAACATGAAAAAAGGTAGGTTTCTTCAATAAACAATTATTGATTTGAGTTCAGCATATATATTTGCACGGAATTAAAGATGTTTTGGAAAGATTTGACGGGGTAAAGGCCTTCGGGGAACAAATAAGAAATTTACCGTTTCTTTTAAATTAATCAGTAAACACATCCCAAGACAAAAAATTAGATAAAATCTTCAATAGTAATTCAATCAAATTAAGGAGTAGCTGTACAAGTAATTTAACAAATTATATAAAAGCACAACATCAGAAACCTAAATTACAATGTACAAAATAACTACATCAACAAGGAATCTAACTGTAGGGACAAAACAAATGCCCGCTTAATAGATTTTCTACAATCACTCACTTAGTTATGTGCTATACGTGACACACACTTGGGCGATCATGTCTCAAAAGAGACATGACTGACTGGGCAGAATATTATCCCGCAGTAGGTTGCTATTGATTTCTGCGGTAGACTGGTTGCCAGCCAAGGCTATAAAACCCAATCTGTCCTGTTATTTAACTCATAACTGGAGGGAAGAGACAGATTAATACCTTTTCCAAGGGTATTTGCGCGTAAGTGAATGCAAGGAATTCAACTGGAATTCGTTCCGAGCCGATATCCACTGCTACAAAGCACATCTACAAGAGAACTTATTTCCAAAGCATAGCTAGATAACATAGATAGACAAAGAAAAACATACTTTGGTTCTACAAAAGACATGTTTTAAAACAGATGGAATAATCATAAATCTACATTTATACTGGAAAACCTCAAAAATTGTACGAAAACTTTCGATTGTTTAAAAGTTCCCGTTGCACGTTCGCAAATAATCCCTATTCTTGCGTTTAAAAAACGGAAAAATCAATTATTGTAAATCGCCTGAAGATACTGAAAGTTTGAAACCTAGGTTGCGGAAATAACTCATTTTCAAATGAAAAATATCCAAAGGTTCTACAATATAAATGTATTAAACGCTTTTTAATTCAACTTTATACTAGTCTGATTTAATTATAACCAAGAACTAACTTTGCGTAGATTTCGTAGTTACTGAACAAAGTTAACTACCAAATCTCTACAAACATTCTCAAACAATAGATAAAAGAAGCGGTTGGTTATCCAAATGGCCTTCCAGACGTAATAATTCTCGCCTCCACTCTCGCGGGGTCATGTGAGACGCCACAAGCTGTAGTGCGATTTTCGCTTCTAGCACGCACGAACGTGTTCGCCAATCTTCCATACTAACAAAATAGACGACTAAAATTATCTTTCGTCTGCGAACTCCTTCTTCTTCTTCCATGTGCCCTGTCCCTTCAGGACGTAGGCGATCATGGATCTCCACGTCTCCCTATCCCTTGTGGTTCTTAGTATGTTTGCTCCTGTTGCTCCTGGCAACCACCGTTCCGTCATCCACCTGATCAGACTCTGCAGATATGTTATCCGCTGCCTTCCTCTGTCTCTCCTTCCTTCTATCTGACCAGTCAGTATCAGGTTCTCCAGGCTCTCCTTCCTCATTGCATATCCCAGGAACTTCAGTTGTCTCTTCCTGATGCTCAGCATCAATTTCCTTTTTGTTGCCATTCTTTCTAACACTTCGTCGTTGCTTGTATGCTCAGTCCACGATATCCGTAGCATCCTTCTGTAGAACCACATTTCGGCCGCTTCCAGTTTTGTCCTCATTTTCGATGATATTGTCCAGCATTCACAGCCGTACTGAAGAACTGACATCACGTAGCAGTCTAGCACTCTTTTCTTCGTTTCTATTGAGATTTTCCTGTGTGTTAGTATTTTGCTCATCTTCTGGAACGCGTCCTTTGCCATGCCAATTCGCCTTCGGATCTCCGTGTCGCACTTTCCATCTCCTGTTAGAACACTTCCTAGGTACTTAAATTCTTGGACTTGTTTGATTCTGTTATCCCCCACCTGTATTTGGCATTTTGGGTTGTATCTTTTGCTGATGACCATGCACTCAGTTTTATTAAAGTTTATTTGTAGTCCCTTCTTGTCACTCTCCACTGCTACTTTCTGTATGAGATCTTGCAGTTTCCTTTCCGTGTCCGCAATCAGTACTGTATCGTCCGCGTATCTTATGTTGTTCAGGTTGTGGCCTCCAATAATAAATCCTGGTGTGTCATCTAGGGTCCTCAAAATATTCTCGCTGTATAGGTTGAACAAATCCGGTGAAAAGACACATCCTTGTCTTATGCCTTTTTCTATCTTTGTGTATCTACTGAGGTCGTTACCTGTCCGTATGCAGGCCGTTTGCTGCCAGTAGAGATTCTTGATTATTCTTATATCTTTGCCGAAAATGTCGAGGTTGCCTATCATTTCCATCATTTCTTTGTGTCGTATTTTGTCGAATGCTTTCGCGTAATCAATGAAGCATAGGTACAAGTCTTTCTTCATTTGTAATGCCCTTTCAGAGAGCATCCTAATCATGAATATGGCGTTCCTTGTTCCAGTGTCTTTGACGAACCTGCACTGTTCCTGCCCTATCTCTGGCCTGATTCTGCTTCTCGCTCTATTCATCAGGATTCTGACAATCAGTTTTGTGATGTGACTCATTAAGCTGATAGTTCTGTGTAGTTCACACTTGTTTGCACCTGGTTTCTTCGGCAGTGCTATAAATATCGACTTGCATAGGTCGTCTGGTATTATTCCGCTGCTATAAATTTCGTTTATTATGTCGGTAATCTTTTCTATGCCATATTCTTCTAAGGCTGTCAGCAGCTCTATCACTATGCCATCTGGGCCAGGTGCTTTATTTCTGTTCATTTTGGCCATTGCAGCTTCCACTTCGGATTTTAGTATTTCCGGTCCATCCATCTCCTTGTGTATTCTCGGTTGTTCTCTCTTGTCGCCAAAGAGATCCTTTATGTATTCTTCCCATCGCTGGAGTATTTCCTCTTTCTCTACTATGATTGTCCCTTCCTTGGATTTTATCTCTTTGATAATGGCTGATGTAAGCCGAAATCGCAGAAAGTATTAAAAAACACATGTATCAATATCGTGATTTTCTTTCCTTTTTTGATTATAATGATATTCACTTTATCAGACGATATGAAAAACTTTTACATATTATAAATTGACAAAACCTGTCTATATTTTGTAATGAAACATGCATCAATGAAAAAGTTTTTTTTAATCATATCACCCCGAGCAAGGCAGTAACGCCACTGATGTGCAGGGAGCTACGTAAGAGTGAAAATATTGGGAAAGAGAAAGCCGGAAAACACATCCTGAACAGGGAACAAGGGATGAGCCTCTCTACCTGTTCAATAGACGAGGGTGGAGTGTGAACCGGGCGATAGTTTAGTCTATCTACTACAATTGAAAAAAAAAAAAGAAAAAAAGAAAAGAGTGAAAAGGTTGGAAGAGAGAAAACCGGAAACCACATCCTAAACAGGGAACAAGGGATGAGCCTCTTCACCTGTTCAATGCCTATATATATATATATATATATATATATATATATATATATATATATATATAACAGTCTTTGTTATAAAAGATAGTATTGGCAGATTTCGTTTTACTTAGAGCAGAAAACCATTAAAATCCTCCAAATCTCTGTTAACAATTGAAAAATTGTTTTTAATTTCACAACTGAATAATGAATAATTTGTCGAAGTCCTTTCAAATATCTAATGCTATGGTCCTTGTTGTGTGTGTATGTCGTCAAGGGCTTCACTATATCTTTGCGCAATGGTAATTAAGACGTCATCAGTTTATCGCGTTTGTCATCTAACTTTCAGCTTAAGGAAATGATCGAGGGGAATAGCTTTGCCTTGTCCGTCGAGGAGGTTATTACCTCGTGGCCATTTATGGTAATGGACACAACCGCTTTGACTATGTTCATAATGTACTGGGTTAGCTTCCGGAATTCGCGAGATTCAATTTGTTTCTTTTCAACCTTGTACTAGAAAGCTGGTGCATTTGCGTTTTCCAGAACATTTTTACAGCGGTTGCAGTTGGTTCCGAAAGTATTAAAGGCCTGATTACACCACGATAGACTTTTGAAATAGTGATTATGGTGACCTCTGGCTGCAAAGCATTCAGGGGTAAACTAGAGCTGACTGATTTGGGATGGATTTGTTTGTATAAATCACCGAATTCCAGAAAAGATCGGTTCGGAGATTTGTGCAGCACGTTAGAGAGCAGAAGTTCGAAGAAGCTTTATGACCGAAAGCTATCTTAGTCATCAGTCTATTAGGTTTGTCAAAGCTAATACTGCTTGTCTAACAGGAGGTCGTTTCTATCTAGGTGCTCAACGACATTCCTTTTGAATGCCTAAAAAATCTTTCTAGTAATACTGAGGAGACTAATGAATCGAAGGGGAGGATCTTGGTCGGCATTCTTGAAGCTCTGGCATATGCTTGCTCCTGTCCACATTCTTGGGAATAATTTCTCCTTCAAGAAGCGGTTAAGTAACCTTTCTAGTCTCGTGGATAATTTGGGGTTGATTATTGTAATTTTACCGGAAATTTGTTTGAGCCAGTGTTCTTTTGAGACGAAGGTTTTTGATAAATTTAGGGACTTCTCTTACTGAAATGACAATAATAATTATATTAACGAGATTGTGCTCACTGAGACATGGGAGGTTGCGTAGTGGATGCTCTTTGTCATATAAACCTCAACTTGAGACAACGATCGAGACAAAAAGCTTTGCCTTGTCTGTCGAGGAGGATATTAATAAATTGTTCACAAGTGAAGAATATGCAAAAGTTCTACAATATAATTCTATTGAACTATTGAAAACTTTTTAATACAAAAGTACACTGGTCTAATGTTATTATGACCAAAAACAAAGTAATTAAACAATATATATATATATATATATATATATATATATATATATAGAGAGAGAGAGAGAGAGAGAGAGAGAGAGAGAGAAAGAAATACATTAAAATTTCAAGCAAATTAATTTCAATATGGGTTAGAACCGCCTTTAGCAGAATTACAGCTTGAATTCTGCGTGAGACCAAAGTTTGAATCATTTCCAGAGAAACTTTTTATCGATTAACAATGAATATATGTATTGTTCTGTCTATGTATATATCAAAAAGCTAACAATAATATTAGCGTTATTAAAAACCAATCAAAATGCCAATACTCAACAATATTAAATATGAATATGGTCAAAATGTACTCACCATGTATCGAATATAATACAATCCTATTAATTCCCATACATACACCAAACAACTCATACATTCAGTAAAAATTAAAATGAGTATATATCCTTGATAATGGCTAAAAGTATTGCCATATTTGCTTAGTGAAATAAAACATTCTGATAAATTTTATATAACTTACGTTCTGAAAAGAAAAAAATGAAGCCAATTACAAAATTATATAGAACACTTAACCATATCTCCTTGTCTGTTATCTTAATAAAACTTGCATAAAAGAGAGATTTCTTTCTTTCTCTCTCTTTCTTTAAAATGTAAGTAGCGAAAATAAGAGGGGTTTAATTGATAATTGTTAAATGTAATATTACGGCGGATAGAAGGAAATAAAGAAACAAGCGTAAAAAGAGTGATCTGTATCAATCTGGGTCTAAAAATTTAAGTAAGTATTCCTTTTACGACAGCATGTTTTTTTTAATCGTGTCACCCCAAGCAAGGCATTCCACTGCCACTATAGCGCAGGGGGTTACATAGAGGGATTGGGTATAGGAAATGTCAGAAAGAGGGTGATAGACGACTTAGGATGTACATAGGGATTTGGAGAGAGTGGGTGTGAGTTAGTGTGTTAGGAGGTGTCTATTGACCTTACATTTAAACTCCTGGCGGTTGTAGCTGTCGGGGAAGCAAGCATGCGGTAAGGAATTCCACAGGCGGGAAGTGCAAGGAAAGAAGCTGTTGGAGTAGAAATTGCTATTATATTTCATCGGATTCACTGTAAAAGGGTGGGACCTAGTTGCCAATCTAGTATCTCGTACAACTTCACATCTAGGGGGCACCAGTGATTTAAGTTCGTCAGAGCAGAAGCCATGAAAGTATTTATAGAAGAGGCACAGGGAAGCCACGTTACGCCGGTGAGAGAGATACTGCAGGCGGTCAGCCAAGTCAGTATCAATCACATTACAGATTCTTCGCTGTATTTTGTCAAGAACCCCAAGGAGGATAGAAGGGGCACCCGACCAGATATGGCATACACGGGCGGATGGTGGATTTATATAATTGCAGGATAGATTCAGGCGGAAAGAATTTCCGGGCCCTTCACAGAGAGCCGACTTTCATAGCTTCGGATTTAGCAATGGATTCGACGTAGTCATTCCACTTGAGGTCCGCTGAGAGTGTCAGGCCTAGCAAGCGTAGTGATTTACTCTCTGGGAGGCAAGCCTGTTCCATGCTAATGGGAGGGAGGTGCGGTTGTCTGTGGTGGTTAATTGACAGCAGCCTCGTTTTGGAAGAATTGAATTTTACGAGCCATTTCTTACCCCAATCCACCACGGATTAGAGGTCCTTCTCAAGCTCGGCAGCGTGGTTTGCCATGTCACCAACACCAGATTTTTGATCGAGGCGAGATTAAACTGTGGTATCTTCGGCGTACATGCCTACTTGTGATCTTATGTCATCGGGGAGAACATTGATATAGATTAGAAAGAGCGTAGGACCTAGGATAGAGCCTTGGGGGATACCAGCGTTTGTAGGGTAGTCCTGGGAGGCATGTCCGTTTAATACCACCTTCAGTGTGTGGTTAGAGAGGAATGACCGGATTAAGTCCAACAAAAGTCCAGTTATGCCATAGCTTCGCAGTTTCCGTAGAAGGCCGGCATGCCATACTCTGTAGAATGCTTTAGAGATATCCAAGGCGACGGTTCGGGCTTCACCATTCTTGTCGAGAGCCTGGTATATATACTTGGTGATGGTCGTTAGCATATCAGAAGTAGACCTGGTGAAGCGGAAGCCATACTGTTTGTCCGAGAGGAGCCCGTGGGTTGTGAGATGCCGAACGACCTCGGCATTGATAATGGCTTCGAACACTTTGACAAAGATCGCAAGAAGGCTGATGGGGCGGTAATTTGCGGGGTCCGAGGCTTCACCAGTGTTCTTGAATATTGGAAGACTTCCAACAGGCAGGAAAGCAGGAGGAAGATAGGCAGAGTTTGTAGAGCTTAGAAAGGATAGAGGAGAGTTCAGGGGCACAATTCTTCAAAATTTTGATTGGGGTTCCATCCCCACCACTCGCTTTGTGAGGGTCCAGTTTTGAGATTATGGTTGAAATCAGCGAGGGCGTGATGTGAACATGGGCCTCAGCTCTAGATAGAAAATCGGGTGTATGTATTCCAGACGAATCCAGAGTCGAATTGGTCGAGAATCTATGGGCAAAGCATTCAGCTTTGTCCACTGAGGAAGGTGAGGATCTCAAACTCCTTTATTAGTGGGGGTATTGAGGACTTACTCTTGCTAAGCACGCGTTTGCAGAGGCGCCAGTAGTCTTTGGTACCGAACTTGGAGTTGTGGTCATTAAATCATTTTTCTTATCAAGTAAATTTTGATTCTTGATATGGGTTAAGATGACAAGTTTTTTCTGAGAGACATAGATTACATTTACCTTCTGTAATGTTTGGACTTATCTAAAATATTCCAGCTAATAATTATTTCCAAAGTAAAATTTAACAACATTATGAATTCATGCTCTATAAACAATACTTTTTGACCTACACTGGCCATACAATAGACAGACTTTATCTTTTCGGTAGCTGAAATACTTTTTAGAAAGATCATTTTCGGTATTAGTTAAGTGACGATTGTTGTATATATGGGCAAAATATTTATTTGATATCAAAGCATTATGTGGTGAAATGTATTTATCTATGTTTGTAACGTAACTATAACGAAAATTGACATTTTTAATGTGAGTGAATTGTAGAAATGTTTATGAATTAAGTTAAGGAATAGTTTACCAATGTTAGTTTGTACGTTACGACTGAAAGGTTGGTAAAACCAAATAATATTACGTTTTCGTGGTTTCTGCATATTTCTGCCTACGTAATTTTTAACGGAGTATTATAAACTAGTGATGAGTTAATTATTTTCTAAATCCTTAATGTATTAATTTTCGATAATTGTTAATGTATGTGTGGTTCTGCGAGTCCTTAGTGTATGGTCTGTACAGGACATTGCTCAAGTTGAGTTGTGCCATAGACGTAGGATAATATGAATATATATATATATATATATATATATATATATATATATAATACAGCGCTGTTCATTCATCGGGAACAGTTTTATTAACACCTGAATAATAATACTATACATATGTACACCGTCCTCATATATATATTTATTAATTTATGTCATTATGTTTATATATATATATATATATATATATATGCATATGCATATGCATATGTATATAAGCAATTCACCGTTTCAAACACACGCACACACTCATATATGTATACATACTAGCAGTATAGCCCGGTGGTGCACGGATGTAATGAAAGCTTGAAAACTAATCCATGGTCCTGGATCTCAGACTCTTTGGACGTTGGCACGAAAGTCTGAAAGACAATAGTTGTTTCCAGTTAAAGCAAAACCGTAGACCGAAAGAAAAATGAATGGATATAAATCGAATTTTGAAGTTTGAGGAGAATCGGATAAAAATTGTGGGTTTGTATAAAGGACATACAGACAGATAAACAGACACACACACAAACATCTTGCCTTTTATATATATATATATATATATATATATATATATATATATATATATATATATATTAGATCGTCTGCACTATTGTATGAACTGCAGCCTTGAGACTTCTGAATATCGTTTCTTATGTCTTTGTCTATGAGTGTATCAAATTTTATTAAAATCGGACCACTCTAAAACTCGATTTTTTCGATTATCAATTTTACATATTTATCGGGAGTATCTCGACATAGAACCCAGCTAAGAACACTCGCAGACGCTTATAGTACAACTGTGTAAATTTTCAAGAAAATTTGTTCGGCCGATTCGGAGTCTATAGGTAACGGACACACACAGAGACAAATTTTCATTTATAAAATAAGTTTATATATATATATATATATATATATATATATATATATGGGGAGAGAGAGAAAGATACATTTTTTACATCAACGTTTAGTGTTTGTAAGTCATTTTTATTTAATGTTAATGGTTATTGGACAGGAAATTGGCATAGGCGAGCCGAATTCAACCTTCAGCTAAGTTATTGTGTCTATGGAGAAGTGAATAAACAATGTCTGATCTTCTTAGCCCTAGGCAGTGACAGGAGCTGAAGGACTAAATTAAAAAGAAATCATGGAGAACATAAAGAGGCACCTTCCCGTATATATTTTTTCAAGATGTTATGTCAATTCATGCATATTAAAGAAAAATATTATTTTCGGGTAATGTATCAGTTTTACTTTCTCTGGTAATCTACTAACTCTGAAACTGATAACATCGGGAAAATTGTTGATGAAGATCAAAAACAGTGTAGTTCCGAAGATAGACACCTCGAAAAATTCTCCATTAATTTGAAATTGAACGAGAATCGTGCCCATTCAACACGACCTTAAATAAACAATTTATGTTGAAGTCAAATATTTGTCTAGAAACACCGTGTCCCTTGTCGAAGAGCTTTGAGCCAATTTGGGCCCGAGCTTCGGCATTCTTATCTAAATTTCGATAAGGAAATCGTTAACAAAACGAATGTAGACCATGAAAAAGGAAAATTATATTTCTATCCGAAATGAGTTCGTGTGATTGTAAGATTCTTAACCAATTCGTCATTAGTTAGGGTGACTGGTAAAAGTTAATTTTAGAGGCAAGAAAATTTAAATTTAGGGCGAAAATTAGAATAGAGGCATATATTTCATAAATTTGTTAAAAGTATGTAAACAGAGGAGGACTTCCAAAAAGTTAGTAAACATGAAACAGTGAGGTATCACGGTTTTTCATTGACTTTGTTATGTAGATTTTTTCATATATATAACAATAGAAATGTTTTTATTTCAGAACACTTTCGACACATTGTAGTCGTGTTTTTAAGTGATTTTATTCAGAGTTGATTTTCTTCGTTTTTTTACTTCATTAGCGCTTTCATTAATTTTAAGCATTTTTTTTTTTTGCATATTTATTATATTAAGAGCCGCTTTTCTTGTTTTGTAAGTAAATACTTATCACTCAGACTTTTTGTCCCCGAAATTATTCTCTCTGTTTTCAAGACAACTTTTAATGTACTTTGAAAGGAAAAAAAAAAGAAGAAACAATTAACAGAGATTTGGCTTCTAATATTTCGCTAAAAACAGCTGTACTAATCAAGACAAGTAATTTTTTATATTGAGATCAATCGAGAAAGACATATCTTATGACAAATATCGATTGATAGTTCTCTGTCGGCTTGCTATTTTGCCATGAAAGAAGAAATTTTCTTAACCTATAATTGTGAATGGACATTTCTGCGAGTTAAACTAATTAATTTCTGCGAGTTAAACTAATTTCTGTTTGTTAACATGTTAACTAACAAATTTCTAATTTGGATTTGTTAATTTATCTCTATTAGTTAACATAATATATTTTAGTGGTATTAAGTATTGAATATTTATATTAGAAAAGTATAATCACGGGGATTTTTTTCTAAAACTATAATTAGTACCGGGAATTTTTTGTCATTTCATCCGAAGCAAAGTGGCACCGCCACTAGTGTGCAGGGGGTTCCAGCGAGAGAAAAGACTGGGTACAAGGGTTATGGAAGAAAGGGTAAAAGATAATAAAGATTTAGGAAGATAGACAACTGAAGTTGAATTTAAATATTTGAAGATTGTAGTTATCAAGGAAGCAAGTAAACGGAAGGAATTTCCAATGATGGGAAATGAGTGGAACAAAAACTGTTGGAGTAGAATTGGTAATTATATTTAATTATGTAAACAGTAAAATGGTGGGACCTAAGTACCAATCTAGTAGCACGCTTAAAATCACACAGACAGGGAACCACAGCAAAAGTAATACTCGAGTGATGAATATCTCATATTTTATTTTTTTAATAGAAACCCGTTTTAGGTTGGATTTGTCGTTGGCTTGATCTCGTATCTTTTATGATAATGGTGCTGATGACTATATCCACGGTTAGGGGTTCAAGTTCAGAACTAGAAGCTTCCAGTTCGGCTAAAATCTCATTCCGCTATCCGTTTTCTATCGCAGTTTGGTTTTGCAAGGGTTGTTTGTAGGTGAAAGAAAATCAGAATGAAAGAAAGTGCGGAGGACGGGACATACTTTCAGGTAGACAACATTTTACCAGAAAGTGACACTGAAATGTGACTTCACGATATTCTTCTAAAATACAAAGACATGCAGAATCCATTTCTGCCTAATCTTCTTCTTCTATGTGCTCTGTCCCTTCAGAACGTAGGCGATCATGGCCTTCCACGTTTCCCTATGCCTTGTGGCGCTGAGCACGCGTTCTCCTGTTACACCATGCAACCCTCGTTCCGTCATCCACATGATTTGGTCCTTCAAATATGTTATCCGTTGCTTTCCCCAGTCTCTTTTTCTCTCTATCTGGCCTGTTAATATCAGGTTCTCCGTGCCCTCTTTCCTCATTGCATGTCCCAGAGACTTCAGCTATTTCTTCCTGATGCTCGATATTAATTTTCTTTTTGTTTCCATCATTTCTAAGATCTCATCATTGCTCACATGATCGATCCATGATATTCGCAGCATCCTTCTGTAGAACCACATTTTAGTTGCTTCAAGATTTTCTTTCATCTTTGATGATATTGTCCAGCATTCACTGCCATATTGAAGAAGGGACAGTACATAGCAATCCAGTACTCTCTTGTTTCTAGCAAAATCTTCCTGTTTCTTAATATTTTACTCAACTTCTGGAATTCTTCCTTCGCCATGCCGATTCACCTTCGGATCTCGGCGTCGCACTTTCCGTCTTCTGTTATAACACTTCCCAGGTATTTAATGTTTTTTTTTACATCACCTAAAAAATACCTGTGTTAAGTAATTCTCTCTCGTTCTCTCACTTTCCCTGTTTCACTTTTCACTTATTGGTATGGTTCTTTTACTTTTACGATATTTCAACCTCAACGTGTCATTAAGGTATTTTTTATACAATAGATTCCTATGGATTTAATGTTCACTATTTATAATATATTAGTTTGTACATCAGTTATCATTGTCGTATTATTGTAAAGAGAGTTCTTGTAGAATTTTTTTAGTTTATTTTTTTACAGCATATCAATCTCAATAACTTATATCATGCCGACAATATTTTTAGGACAAATTCGTATGAATACATTATGTATTTTTTTTGCAAAAAATCAGGTTTCATTGACGTATTTTTGTAAAAAGTGTTTTATCGAGCGTTAGATGCATTGATGGTAATATGTTGTTTTTTTTCCTTTTTTTTTAAAAAAAAACCTATTGCTGTTAATATTTTCCTCCAAACTATTGCTTCTAATTTGTTTTCTCAAAACTGCATCGTACGAGGTTTTGGAAAGGATTGAGACGAAAAGGAAATTAATACTGAGCATCAGGAATAGACAACTAAGTTCTTGGGACATGCAATGAGGAAGGAGGGCTTGGAGAACTTGTTACTAACAGGCCAGATAGAGGTAAAAAGAGACAGAGGAAAGCAGCGGATAACATATTTGAAGGACCTGATCAGGTGGATGACGGAACGAGGATTGCATGGTGTAACAGGAGAAAGCGTGCTAAGAGCTACTAGGGACTGCAAGATGTGGAAAGCCATGATCGCCTACGTCCTGAAAGGACAATGGCACATAAAAGAAGATTGTTCGTAATATTTTTTCAGATATGTACTACTGGTATTTTTACTGTCAAAATCTAAGTTTATGCTTTCATAGAATATTGACAAATGTGGTGCAATGGTTATCGGCTTGAAACAAAAATCGGGGAGCCTGATCGAATTCCAGTTAAATTTCTTGCATGCATTTGCGCGCAAATACCTTTGAGAAATGTATTAATCTGTCTCTTCCCTCTAGTTATTGGTTAAATAATAGGCCAGGTTCTATAGCCTTGGCTGGCTACCAGTTTACCGCAGAATGTAATGACAACCTACTGCGGGATAATCTTCTACTCAGTCAGTCATGTCTCTTTCGAGTCATGATCGCTCAAGCGTGTATCACTTATGGAACTTAACTGAGTGCTTTGAGTGCTTTTGTTTATAATAGATGTTTCTTTTTAAACATTTCACCCCAAGCAAGACGATACTACCACTGGTGTGCAGGAAGGAACATAAGAGGAGAGTGAAAGTTTAAGCAGGAGGAGAGCGAAGAGAAAGATTGACCAGTGACAGAGGGTGTCGGAGAAAAGGATAAAGAATGGTGGGAATACCAGTGTAAAGACAGTTGTGAGGGTAGTGAGGAAAGGGAAAAGAACAAGATACAAGAGGTAATGGGGAATGGACGAGAGAAGTACTGGAGTCACGTGGACAAGATATAGTAATTGACATTGCATTTATATTCTTGAAGATTGTAGCCGTCAGGGAAGCAAATTCACGAAAGGGAATTCCACAGGTAGGAAGTGCGGGAAAGGAAGCTGATGACGTAGAATTGGCGTCTGCATTTAGTTGATTTAACTGTAAAAGTGTGGGACATTTTAACTATCTGGTTGCTCGACTAAGTTCTTGTGGAGGAGGGTTCAGTGAGCTAATCTCGTTGGAGCAGAAGCCATGAAAATATTTGTAGAATAGACAAAGGGAAGCCACGTCCCGCCGGTGAGAAAGTGGCTGGATTCAAGTTGCCTGGTCGGGACCGATCACGTTAGAGATTCTGTTTTGGAGTTGTCGAGAACACTTAGATGATTGGCAGGAGCGTCCGACCAAATATAACAATATGCACGGTCCTGGTTATGACGGTAAACTGCATCCAACAACCTATCCCTCTGATTGGGAGGTTGTGAGGAGCATGGAACCACCTCTTAATTGTTGTCCACTCTGACCCGGAGTGGTAGCAGTTATGGGCAAATAGTTAACGCCCCAAACTGAGGTCAAAACAGTATGAAAGTATAAAAATTCTTTTATAGAAATATGTACATTTTGAAGGACAAAATTACCAACAACAATACATTTTTAAAGGAAAAAAAATTATTAACATAATACATTTTTGAAGGGAAAAATACCAGCAATATATTTTTGAATACAAAACTAGACGACATCTTCAGTTTTCAAAAAAATAAAAAAAATGTAAAATTTTCATCAAAGTTAACCTTCTCATTATAACCGAAACATTTTTAAAAAATACCTTAAAATCCTACCTTTTTTGGCATTAAATAACCCACAGAGGTTGATATGTCGTTAAACAAAACTTAAACAAACGATCAAAGAAAACAACAGACATTTTGTGCTGATTAACTTTAATGATCGACTTTTCCAAATTACGACTCATCCTGCCCATACAAAGAGAAAATTCACTCACAAAAAGTCCGAAGTTTATTTCGGAAGTAAAGTATATGAAATATGGTCCAAGATATTGACTTGCATAAGTCGGCATCACTGTAGGTAGAGACAATTATTGGATTTCGAAGAACTAGTAATTCTTGTAACATATAGTGTTGTGATGTAATCAATGCTAGGCCTCTGCATGTGTGTTATATACACATTGAAGGATGCGGTCTGTACAGTTAGAATTAAGTTTATTAATTGATTATAGCTTTTGTTCAGTGAATATTGCTTCAAGAAACATAAGTCTTTTTTACTATTTGATTTTCTAGTACTTTGGTATTGTTTGCTAGTAACTGTTTAGTGTTACTACAATTATTATGGTGCTTATTAATGTGATGCCTAATGGAACTCTGCTCCGATAGGTAGCAGGTTAATCTCCGTAAAAGTGTGGTTGTTGTATATACTATGTAAGATATTTTTTATTTACACTGAAGCATTCTCCGATTAGGTAAATATACTTATACGCCGGATTGGTCTTGCATAGAAACGGAAACATATCGACACGGAACGAGGACTCAGAGAGCCGAGTTCGAATTCCAGTTAAATTCCTTGCATAACACTTACGCGCAAATACCGTTGGGAAAAGTATTAATTCGTCTCTTACTTCCAGTTATGGGTTAAATAACAGGACGGATTGGGTTCTATATCCTTGGCTGGCAACCAGTCTACCGCAGAAAGCACTGGCAAACTAATGCGGGATAATCATATACCCGGTTAGACATGTCTCTTTCGAGACATGATCGCCCAAGCGTGTATCACGTATGGCACTTAACTGAACGACCAAGAAGGATGTGTCACTTGTCCGGCACTCTTTATTGGAGCAGAAGTGACGAGTAAAACCTTTTTCCTGCCCCATGAGTTATTGATAGCATATCCTTGGTAACATCACATCATCAAAGAACTAATTAACATCGTAGAATCAATAGAATGCGCAAAAGCATTTCAGGCTTCAATATAACTACCATTATGTGAGTAAAAAAGCAAATATGTTTATCTAGTGATTTTTGTGCATGCTTTAATTTTACGCAAGAGTCTAAGAAGGCGTGTAAAATTGGTTCCTATTTTCTTTCATTTCTTCCTTTATGAATAATTTTTTAAAAGTTTCCTACTTGATTAAAGACTATATTCATTCTGTCTTAACGGCGAGAAAATACGTCGTAATAACGTGGAAAGTAGAGACGTGCAATGATTTACTGATAAAAAATAATTCTGAAAGACCTGCCCAGTTTTAGATTTCTCTGAAAAGCTGAACCCAGATTCAGTTTTAATCAGACTCTATATACAGCGGAACCTGCCGTAGCCTCCCAGCAGTGTCACACACTTTTCCCATCTCTGCACAAACTTCCGTATTCGCTCCGTGTAAAAATCTTTTGACTGATGTCTCAGCCAATCGCTCACAGCACTTTTGACTTCATCGTCACTTTCGAACTTCGTAACTTTCGTGAACGCTTTCAAGAGACCAAACAGGTGAAAGTCTGAAGGAGCAAGGTCTGGGCTGTAAGGGCGATGACAACTCGGCACTCTTCCGTTTGTGCTCTGCGGTAAGCATCTTTGGCACCCATCGGTAGCTGACCTTTGAGTAGGCAAGGTCATCATGGACAATTTTGTGTACTGTCCCAACAGATAGGCTCAAGGTCCTCGCCATGTTATCCACTGTCACTATTTTGTCAGACTGGATGAGGTCATTGACTGATTTGATCACCTCAAGAGATCTCACTTTTGTTAGCCTCTGTCCTGTCTTCATCCTCAACACTGTTCCGTCCTTCAATAAACAATTTAGCCCACTTGTAGACATTTTTTTTTGGTGGGGCTGAAACATGTGGCACTATACACAGTTGACATTCTCCTACGAATTTCAATTGTTTTGCACCCTTGAGCAACCAAAAACTTGAAAAATGACCTCTGTTCAATCCTGAAGCATGGTTCTTTTTCTGCCATCTTTGTTAATCTCCAAAACTCTCAAAGTTTTTTTTCAATCTGTAAAAAAATGAAAAAGAAGTAACGGAAAAACGTTTAAAAAAAAGTAAGCTTCTATCTGTATTAGAAGTCCTTACACAGAAATTTCACCTTATTTATTGAATGACCCTCGTATAAACGTGAATAAACTTCACGCATATACTCAATTATACTTTTCATATTAATTCATCCATTAATTTTCATATATTGTGAATGTTTCCAGATCATTACATACTAACGCGAGTTTTCACCAAGACTCTATCCTTGAAGCTACGCTGACCTTCACCAATGATGTCTTTGATGTCATCAGTTCGCAACTAGATATTTATGCAGATGACACTAAAATTTACTTTTTTCTTTTGTATCAAATTGTAATAATCAAAATATACCGAACTATTACGATTGAAAATGGCTTCCAAACAGTGTTTAACACGGACAAGAACTGGCTTGTAAATTTCGGCACTAGGTACAATTGCGATATTAATTAACCTAACAATTTTGATATGCTGTGAATATGCTCTAAACGCTTCTAGATAATTTCTTACTAAGTAAGTTTGCCCCAGGACTTTATCGCGGAAATTAGGCTGATATTGATTTTAATCTCACTGATGTAAAGGATTCTGACCTACGTATTTATCAAGTTACACTATCATTTACTCCATCCTTAGTATCAACTCAAAAAGATCTTAGTAAACCTGGATATTACTCTTGAAAATGATTTCTGATCGGTGCGTTGTGGTCCAGTGGATATCGGCTCGGAACGAGAATCCGGGGAGCCGAGTTCAAATTCCAGTTGCAATCCATTGTATTCACTTACGCGCAAATACCCTTGGGAAAGGTATTAATCCGTCTCTTCCTTCCAGTTATGGGTTAAATAGCAGGACAGATTGGGTTCTATAGCCTTGGTCGGCAACCAGTCTACCGCAGAAAGCAATGGCAACCTACTGCGGGATAATCTTCTGCCCAGTCAGTCATGTCTCTTTCGAGACATGATCGCCTAAGCGTGTATCGCGTATGGCACTTAACTGACTGACTGACTGATTAACTTGGGCAAGAAATGGCATGTAATTTTAACGCCTCCAAAACAAAACTGCTTTTATTTAATCGCCACAAAGAATCTTTTTTTCTGAATACCACCAGGATGGTTGAATTTGGACTCCAGGATAACAACACTCTACTAATTCTCTGTTCACGTTTTCAGGGACATACACCCTTGTGCATATTAATTGAAACAAAACGAATAATGTCTTCCTAGGATCTTTCACATTTACCCTGATCACGTATACGTCGTCTCTTGGCGTTCTTTTTCTCTTCCAACCGCAATTTTTTTACTTTTGTACTAGAGGACACGAATGACAGATGAAATTCTGACACCGATAATATCCAAAATCTCTCTATATGGCTTGCCGGTTTGTTCGTGCAGCGTTACAATTTTTGCAGACATTTGCCGTAAGACAACTAATCGACAGTGAGACAATAGTGTCTGGGTGTGATTAAAAGATTATACAATCACAGATGACGCAATATTGTTCAAAACTAAACGAATTTCATCATACATTCCGAAAATAGATTTATATTGCTGCACACCACTGCAAATGACCTAATCTGAGGAAAAATAGAAATCGATTTCACCCTGTCACACAAGTGGGCCTAAAACTGACCGCATGGCGAAAGGAAAGAAACGAAAGCTGTTGTTTCAAAAACTTTGTCCAAGGTTGTAAACTAGAGCGAATATATAAAATCAACTGCCATGTCGTTTGCAAGGAAAAGTGATTCTCTGTTTTGTATCACAATCGATCTTGAGCATTTATAAAATTATTTATAAGGTCCGTCCGTACATTGAATCCATGTTGACGAATCTTTTCCAGCGCTCCTGTAATACATCTCGAGAAACATGACAAACAAGAGAGAACGGTCTGCAATACAATTGGTCTTGATCAGTGTCCAGTTAGTTTTTTCACCGACGTCATGTGGCTTCGACGAAAAAGAAATACAGGATGTGCAGTAGATATCAGCTCGGGATGACAAATCGGGCAGCCGAGTTCGAATTCCAGTTGAATTCCTTGCATTCACTTACCCGCAAATATCATTGAGAAAGGTATTAATCCGTCTCTTCCCTCTAATTATGGGTTAAATAATAACACTTATTGGGTTCTATAGGTTGGCTGGTAACCAGTCTACTGCAGAAAGCAATGGCAAACTAATGCGGGATTATCTTCTGTCCAGTCAGACAAGACTCATTCGAGACATGATCGCCCAAGCGTGTTTCACGTGTGGCATTTGGCTGACTGATACAGCTTCATTCTGTCTATTCTACAGATGATAATTGCTCGGTGAACCGACAAAAGGCCTCTAAGCGTCCTACGATATTAGACTACAGGTAATCACCGTTTTACTGCTGAAATAACTCTACGCGACCTTCTACTCTAACGTATCTTTTCTTGTACTTCCTAAATGAGGAACTCTCTTCCAATTTCTTTTTTCCTGAGAACTAAAATCTGCTGTCTTCTTAAAGTTTGTTTCTTCATCGCATTTTCATCATTCCTTTCCATTTTTGATCATCTCAATCTTTTTCCCTTTTACTTCCTGTACCCCTCCGCCTTTTAGCGATATTGTCGCTTTGCTTGGGGTAAATTGATTAAAACAAAGTAACCCACCAAACTCTCTATACTATATCACCTTAGATTGATTATCACTAGTGAGGAAGTAATGGAAACGTATGTAACAGAATAGGGATACCACTGATTGGTACACGAACATTTAAATAGAGACGTACATTGAACTACACACACACACACACACACACACACACTTACACACACTCACACACACACACAGAGGATTTGAACCTGCAACACTTATCTACATAGGAAAACTCACCAATTGATCTGTCGAGTCTTCGACCTCTCGACCACAAATGACACACATTTTCGTCCCAAAAATTTATCGTAAATAATCAGGCCGGTAAAAATAAATATATATAATGTTTGATTATAAACAGAATATCTCCTTAATTACGAGTATCGATCAAAAATAATGTTCAAACAAATAATTATAAATATATATATATATATACACACACACTTTCGATCCATAACCTAACAGAGAAAAGCGCTTTAAACACTAGGTTGCCATTTATTTCTGTGGTAGGCTGGTTGCCAATCAAGTTTATAGAACCCAATCTGTCCAACTATTCAACTCATAGAGAGAGAGAGAGAGAGAGAGAGAGAGAGAGAGAGAGAGAGAGGGAGGGAGATTCTTTTTTAACAGTTGTCAGTTTACTTGAAAAGAAACAATACGGTTATCAATAAAGGAGTGTTGAAAATAAGGCAAGCAGGAATTCACCTTTCTGACAGGATTCCTTCATGGTCAGCCTATAAACTTTAGAGCCTACCCTCCCATACATAGGTCATTTACAAGTAGCAATATAAAATAGAACTGCGACTGAGATGTTCATGAATATTTTTGATCATTTACGAGACAGAAAATAAATATATATGCAACAGTGTTCACATCTTTTCTTTCATGATATTTCTCGAATATGCAGACCGATATTAAAAAATAGATATAATGTTTTATAAGTATAAAAAGCGTCTAATCAAATACGGGTAGCATTATATATTAATACCGTAGTACCTACATGTGTCACCTTCCAGAATGAGATATGAACGCACGCGCACAGACACAAAAGATTAAATATAAGAACGCTAAATGGAGTACAAACAAACAAACATGTTTAATGAAAGAAAACGTCGGAAACAAAATACAAAACGAAAAAAGAATCACTTTAATATATATATATATATATATATATATATATACACACATATATATATATATATATTTAGTATATCGAGGCAGAAAGTAATTTTCTAGACAAATGCTATTAAATATAAGAGACAATGAATGTCTATTATGTTTAATCATGAGCCGTTCTAAACGTCGTATTTTTGCTTTAATTTCAGTTGAAAATAAAGACAAAAATTCTCCAACATTTGGATAATTATTTATTGGTTTTCTTCTAAGCTTTCGGCTCACATGAGCCATCATAAGAACTGCGTTTATTATTTTTGGTAACTATTGCCGTTGCCAAGCGGAGTTTTATGTCAACACAAAATAAAATCGTCGGTGATGGTGGATTTTATAATATTTCAGTTTAAACTACCTCTCTGAAGATGGCTCATGTGAGCCGAAAGCTTAGAAGAAAACCAATAAATAATTATCCAAATGTTGGAGAATTTTTGTCTTTATTTTCAACTGAAATTAAAGCAAAAATACGACGTTTAGAACGGCTCATGATTAAACATAATAGACATTCATTGTCTCTTATATTTAATAGCATATGTCTAGCATATATATATATATATATATATATATATATATATATATATATATATATATATATATATTCAAATACTTTAATCCAAGCGGAAAAAGCAGGAAGGTAAATTTTCGTTGCTGAGGTGATGCGTTATCCCCTGTGGGGATTTCATGTCGAAAAGTACATACAACATCTTTGAATTAAACCTATTTAATATATATATATATATATATATATATATTTACTTATACATTTACATATAAATACATTATTTATATCTAAATAAATATATATATATACTTATACATTTAGATATAAATACATTATTTATATATATACATTTACATATACTTTAAAATATATATCATCTATTAAAAAATAAAAACAGAGAAAGAGAGAGTATTATTGTACTTACAGCTTGTTTGTGCTTAAATAATAATTTCAAGTCTTCCTTTGCTTGATTCTTCATCATGATTCGCCCTCAATTAAGAAAAATATTTTTATCCGTTTAATTTATCTATCAACTCAATCCTACAATTGTCACTGTGAACAACATAGCAAGTCGTAGCAAGTTTGTATAAAACAGTAATTCCTATCTAATTATTTACGTGTGTAACGCTTTTGCTGTAATGAATGAAATTTTATGAACGAAATAATTTTGCAAATGCAGTTTTCTAATGGAAGGAATAATAAGATAAAAAACAGTGAGGCAGCAAGAGAACGACAGAGAAGCAGAAGTGGTCAATTGGGAGTAGAAGGGAGACAAGCAATTCGTAACCATAATAGAGAATGGATACAAGCAAGGGGGAATGACATAAACGAAGAAAAGAGTGAACTTTATATTTATGATTATCATTGCAACATTTTGTTAAAGATAAGTTAAAATATTTAATGATGCAAAAAGGAAATTTCTACGGAATTTTTTTCTTCTGCTCGGATGAACTTAAATCACTGGTGCCCCCTAGGTGTGAATTTGCACAAGATACTACATTGGCAACTAGGTCCCACCCCTTTTCAGTGAAACCGATAAAATGTAACCGCAATTTCTACTCCAACAGCTTCTTTTCTCGCATCTCCCGCCTTTGGAATTCCCTTCCGCATGATTGCTTCCCCGACGGCTACAACCTCCAGGAGTTTAAATGTAAGGTCAATAGACCCCTCCTAACACACTAACTCCCACCCATTCTTCTCCAACGCTCTCCCTACGTACCTCCAAACTCGTCTATCACCATCCCTCTGACATTTCCTATACCCAATCGCTCTATGTAACCTCCTGCGCTATAGTGGCAGTGGACTGCCTTGCTTGGGGTGATATGATTAAAAAAAAATTAAAATTAAAAATTAAAAAAATAAAAATTACATGTGCTTATTCAATTATTAACTGAAAAATTAAAATTCATTTGAATATGAAAACAAGAAAACCATGAAATTTTTAAAGGTAATGTTTAAATCGATAAGATATGTCGGCTAAATAAATAAAAATAATAATCCATTATATCACAAAGTAATGTTTATATTTTATTTTTTGGATAAGAAAATGAGCAGGTATGGAAGCTTTCGAGAATCCTATGACGAGAGCAATTTCCTTTAAAATTAACATTCAGCCACGATTGTCGGGTAATTTTCTGTGTTTCAGGCGGTTAGATATCGTCGGATTTAATGACAGTCCTCGTTGAACAGGGAGACGAGACCGCTGGTTATGAATTTTCCCAGAGAGGAAATATATTGTTTTTTTCATAAAATTTCTTGAAAATTCAAACCAACAGATTAAAATGAATAAATCAACAAATAAACGGAATGTCTTCTCGGATATGTTTAAAGTGATAAGGTTAATCGGATTATTTAATAAAAATCCATTATTTTTCTAGAAAAACATGCGTATTTATAATTTGTTATTTGCCGAATTATAAATATTTTTATACCTTTTTTTTGTATACGTACCTAATTCTAAATATGGCCTGATTAGCAGATCAAAGGTTATTGACGGAAACAAGCACAAATGGACGATAAATGTATATTTACAAAACTTTATTTAGAAAAAGATTAAACACAGTAAGGTGTTACATCTTACGTAGGCACGTGTATATATATATATATATATATATATATATGCGGATGACTATATATATTCATCCTCAGTTGACTACACATTATATATATATATATATATATATATATATATATATAATCATCCGCATCATATACACACATGTACATATACACATGGATATGGCGCGTATAATCATATGCGCTAAAAAGCCTGCCTTCTGCCACCGGCAGCCCATAGCCCAGAGGTAGAGTCGCCGACTGACGCCAATTCGACCGGGTTTCAATCCTCGGTTAAAAAGCAATCGGAGTCTAACGGTACTGATTAGCTGTCATACAGCGAAACAGATCTGACTGCGGATGACATTATATATATATATATGTATATATATATATATATATATATATATATATATATATATATATGTATATACACGCACATATATAGTTCTTTTTTTGTATACGTACCTAATTCTAAATATGGCCTGCTTAGCGGATCAAAAGTTATTGACGAAAACAAGCACAAATGGACGATAAATGAATATCTACAAAACTTGATTTAGAAAAAGATTAAACACAGTAGAATGGTACATCTTACGTAGGCACATATTTATATATATATATATATATATATATATATATATATATATATATATAAACGTAGTGAACCAACAAACCTACCAAGATTTCACCTAAGCGGATCCGCTTAGGTGAAATCTTGGTTTGTTTGTTGGCTTACTAGATATACTTTACTTATTCTGCTCTGCTTATGTACTGAGCGCTTTTTTGTTATTGATTACTCGTCTCGGTTTTTTTCATTGGGCCATGTGCCGACTCGGTCTGAATTCTTTTGGCTGATGTTCATGTGCTTTACTCTTTCCTTTTTTACAACCATTTTTCCTACAACGTATATATGCGGAGGGTTTTTCGAAATGAGTATAGTTATAAGTTTATATATATATATATATATATATATATATATATATATATATATGCAAGTGAATAAAGATCGAAGAAAGAATTTTTTTTTTACATTGTCCAAAACATTAATTTAAAACAGTGCTCGATTTATAATATATAGAGCTGTGAATATTTATTCTAAATTATATTTTAGAACATGTACAATTTTTTTTTATATATCCACTAAAAATCGTACATTTGTTTCAACATTGAAACTACAATGTCTCATCAGGTGGTGTGGACAGGAATGGAAAGCCTCGTTTCTTATATTTGTTGAGTTGTGTGTGGGATGTTGGTGGGGGTTATCGATAAGAGAATAAGTCTTGTGAATTGTCAATTTTGAAGAAAGTGATGTGGGTAGTGAACACAGCTGATTAATGAGTGCCTTGGAATCCTGTAGACAGATTTAACATTAGCAGATGAGATTGTAAGTTTCATTATCTTATGACTAGACTTTATCTTTTGGGTTTCTTAGAGGAGCAGAGTATGGAGGTGTAAGGGGTGGGGGATGGGATTGGACTTACCACTTATTTGTACAACTATAGAATATTTTTGTATTTAAGCACAATTTTTATAATTAATCTAATTTTGTATATTTAACCTTAATTTTGGATTTAGGAAATCGATTTTTTCTATTAAATTTGAAATTAGATCCCAGTTTGTGGTGTGTAATAGGTAAGATTTAATGTAAGAGCTAAGATTTAATGTTGTATTTAATGTAATAGGTAAATAGGTAATAGGTATGTTTGTATTTAACGTAATAGGTAAAATTTAATGTGTGTATTTAAGCACAGTTTTTATAATTAATCTTGTTTTGTATATGTAACCTTAATTTTGAATTTAGGAAATCGAATTTTCCTATAAAAATCTTTTTAATTTAATTTTTTTTTATTTTAGATCACGGTTTGTGGTGTGCGTAAGAGTATTGTTAGTACTATGAAGTTGTATCATTTTTAAGGGGTCCTAGCTCTAGCTTTCATAGGTATTTTTAGCATGATTATAAGGTTAGTTCTTTAATGTGCTTGCAGTTTACTGTGGTTTCATGCCTCTGGTTTAAAAGCTTGTTGCAATTCATATTTAATGATTTCAGTTTTTTCTTGAAGACAAAGAACAGCTAAATTCATAAAGAAACCATGTTTCCTTTGTCTACAAGAAAAAATTGAAATCATTACACACACGTATATATATATATATATATATATATATATATATATATTTGTTGGAGAGAACAATTTTCTAATCAGATTTCCAGAATATTTAGAGTGGTAGATAAAAAGAAATAAACATACTGTTTAATAAATAAAGAGATAATCTACTCAAGAATGTCTATCTCATAAAATTACGTTTAAGTAATAAAAGATGTCTAATTAAAAAATGAAAAGTTCATTCCTAAAAAGTTCGTGGTTTAGATTAGGATACAAAACTGAATAGCGATATATATTTTAAGAATCGGAAAAAATCTATCTTTAAAAAATACTAATCGGGTTTAGCTTGGTCATCCAGTTCGTTTCAGGCTAAGGTCAAAGCAGATCTTATCTATGAAAAATTTCCCTAGGGTACCGCAACTTCGTATCATGCCGAAGAGCGTATATTTTTCTTATAAGATTTGTCGAATACTTAGGCCGGTACTCGAAAATAAATACATATATTGTGCAATAATATAAGGCAGTGCATCCAACAAAAATGGATATCCACTGTGTGCATGTATATTACATCAGTCATTATATATATATATATATATATATATATATATATATATATATATATATATATATATAGTCATCCGCAGACAGATGATTCGCTGTATTACATCTCATCATTAAGGTTAGATTCTGATTGCTTTTAGCCCAGGATTAAAACCTGACCGAATTGGCGTCTTTTTAGAGTGTATATTATCATTATACACGCCCAATAGCCAGAGTGCTCTAATCCATTACTGAATGAGCGATGCGTACATGCCAGAGTAGGTACTGTTTTTCAAAGTCTACCATTCTTCCAGAGTGCTCAATCAGGGTGTGAGAGCGTAAATAGTCATCCGGAGACAGATCTGTTTTGCTGTCTCACAGCTCATTAGTACGCGGAGACACCGATAAAGTGTTTTTTCACTCTTTAAATTTTATTCCATCCATACCAACCCCATAATTGGATATATATATATATATATATATATGTGTGTGTGTGTGTGTGTGTGTGTGCGATAAAAAATTGTGTATTTAGGAAGTAAATCTCTTATATGCAGATGATATTAAAATGATAGACAACGTGCTATAGTTAAGCGCTTGGATATGTCATACATTCGGACAAATTTAATATAATTTGTGTACAAATGGAAAAAATATCCCCATGAAAAATTATGTCAAACATTTAACCACAGCATCTTGTCTGTTATATTTAATGAAAGATAGATATATATATATTTATCAGCATGCAGTGTGGGCATAGAAGAATCCAAAGGAGTATCCTTTACATATAGTGGTAGGAAAACTCTATGAGAGAACTCTAAACATATATGCATATAAATACATATAGAGCAAATATAAGAAAAATTAAGACAGACGCGTTATTTCATGGTGAATCGGAAGTGTAGACCTATTTCAGGCGAGCCATCGTCAGTTTCCGTCTTTATTTAACGAAGTATTTTACACGAAATCTGAAGCTGACGATAGCTCACCTGAAAAGGCCATACTTCCGATTCACCATGAAATAACGCGTCTGTCTTAATTTTTCTTGTATATATATATATATATATATACTGTCATCCGCAGACAGATCTGTTTCGCCGTATCACAGCTCATCAGTACAGTTAGACTCCGATTGCTTTTTTACGCAGTATTGAAACCCAACCGAAATGGCGTCAGTAGGCAGACATTTTAGCGCATATCATTATACGTGCCCAATAGCTAGAGAGCTCTGAATGAGCGATGCGTACATGTCAGAGTAGCTATTGTTTATCAAAGTCTACTATTTTTCCAGAGTACTCAATCAGGGTGTGAGAGCGTAAATATTGTCATCCGCAGACAGATCTGTTTCGCCGTATCACAGCTCATATACTAGCAGTATAGCCCGGCGTTGCTCGGGTGTAATGAAAGCTTTAAATCTAATCCATGGTCCTGGAGCTCAGACTCTTTGGCAGGAATCGCTAAAAAGCAATAATTATTTCCAGTTAAAGCGAAACCGTAAACTGAAAGAAAAATGAATGGATGTAAGTCAAATTTTGATTTCCTGGAATCGATATCAAATAAGTTTTTTTCGACGTAAACTGAATTTTGAAAGCCAAATAGGTCCTCTGAGTAAATTGTGTCATGGCTGAGACTAAGAACAACAATTATACCTACTTAGACCCGAACCCGAAGCAAAAACTAAAATAAAAGGGTTGAAAAAATACAGACATACAGACAGATAAACAGAGAGACACACAAACATCTTACCTTTTATATATATATATATATATTATCGATTTTCTGCACTATTGTAAGAACTGCAATCTTGAAACTTCTGAATATCGTTTCTTATGTCTTTTTCTATGAGTGTATCAAATTTGATTAAAATCGAACCACTGCTTTTATAACCCGATTCTTTCGATTATCGATTTTCGATATTTATCGGGGGTACCTCGACACAAAACCTAGACTCCGATTGCTTTTAACCCAGGATTGAAACCAGAAGCTTATACTAAAACTGTGTAAATTTTCAAGAAAATTGGTTCAGCCGTGTTGGAGTCTATAGGTAACAGACACACACACATACAAAGTTCCAACTATAAATAAGTTTATATATATCTACACCTCATGCTTATATGTATATAGCGCTAGGATATATACACAAATATCTATCTTTCTATCCATGTATCTTTCTATGTATTTCTCAGTCTATTCATATATATATAGTCATCCGCTGACAGATCTGTTTCGCTGTCTCACAGCTCATCGGTACGGTTAGACTCCGATTGCTTTTAACCCAAGACTGAAACCCGACCGAATGAGCGTCAGTCGGTGATTCTACCTCTGGGCTATGGGCGCTCGGTAGAAGAAGGCAAACGTTTTAGCATGTATATTATCATTATACATGCTAATAGCCAGAGTGTTCTAATTCATTACTGAATGAGCGATGCGTACATGCGAGAATAGCTACTGATTTTCAAAGTCTACCATTCCTCCAGGGTGCTTAATCAGGGTGTGAGAGCGTAAATATATGTTAAGACTGTCGCTAGTACATTTTCTGCTCAATTTCCATTTTCATACTTACACCGGCTGTAACTTTGATATTGTAACTTTTACCCACAAATAGAGCATACAGTGAAATATTAGTTGGCCCCCAAAAGACCGAAATAATTCAGAAAAATCGAGCCGTAACCCGTTTCGGTTTCTTCGGAAACAACCAAAATTTTAATATATTCAGCTCTGCACCCCCTTGTATGCTATGAAGAACTTTTTTTTCTTTTTCGTATGATATTTGTATTTTTTGCTACTTGTTCCTTACATATAATATATATATATATATATATATATATATATATATATATATAAGAGAGAGAAAGAGAGAGAGAGAGAGAGAGAGAGAGAGAGAAGTTCTCCGCTGCCGCTTTGGGATGGGTTAAATAAGAAATATTCATAATTCAGATGCATTGAAAAATAGAGACTTCTTGTCAAATGTGTTAACAGGAATATAATAGAATTTCGTGATATCTTTTTATTGAATTGTTACAATCTTAAATATATGTATTCTCAATGGATGATTTCCCCATTCCGATACTGAATCTATCATGATCTATTGTCATTCCTTTGCTGGCATAGCAAAGAAATAACATCATATCATGATAGATAGATAGATAGATAGATAGAAATAAGAAAACATTTAGATCGATAGATGGATAAATACAGAGAGAGATATATACATAGGAAAACATTATGGCATAGATAGATAGATAGATAGATAGATAGATAGATAGATAGATAGATAGATATTACCAGAGTAATACACGCACGCAGATATATATATATATATATATATATATACGCTCTCACACCCTGATTGAGCACACTGGAAGTATGGAGTATGGTAGATTTTTAAAAAAACAGTTGCTACACTAGCTTCTACGCATCGCTCATTCAGTAATGAATTAAAGCACTCAGTCTACTGGCGTATGATACATCATACGCTAAAATTATTCCTCCTTCTACCGAGCGCCCATAGCTCAGAGGTAAAATCATCGACTGACGCCAGTTTGGTCGGGTTCCAATCCTGAGTTAAAAAGCGATCGGATGTCTAACTGTATTGATGAGCTGTGATACATCGAAACAGATCTGTCTGCGGATGACTATATATATATATATATATATATGAATAGACTCAGAAATACATAGAAAGATACATAGATAGAAAGATAGATATTTGTGAATATATCCTAGGGCTAATCATTACACCACGTCGAGGTACCCAACGCGCCTCAGAATATGTACATGGACGACATACTCAGTGGATGCTAAAACGAAAAGAAAAAAAGAAAATTTTATTACTTTCGTTTGCATGTATTGTTATGTATTATTGACTGATATTATGTGCTTCGCGAATTGTCGTCGCCAGAAGGAGGGGTGCTATGAACATATCTTTGTCAATTTTTAATAAAAGCAATTTTTTTTGTTTTATGTATATATGCTTTTGTACAATTGCCTCCGTTGTGTAGGAATAATGGAGGTGGAGGAAAGATACACTTAAAATTTTCATATGTGAACATTTTGAAAAATAACATAGTGGGAAGTGTAATATATTACCTTGACCGGCAAAAAATATGATTGACAAAACTATATTCCAGTCGTGGATGGTGGCGATGAGGCGCAACATCAAAGAGAAAAACACGGGCAATAGCCTACAAAGATATGATTGACATCAAATTTTTAAAACACAGGCAACAACCAATGCGTGAAAGACAATTGCGAACCAAGAAATGATGCCGTCTTTTAAGCAACATCCCGTAAAAGCAAATATGCGTAGAAATTTGAGGTTATATAAGTTTGGGGCTTCTGACCAAATAAAGAAGGGCAGAAGAGAGGAGAAGAAAAAACAGATAGAGAGGGAGAGAACAGAGAACACCAGCTGGTTAACAATTCCCCGACAACTCGTGCGTGTACGAGATATCTTTCTGGTTACCCTCATTAACACAACATCGTTGACGACTAATAAAAATATAAGCGTATATTTTTATGTATACTCGTTACTTTGTCAGAACGATCGTTGTTCGTCCAGATCCAGAACCAGCCAATATATAATATTGGCTTTTTTAAATAAGATTTGGTAAACTATTCGTTTATTTTTTTCGTGTTGTCCTTAGGACTTATTGTGTAAATAATGCGTTTTGTCTCTTTTTACTAGGTTATTGGGTTTATTTTTAATTCTGATTGAGATAGACAGATAGATAGATAAATAGATAGATATGAACAGGTTAAATGTATTAAAATGAACCGATTGAGGCAAATAGACAGATAGACTGATAGATAGTTATGAACTGCCTTATAATAAATAGTTTTATATATATATATATATATATATATATATATATATATATATATATAACTATCTATTTATTATAAGGCAGTTCATAACTCTCTATCAGTCTATTTGCCTCAACCGGTTCATATATAGATAAATAGATAGATAGATAGATATGAACATATGTGGAGCAAGATAGATGTGTAGATAGATATATAGTAATAGAGATAGATGTGTAGATAGATAGATATAAACCGATTAAGATAGATATGAACAGATTCAGACACAGTTAAGAGCAGATTAATATTGATAGATACTTAGTGATGAAATAAAATAATATTATTCAGTGAGACAGAAGAGGGCGCTTGACACTGAATTTAATTTAAGACTGTAGTTCATATGAAAGAAGTAAGTTCTATGAGCAGCAAGGTCAAGAGAGGTAACAATTAACATAAAATTCATGGTTACAACCAATAATTTCCGCTCTGCAATTATGAGGCATATCTGCCAATGTAGTAGTGCTGCGCTTAAAATCGTGAAGTTCAGTTACTAAATGTGGAAGGCCTTAAGAACAGTTTTCTTTATTTATTGAAAACGCTAGAAAATGCTACGCTACACATGTGGGAAATAGGCTGAAACCAGGATGCCATGTCAGAACCGGTAACATTGGAGTTTCTTTTTAACCATTTCACCCCAAGCAAGGCATTCCACTACCACTATTGCGCATGGGGTTACATAGGGGACGGTAAAGAGAAGAAGTGGTTAGATATAGGTAATGTCAGGAGGAAGGAGATAGATGGGTAAGGATACTGAGGATGAGGGTTGGGCAGATGGGAAGAGGGTGTTTGAAAGAATGGGAGCGAGTTAGTGTGTAAGGAGGTGTCTATTGACCTTACATTTAAACTCCTGGAGATTGGTAGCCGTCGGGGAAGCAATCATGTGGTAGGGAATTCCACAGTCGGGAAGTGCGAGAAAAGAAACTATTGGAGTAGAAGTTGCGGTTGCATTTTATCGGTTTCACTGTAAAAGGGTGAGATCCAGTTGCTAATCTAGTATCTAGTGCAAATTCGAACCTAGGGGGCACCAGTGATCTAAGTTCATCGGAGCAGAAGCCGTGAAAGTATTTATAGAAGAGGCACAGAGAAGACACGTCGCGCTGGTGGGAGAGAGACTGCAGGTGGTCTGCCAACTTCGATGTTTCCAAGAACCTCAATATATTCTGTTGCAATAGTTAATGCATAGTCGAAATGTGTAAACGAATGTCAACTCCACCGAACAATCAGTTTAATTAGCCACATTACAAAACTGCTCGTCCGAAACCTGATGAATAGAGCAAGAAGCAGAATTAAGCTAGAGATGAGACAATAACAGTTCGGGTTTGTCAAAAACACTAGAAAAAGAAGGAACGTTATATTTATGATTAGGATGCTCTTCAAAAGGGCAATACAAATGAAGAAGGACTTGTACCTATGTTTTATCGATTATGCAAAGGTGTTCGACAAAATACACCACAAGGAATTGATGGAGAGACTCAGCAGCCTTGACATATTTGGGAAAGACATAAGAGTAATCAAGAATCTCTACTGGCAGTAAACCGCCCGCTTACGGACAGGTAACGAATTCAGCAGATATATAAAGATAGAAAGGAGTGTAAGACAAGGATGTGTCTTTTCACCAGATCTATTCAACTTGTACAGCGAGACTATTCTGAGGACCCTAGATGTTATGCCAGGATTTTTCATCAGAGGCCATAATTTCAACAACATAAGATACGCAGATAATACAGTGCTGATAACAGACACGGAAAGAAAATTACAAACCTCTTACAGAAGATAGCTGAAGAGAGTGACAAGAAAGGACTACAAATAAACTGCAAGAAAATTAAATGCATGGTCATCAGCAAAAAGAGCAGCCCAAAATGCCAAATACAGGTGAGGGATACTAAAATCAAATAGGTCAAAAATTTAAATATCTGGAAAATGTTCTAACAGAAGACGAAAAGTGCGATTCAGAGATCGGAATGCCAATTGGTATAGCAAAGGACGCATTCCAGAAGCTGAGTAGAGTATTAAGAGACAAGAAAATTTCGCTAGAAACACAGAAATAAGTATTGGATTGCTAAATTTGATGGCAAAGATGAAGGAAAAAACTTGAAGAAACTTAAATGTGGTTCTACAAAAGGATTCTGCGGATATCATGGATGGAGCATGTGAGCAATGATGAGATTTCGGAAAGGATAGAAACGAAAAGGAAATTAATATTGCGCATCAGAAAAAGTTCTGAGATATGCAATGAGGAAGGACGGTTTGGAAGAACCTGATACTAACAGGCCAGATGGAGAAAAAAGGGACAGAGGAAAGTAGCGGATAATACATTTGAAGGGCCTGATCTGGTAGATGACAGAACTGGGGTTGCGTGATGTAACAGGAGAAAGCGTGCTAAGAGCCACCAGGAATAGGGAGAAATGTAAACATATAAATATGTGTTACTGGGACGATTATGGTAATCGACTCAGCGAACTTTTAAGAAAAATGTGAAATGACAACGCAATGGCAAGGATGACAGAAACAAGATGTAAAGTGTTAAGGTTGTTTTAGTCTGGTAACTTTTATTTGCGCTGCTTTACAGTTAAAAACGATCACTTGGGTTGCCTCGGGACTGCTGTTGATTGAGCGGTAGGCTCGTACGAGTGTTTAATAATACATAGGTTGGGAAATGGGCCCTGAGTTTCTATTCGTTGCTGCACGAGGTGGATAGGATTGGTCTGTCGCGTGTTTGTCGTAATCGAGTGGCGTAGAAACTGCTTGCCTGACGTGTAAACTATGTTGGCAGTCAGCGGTTAATTCAGTGAGATTTTTATACTGGAGGTCGCTGTCTCGTCGATCGGGACTGTGCTGGTCGTAGTCGGCTATGTTAGCAGTAGGCGGTTAATCCAGTAGGTTTGCTACGCTGAAATCGCTGTCGCGTCGATCTGAACTGGTCGCTTGAAGTCTTTGCATCGGTTTATTGCATATCTCATGAAGATAGATTTTCCTGCCCCGTAGTGACTAGAGAAAAAGAACTGTTTGTTGTTCTGAAAATGACAGTTTCTTTGTTGTCCTTGAAAAGGACAGTTGCAGTAAATGTGGTAAAAATATTCAGCACACGTGGTAGCAGGTTGGAGACGTCAAGCAGTGCGGTAGCAGTAGGGGGGTCTAGCCGTGTGTTAGAAAATCGAAGGTGTCAGGCAGCGTAGTCGCAGGAGCAGTCGTCTTCGGATGACTGCTCTGTAACCCTATAACACTGTCAGCTCTCTGCTTCCGAGCAGAGAGCACAAACCCAGTCGTGGTTCCGCCGAAGGGTAGAACAACGACTCGGTAAAAATAGACAGACATATTTTTGGCCCGGCTATATGGCTGGGAATTCCCACATTAAAATGACCATGTGTCACATCCGGCCTTGCGTGGGAAGGCTAGTAAATACAGCAGTGGCAGTGGTCGTCTAGAAGCATGGTAGCAGGCATCGGCAGTCTGTCCTTTGAAGGCTGTCTACTGACATTTTGTTTTGCTGAGCCATGGTCACGTGATGTACAAATCAGAGTCGGAGGCTACGATATATGCAAGACAGATTCCGGCGAGTTTAATTGTGGGGAACGACACTGTAAACTAAATTTCCAAGAAGCCGACATAGAAATTGGTTCAACATAACAACTCCACTTTATGTAAGTGAAATACGTGAAATGATGAAAGCGTTGTGTGTGTCTCTCCCTAAGGTTAGCATCAGCCTTACTGTTCGTTTCATTTTTAAAGCGCTAATGTTAATTTTAAACAAGAGTAGAATAATAATGAAATTTTTTTTTACTGATTAAATTTGAGAAAACCTCTGCTTAAGAATATGAAGTAAAATAACAATTGCAATTTTAGACTTGATAGGGATCTTCAGATAGGAATCAAATTTTTCAAAAATTATTTTTCCGTGCATAGAATATTGTTATCCTATATGGTCAAGCGCCCCTGCTGTTCGTCTCAGTGTTCCAAACGGGAATATGTAATTTGAAAGGTCCCAACTTGGTAGCTTGCCTCCAGTCACTTTCTCACTGGCCGGATGTGGATTTCCTCTGTCTATTCTACAAATATTTTCATGGCTTCTGCTCCGACGAAATTTAAATCACTGTTGCCCCCACCACAAGAATTTACTCGTGCAACCAGACTGGCAACAAGGGCCCACCCTTTTGCAGTTAGATCAACCAAATGCCGCAGACAATTCTACTCCAGCGGCTTCTTTTACCGCCTGTGGAATTCCCTTCCATATACTTGCTTTTCTGACGGCTACAACCTCCAGAAATTTAAATGCAACGTCAATACCCATCTCTTATCCACTTGACTCTTTCTTGAGTTCTTTCTACATCACTCCGAATATCCTGTTCTTTTCCTTTCTCTCAACCTTCACAACTGTCTTTACACCTGTGTTTCCATACTTCTCTTGCCCTTACTCTGACACCCCCTGTAACTGGTTCGTCTTTGTATTCACTCTCCTTCTGTCTAAAACTTTAACTCTCTTATGTAGCCCCCTTCACATCAGTGGCGGTACCGCCTTGCTTGTGGGGAAACGATTAAAAAATGTTTTAACGTAAAAAAATTTATGAAATTATTTTATTTTTCTGCTTTTCGATTAAGTCAGAATTTAAACGGTTATAAAGAATCATAAATTACATTTTTCCAGCAGTACATATTTGATGAAGAATACTGTAAAGCATATTTTTTGTGTTATCTGATGAGCTGTCGCAAGAATGATATTAAAGTAATTTATGAAAGATATGCGCTGTGGCGCAGTGGATATCGACTAGGAACGACAAATCGGAGAGCTGAGTTCGAATTCCTGTTAAATTCGCAGTATTCACTTATTTTTTTTTAATCCTATCACCCCGAGCAAGGCGGTAACGCCACTGATGTGCAGGGGGCTACGTAATAGTGAAAAGATTGGAAAAGAGAAAACCGGAAACCACATCCTAAACAGGGAACAAGGGATGAGCCTCTTAACCTGTTCAATAGACGTGGGTGGTGTATGAACCGGGCGATAAATGCCTTTAGAAAAGGTACTAATACGTCGCTTCTCCCTCCAGCTATAGATTAAAAAGTAGGGGAGATCGGGTTTTATAGCCTTGTTTGTTAATCAGTCTATCCCAGAAAGTATTGACAACCTACTGCGGGAAAATCCTCTGCCAAATCATTCGTGTCTCTTTCGAGACATGATCGCCTGTGTGTGTGTTAATTATGGGACTTACTAGACCGATTGAATCTATAAATAATGCGCTGCAATATCCAAGAATTATCTGGAATTTTGCACATAGCAGATTCAAAAATACATATTCCTGATTTTTTTTTTCGTCTTATCAATCTTTTGTAGTTTATTAAAAGATATATTTTTCAGGGAGTCGAAGAATAATAATTTTGCAAGTTAATATGTCATAAAAAATTCTAGTCGATAGAAAGAGTGTTTTCATACACTTCTACTTAACATTTCACGCATAACGGGGTGGAGAAAAGAAAGATATATATCTCTCGTCAAGGTATTAGCATTCAGAGAGAAACAAAAAGCTATCAATAAAAAGCAGGAACTGACTATTAACTGTGCGAGGATGATCCCAACGCCTATTTAGAGTCGGTAATATGGACTACGCGCAAATATGGACTACGCGCAAATACCCTTGGGAAAGGTATTAATCCGCCTCTTCCTTCCAGTTATGGGTTAAATAACAAGAAATATTGGGTTCTATAGCCTTGGCCGGCAACCAGTCTACCGCAGAAAGCAATCGCAACCAACTGCGGGATAATATACTGCCCAGTCAGTCATGTCTCTTTCGAGACATGATCGCCCAAGCGTGTATCGCGCATGGCACTTAACTGACTGAATATGGACTATGATAGGACGGGTATGTATAATTTCTTCTCTCTTTTATGCTTAATGTAGTCGCTTTAAGTAAACGCTTTTTGAAAAAGTGTAACTAAATCCGAACGGAAAGGGAGAAGAATGACTAAACATAAATTGCGAAAAGGGAGAATGAATAACTGTCGGCAAAAGGAACAGCCTAATATAGAAACTGTAAATTAGAGATGATAAAATCAAGCAAGTACAAAAAATTAAATTGTTTTACATAGGCAGAATTTTTTTTTTTTAATCACATCACCCCAAGCAAGGCGAAAACGCCACTGATGCGCAGGGGGCTACGTAAGAGTGAAAAGATTGGAAAAGAGAAAACCGGAAACCGCATCCTAAACAGAAAACAAGGGATGAGCCTCTTCACCTGTTCAATAGGCGTGGGTGGAGTGTGAACCGGGCGATAGTTTAGTCTATCTACTCCAATGTAACATCGAAATGCGGAATCGTGTTCCGATAGTGAAAAAAGCCTCCCAACAGGTAAGCAGAAAATTAAGAAAAAGAAAAATTTCATTAAAAAATACATTGAACTATGACATATTAGCAGTATAGCGCGGCATTGCTCGAAAGCTTTAAAACTAATCCATGGTCCTGGAGCTCTTTGGACGTTGAAATGAAAGACTAAAAAGCAATAGTCGTTTCCAGTTAAAGCTAATCCGTAGACTGAAAGAAAAATGAATGAATGTAAGTCAAATTTTGATTTCCTGGTATCGATACCAAATAAGTCTTTTTCGTCGTAAACTGAATTTTGGAGGCTAAATAAGTCCTCTGAGTAAATGGTATAATGGCTGAGACTAAAAACGACAATTATACCTACTTAGAGCCAAAACCGAAGCAAAAACTAAAATAAAAGGGCTAAAAAAAATACACACACACAGGCAGATAAACAGACACACACACAAACATCTTGCTTTATATATATATATATATATATATAATCGATTATCTGCACTATTGTAAGAACTGCAACTTTGAAACTTCTGAATATCGTTTCTTATGTCTTTGTCTAACCACTCCTTCTATAACACGATTTTTCTTATTATCGATTTTCGATATTTATCGGACGTACCTCGACACAAAACCTAGCCAAGAACACTAGCAGACGCATATAGTGCAACTGTGTAAATTTTCAAGAAAATCGGTTTAGCCGTTTTGGAGTCTATAGGTAACAGACACACACATACACACACAGACAAAGTTCCATTTATAAATAAGTTTAGATTATTAATCCTCCTATATGGAAGTGGGATGTGCGTTGTGGTGCAGGATTGCGTTGTGGTGCAGTGAATATCGATTCGGAACGACAAATCAGGGATGCCGAGTTCGAATTTCAGTTGAATCCATTGCATTCACTTACGCACAAATACCCTTGGAAAAGGTATTCATCCGTCTCTTCCTTCCAGTTATGAGTTAAATAATAAAATAGACTGGGTTCTATAGCCTTGGCTGGTAATCAGTCTACCGCAGAAAGCAATGGCAACCTACAGCAGGATGATCTTCTGCCCAGTCAGTCATGTCTCTTTTTCGAGACATGATCACCCAAGCGTTTATAACGTATGGCACTTAACTGACTGATATGTTGAGACAATTTCCTTAGAGGTAAAGAAAAGGCTTGACACAATATAAATATGGTTCTACAGAAGGATACTGAGAATATCACGAACTAAACATGTGAGCAAAAAAGTAGATTTGGAAACATGACACTTATACTTAACTGCAGAAAGAGACCGTTCAAATATCGAGGGCACATAATCAGGAAGGAGGGTCTGAAAAATGTTACACACAAAAAGCATATACAAGGCAAAGCAGTGCATAAACTATCTAAAAAGCATGCAAAAATAAATGGTAGATCTTGTTATAGAAGAGATAATAAAAAGGCAAAAGTTATTTAGAGCCGCAAATAACTGGAGAATGTGGAGAGCCATGATTCACTAACGTTCTGACGGGACCCGATACACACAAGAAGAATATATATGTATATACAGTGGAACCTGCCGTATGCGACACTCTTCGTCAGTGACCACCTGTTATTGTTAACGAACGTTTTTCTATGCACGGACGATTCGCTAATGTTAATTGACCCTTAGTGAGCGACCAGCGACCAACACCAACGAGTGAAAATCACTAATCAAGCGACCGCTTAAAAAAATCCATTTTGGTCGTACACTGCGAACTTCTAAATTAGGAGAAATTAAATGAGTATTCTATTTCATTTTGATTCGATCTAATCCAGGAACACTTCCTCATTGTTATGTTATTCTAGCTTTGTATCAAACTGTTATTTCTTGTTGAAATGTACATTGCCTGAATTCACCTCACGGTTAAACATCGGCTGTTTTGTACATGTATTGCATTTGACATGTTCAAGGGATTTATCGCAGTCTCCATACTGACTTGGATAAATTCCGGGATTGAAAAAATCACAATTATGTCCCTGTCTCAAATGTCTATCTCTTTCATTCCTTTATTCTATTTTTTGTTTATCTATCTACCCTATTTCTATCTGGGTATATCTATCTCTATATCTCTGTTTCTCTACTCCCACTCACGATCGCTGTCAGTTTTTTGTATGTTTTGTTTTTTCATGTATTATCGCAGATTCTCTTTTGCTATCACTCACTTCTAAGAAAAAAACTGAAACCGTAGACTTGTTTTAAGTCCACTTAATAAATATCTTTTGTGAATAAATATTTTGGTCTCTTGTTGACCGTTGTAAATACGGTTTTTAAAATTTTTAAATGAATTATGCTGAATAAATGTTTTGAAAGTGAGGCCATTATCTTACATTCTCATTTATTTATTACCAGATTACATGGTAAATTTCTAATATATACATTCTGATGAGTGGAATATACGTTCCTGGCGTAAATAAGTAATGACTATATGCCTTTAGTGAGTGTCCACCTGCCGTATGCGACCAGTATTTTATGTCAGTATGGGTGGTCACATACGACAGGTTGAACTGTATATTCATCTATGTTGAGAATTGATATTGTTAGAAGTAAGGTAATAACTTCGTACTCTATAGACACAAAATTTAATTTTCAACTGAATTATACAATTTCCTCTATCTGCTTAAATAATAATGAGCATATAGTTATTTATGGGTTATATTTAATGCTCCTAAAATGCTTATATATGTATATGTTTTTTTTAATCGTTTCACCCTTGATGCACGGGGAGCTACATAACAGTAAAAGGTTAGATAGGAGGAGAGTAAAGAGAAAGACGAACCAGTTACAGGGGGTGTCAGAGAAGGGAGCAAGAGGAGGATGAGAATACAGGTGTGATGACAGTTGCAAAGGTAGAGAGAAAGGAAAGGGTATACAGGATGATGAAGAAAGAACTAGAGTCAAGTGGTTAAGAGATGGGTATTGTCATCGCATTAAATTCCTGGCGGTTGTAGCCGTCAGGAAAGCAATAATATGAAAGAGAGTTCCACAGGCGGGAAGTGCGAGAAAAGAAGCTGATGGAGTAGAATTATCGTCTGAATTTGGTTGATCTAATTGTAAATGGATGGAACCCAGCTGCCAGTCTGGTAAACTCCTGTGGCAGGGGCACCAGTGACAAGTTCGTCGGAGCAGAAGCCATGAAAATATGAATCGAACAGACAGAGAGAAGACACATTCCGTTGTTGAGAAAGTGGCTGGAGTCGAGCCACCAAGCCGGTGCCTATCAAATTGCTGATTCTTCTTTGGAGCATGACAAGAACACTGAGATGAACAGCGTGGGAGCCTGACCAAATATGACAGCAGTATTCCATGCCCGAAAGGATGGTTGATTTGTATATGTGCAAGATGGATTCAGGCGTTAAAAACATCTTGGCCCGACACAGTGACCCAATCTTTCTAGCACTGGATTTAGCTATTGACTCAATGTAATGATTCCACTTGAGATCGGAAGAGAGGGTAAGGCGGAGGAGGCGCAGTATATTACTCTCAGGGTGATTCGCTTGGTCCATGCTATGGGAGGCAGCAGTGGTTGTCTGTGATGATTGACAGAAGGCAGCTTCGTCTTAGACGCATACCTACATATTTCAGTTGAGGAATAAGTCTAAGCCATGTTAAAATATATTTTCTTTTATATGCCCTGTCCCTTCAGGACGTAGGCGATCATGGCTCTCCACGTCTCCCTATCCCTTGTGGCTCTTAGTATGTTTGCTCCTGTAACTCCTGGCAACCCTCGTTCTGACATCCACCTGATCAGGCCCTGCAAATATGTTATCCGCTGCCTTCCTCTGTCTCTCTTTCCTTCTATCTGGCCAGTCAGTATCAGGTTCTCCAAGCTCTCCTTCCTCATTGCGTGTCCCAGGAACTTCAGTTGTCTCTTCCTGATGCTCAGTGTTAATTTATTTTTTGTTGCCATTCTTTTCAACACCTCATCGTTGCTTGCATGCTCAGTCCACGATATCCGCAGCATCCTTCTGCAGAACCACATTTCCGCTGCTTCCAGTTTTGTCCTCATTTTCGATGATATTGTCCAGCATTCACTGCCGTATTGAAGAACTGACATCACGTAGCAGTCCAGCACTCTTTTCTTTGTTTCTAGTGAAATTTTCTGTGTGTTAGTACTTTACTCAGCTTCTGGAACGCGTCCTTTGCCGTACCAATTCGCCTTCGGATCTCTGTGTCGCACTTTCCATCTTCTGTTAGAACACTTCCTAGGTATTTAAATTTTTGTACTTGCTTGATTTTGGTGTTCCCCTCCTGTATTTGGCATTTTGGGTTGCATTTTTTTGCTGATGACATTCAGTTTTCTTGAAGTTTATTTGTAGTCCTTTTTTGTCACTCTCTACCGCTGCCTTCTGTACGAGGTCTTGAACAAACCTAAAACAGAAGTATGAAATAAAGACAAGGAAAATAGAGCATAACTCTATGTCGAAGTATTTTTTCTCGACAGAATCCATTTTGCACATATATAAATACTGTCATCAAAAATAGTCGGGTACTCCTACTATGAGGTTTTTTTAAAAGAAAAATACCAAGCAGGGTCCGCAATATAATCGACATTGACCTGGCAGCCTGCATTCACTCACTTTCTCACCGACGTGATGTGGCATTCCTCTGTCCTTTTTTACTAGCATGGCGACTTCTCTGACGGTCTTCTTTCTCTTGTTCTGCCTCCCACATGTATTTACTCGTGCTACTAGATTGGCATCTAGGTCCCACTCTTTTACCGTCGAAATAATTAAATTAACCGCCTATTCTACTCGAAATTTTTTTCTATCACTTCAAGTTTGTCACTGGTACGATTCTTGTTTTCAATTTCCACATTTTTTCTATTTCAATTTCCAGGTTTTTATATTTTGACTGTTTTTCGAATTATTATTATTATTATTATTATTATTATTATTATTATATTTCGATTTTTGCTATGGTCACTCTACCCACAAAATGTGCGGGAAAACCTAAGTCAGGTAATATTGTATTGTTATGGCTATATTTCATGATTTGTTTTTCTAACTTCCATTACATCACTCGCATTGCAGCTCTAATTAGCGTGTGAGCTCTACTAATGACATTTTCGCATTTTGCTTAAACTGGGATTTCGAGTGATTTTTTAATGTGTTTTTGCTCCCTTTTTTTATCATTTCAAGCGCACTTACTATGATGCTTTTCTTGTGTTTAATACTCATTTTATTTCTATGTCAAATTCCAGGTTTTTATACAGCGATAGTTTTTCAAATTCTTTTCTTATTATGTTACAGTCGGCTGTAAATATGACATGAATTAGTAGGCAATTTTTTCCTTTGAAATGTTGATTTATATGTTCGGCTTAATTGCTTCAATCTTTTTGCTGTAAAGTTAGTGTAATTCTATACAGTTGTTATGTGTTTTCTCCGCAGTAACCGATGCTCTCTGAAATTCATACTAGTGATTTTAATATATTTTCCAAAGTGTTTCTACATTTCACTGTGTAAATATTGCTGCACTCTATCGTGACGTATTTTATGTTCATTTGGCGCAAGTGTAGAACATCATGTATTTCTGTTCATAATTCTTTCACGCTCTGTAATCGCATATGCAGTGAATATCGACTCGGAACGAGAAGTCGCGGAGCCTAGTTCGCATTCCAGTTGAACTTCTTGCATTCACTTACGCGCAAATAGCCTTTTCCCTCCAGTTATGTGTTAAATAACACAACAGATTGGGTTCGTTAGTGATGGTTAGAAACCAGTCTACGGCAGAAAGTAATGGCAACCTACGGCGGGATAATCTTCTACCCAGTCAGTCATGTCTCTTTCGTGACATGATCGCTCAAGCGTAAATTACGTATGGAAATTAACTGACTGATGAAGCGATCGACGTCGGATGATAAGCGACACTGTCAAATGCAACGGCTCGAATTATTGCAATTTCTGGTTAGTTAGATACTGCGGTTGCTAGTAAGAGTTACGCTCTCTTGTAATGAGTCTCTGTTTTGTGCTTTTTCATCTGTTCAACCAAAGCAAGACAATGAAGCCACTAAAGTTACAAAGTGTGAAAGTATATAAATATATATATAGATTATTAAGGAGCGGCAACAATAGAAAAAGTGCACTCAAGAAGACAGTAGATAATGATTTGTAATAATTTAATTTTTAAAGATCAAAGTTAGCAGGAAAGCATGGAGACGGAAACATGTGTCACATGATAGAAAAGAACTTTTAGCATCGAATTTAAACCTATTCAATTCAACTGTAAATGAGACATAATTGCCAATCTAGTACTGCGTTTAGATTTATAAAATCAAGATAAGTTAGCAGAAATTTAATCCAAAGTATTATTTTGAACATGTTTATAGCAAAACGCAGGAGCGTGATATTACTGGGAACCTGTTGTTCAACTCAGTGTTCTTGAGAGGCCCCAGAGGAGAATCAGTAATGTGACAGATACCGACTTGGCGACTCGACTCCAGCCACTTCACCAGAGACAGGATGTGGCTCCCCTCTGTCTATTCTATAAAAACTTTCATGGCTTGTGCTCCAACGAGGTTAAGTCACTTGTTCCCCTGAAACCAGAGTGGCAACGAGGTCTCACACATTCACAGTTGGATTAACCAAATGCACACGACAATTCTACTCCTGCCGCTTTTTTTCTCGCACTTCCCACCTGTGGAACTCGCTTCCATATTCTTGCTTTCCTGACGGCTACAACCTCCAGGAATTTAAATGCAATGGCAATACCCATGTCTTTAACCACTTGACTCTAGTTCTTTCTACATCACCCTGTATGTCTTTCCTTTCTCTCTACCTTTGCAACTGTCATCACAACTATATTCCCGTCCTTCTCTTGCTTCCTATCTAACTGGTTCATCTTTCTCTTGACTCTCCTTCCATCTAATCTTTTTAATCTTATGTAGCCCTCCCCCTGCATATCAGTAGATATCAGTGGCGTTACCGCCCTGCTCGGAGTGATACGATTAAAAAAAAAACTGGGAAAATGACTGAAAGCAAGCCACCAGATTATGAATTTTATCAAGAACTGATAAGCATGTAGCAAAAGCACCGAACCTTATATAGCAGAAATTTTCTAAGCATGGACGAATAGTAGATTTATAGATATGTAAGATAGATTCCGAACAGAAAATATGTCTAGCAGGATTGTAAGAGATCCTGAAAAATAGTAGATCTTGTAAAGCCTGTTCTTTATATGAGACAAGTAAGACTGAAAACAACAGTTAATGATTTTAAAAATTATTTATTTAAATTCTTCGGTCTCTTTTTGTTCTTATACTTATTGTTGTGGATTCTGGTTGAAAAACTACACAAAATAAATAACAAAAGCAGGGATGGAGATAGAAAATGTAAGTTATACTGAACAAGACTATACAAACTGGAACACGGGTTAGTCAATTCAGGAATACTGTTAGTAGGAATCAACATATAGTCTTCTATTGAAGAAGTATCTTCGGGTATTGAGTCTATATCCAAAACAACTCCAACTTTATATGCTCCAACTTACTGACCAACGAAGCGGCTATACAAGTACTCAACGGTATTTACCAAACCTACCCACGCAAGACTAGATGTGACACAAGGTCTTTTTATTATGAGTCTTCCCGGCCATATAGCCAGGCCAAAAAATGTGTGTCTATTTTTCCCCGCTCGTGATTCTACCCTTCGGTGGAATCACTACTGGGTTAGTGCTCTCTACTCGGAAGCGGAAAAGTACTCTCCACCCGAAGGCAGAGAGCTAACAGTGTCATAGCAGAGTACAAGAACTCAACTATATTTAGTTGTACCTCCCATTAAGGACAACATGTGACACATAGTCAGTTATAAGTGGGGTTTCCGGGCTATATGGTCCGGCCAAAGAATATCTGTCTATTTTTGCCCAGTCGTGATTCTACTCTTCGGCGGAACCACGACTGGGTTATTGCTCTCTACTCGGAAGCAGAGAGCGCCCTCCACCCGAAGGCAGAAAGCTGACAGTGTAGTAGTAGAGTACAAGGAACTCAACCCATGCTCTCTGTATAGGCAGGATTATATGTAAACATCGGCGAGTCCATTCCTGTATCCAAAAAGAGGTGATCCACAGAACTTATAATAAAAACGACAATGCTTCAAGCTAGAATAGAAAATAAAACGGCTTTACATAGTGGTATTTTCGCTGGCGGTTATCTCTTTACAGGATCTCTTGAATATTGTGACACAATGAATAAGTGTACTGTATTCTCATTTTAAATCTGATCATATCAAAATCTAGTGTGAAAACGGGTTGAAGGTTTAGATAAACTTGTATATATTGTCTCACATTCAAATGATACTTAATTTCAAAACGTAGCAGTAGTTCCATGTTTCTTTCTTTAAGAAAATATCTCTACATGGATATATATGTATATCTGTTAAAATTGGTAAATTTTATTTTGGCGTCATTTAGACGATAATTTATCAGTCGCACCTTATGTATCTGTTAAAATGAGTTGTCAGTATTTACATTATTCGGACTATTGACCTCAGCGTTATTGCCACTTGTTCAAGAACTACTGATTTTTTAGGATATAAACCTAATGTCCAATATCCTTTTTTTTAACCAGAGTTCATATTGCATTTTTTTTATGTTAATGATTTTCTCTAGTATTTTCTAGTATGAGTTGTTATTTTTTTTTGTTTATTTAAACGAGAATGTATCACTGCAACTACCGTCAGTCAGTCAGTTAAGTGCCATACGTGATACACGCTTGGGAGATCATGTCTCGAAAGAGGCATGACTGACTGACTGGGCAGAAAATTATCCCGCAGTCGGTTGCCATTTCTTTCTGCGGTAGATTGGTTGCCGACCAAGGCTATAGAACCCAATCTGTCCTGTTATTTAACCCATAACTGGAAGGAATAGACGGATTAATACCTTTCCCAAGGGTATTTGCGCGTAAGTGAATGCAATGAAATCGGCTAGAATTCGAACTCAGCTTCCTGATTCCTCGTTCCGAGCCGATATCCAATGCACCACAAAGCATATCCGTATATCTGTTAAAATGAAACTTTCAGTGATATTTTCGTTTTGGTGTAATTTAGACGGCAATGTATCCACCACACCTTGTCTGTCTGTTAAAATGAGTTGTCAGTGTTATTTTCATTTTTGCGTCTTTTAGACGACAATGTATCCATCGCAACCTGTATATCTGTTAAAATGAGACTTTCAGTGTTATTTTCGTTTTTGCGTCATATAGACGACACTGTATCCATCACAACCCGTGTAGATCTTAAAATGAGATGTCAGCGTTATTTTCATTTTTGGCGTCATTTAGACGACAATGTATCCATCGCAACCTGTATATCTGTTAAAATGAGACTTTCAGTGTTATTTTCGTTTTTGCGTCATATAGACGACACTGTATCCATCACAACCCGTGTAGATCTTAAAATGAGATGTCAGCGTTATTTTCATTTTTGGCGTCATTTAGACGACAATGTATCCATCGCAACCTGTATATCTGTTAAAATGAGACTTTCAGTGTTATTTTCGTTTTTGCGTCATATAGACGACACTGTATCCATCACAACCCGTGTAGATCTTAAAATGAGATGTCAGCGTTATTTTCATTTTTGGCGTCATTTAGACGACAATGTAGCCATCGCAACCTGTATATCTGTTAAAATGAGACTTTCAGTGTTATTTTCGTTTTTGCGTCATATAGACGACACTGTATCCATCACAACCCGTGTAGATCTTAAAATGAGATGTCAGCGTTATTTTCATTTTTGGCGTCATTTAGACGACAATGTATCCATCGCAACCTGTATATCTGTTAAAATGAGACTTTCAGTGTTATTTTCGTTTTTGCGTCATATAGACGACACTGTATCCATCACAACCCGTGTAGATCTTAAAATGAGATGTCAGCGTTATTTTCATTTTTGGCGTCATTTAGACGACAATGAATCCATCGCAACCTGTATATCTGTTAAAATGAGACTTTCAGTGTTATTTTCGTTTTTGCGTCATATAGACGACACTGTATCCATCACAACCCGTGTAGATCTTAAAATGAGATGTCAGCGTTATTTTCATTTTTGGCGTCATTTAGACGACAATGTAGCCATCGCAACCTGTATATCTGTTAAAATGAGACTTTCAGTGTTATTTTCGTTTTTGCGTCATATAGACGACACTGTATCCATCACAACCCGTGTAGATCTTAAAATGAGATGTCAGCGTTATTTTCATTTTTGGCGTCATTTAGACGACAATGTATCCATCGCAACCTGTATATCTGTTAAAATGAGACTTTCAGTGTTATTTTCGTTTTTGCGTCATATAGACGACACTGTATCCATCACAACCCGTGTAGATCTTAAAATGAGATGTCAGCGTTATTTTCATTTTTGGCGTCATTTAGACGACAATGTATCCATCGCAACCTGTATATCTGTTAAAATGAGACTTTCAGTGTTATTTTCGTTTTTGCGTCATATAGACGACACTGTATCCATCACAACCCGTGTAGATCTTAAAATGAGATGTCAGCGTTATTTTCATTTTTGGCGTCATTTAGACGACAATGTAGCCATCGCAACCTGTATATCTGTTAAAATGAGACTTTCAGTGTTATTTTCGTTTTTGCGTCATATAGACGACACTGTATCCATCACAACCCGTGTAGATCTTAAAATGAGATGTCAGCGTTATTTTCATTTTTGGCGTCATTTAGACGACAATGTATCCATCGCAACCTGTATATCTGTTAAAATGAGACTTTCAGTGTTATTTTCGTTTTTGCGTCATATAGACGACACTGTATCCATCACAACCCGTGTAGATCTTAAAATGAGATGTCAGCGTTATTTTCATTTTTGGCGTCATTTAGACGACAATGTAGCCATCGCAACCTGTATATCTGTTAAAATGAGACTTTCAGTGTTATTTTCGTTTTTGCGTCATATAGACGACACTGTATCCATCACAACCCGTGTAGATCTTAAAATGAGATGTCAGCGTTATTTTCATTTTTGGCGTCATTTAGACGACAATGTATCCATCGCAACCTGTATATCTGTTAAAATGAGACTTTCAGTGTTATTTTCGTTTTTGCGTCATATAGACGACACTGTATCCATCACAACCCGTGTAGATCTTAAAATGAGATGTCAGCGTTATTTTCATTTTTGGCGTCATTTAGACGACAATGTATCCATCGCAACCTGTATATCTGTTAAAATGAGACTTTCAGTGTTATTTTCGTTTTTGCGTCATATAGACGACACTGTATCCATCACAACCCGTGTAGATCTTAAAATGAGATGTCAGCGTTATTTTCATTTTTGGCGTCATTTAGACGACAATGTATCCATCGCAACCTGTATATCTGTTAAAATGAGACTTTCAGTGTTATTTTCGTTTTTGCGTCATATAGACGACACTGTATCCATCACAACCCGTGTAGATCTTAAAATGAGATGTCAGCGTTATTTTCATTTTTGGCGTCATTTAGACGACAATGTATCCATCGCAACCTGTATATCTGTTAAAATGAGACTTTCAGTGTTATTTTCGTTTTTGCGTCATATAGACGACACTGTATCCATCACAACCCGTGTAGATCTTAAAATGAGATGTCAGCGTTATTTTCATTTTTGGCGTCATTTAGACGACAATGTAGCCATCGCACATCGGTTTTTCAAAGACGCCCAAGCAGATAAAAGGTAAAGTTGGCGGGAACAGGAGACGTGGAATCAGAAATGGCGTATTTGGATGAAGGAAATCATAATGAAAAAATAAAAATAAAAAGATTTTGTGGTAAAGGAATGAAGTTACAGAATTGAATCAAAACGGAAAAAAAGATTGTACAATACGTACGAAATTGACACGATATTATCAAACATTTCAAGCACTTATCTACTTCACTTCGAGAGGTGAATATATGCAATATCTAGTTTGCACGTAGAGTCTGATCATTTCGGAACTGTTTAAAATATTCTGACTCCGAGTATCAAGTTACAATAGCTTGAAATTAATAAAAACTACACATGATATCTCATACTGTTTTAATTCCAGTTGAATTCCTTGCATTCAAATACGCGCAAACACCATTGGGAAATGTAATAATCTGTCTCTTACCTCCAGTTATAGGTTAGTTACCAGAATAGATTGGGTTCTATAGCCTTCAATGGCAACTAGTCTACCGCAGAAAATAATGGCAACCTACTGCGGGATAACCTTCTGCACAGTCAGTCATGTCTCTTTCGAGACATGATCGCCCAATCATGTATCACTTATGGCACTTAGGTGACTGATTTATGTAATTACTTTTTGCTTCGGAAGTCTGTTGAAATAAATGTTATAAGTAAAAGACAAATTTTATTTTTTATTTTGTAAGTTCCAAATGCAGGTCGGGGAAACTAGAATCAAGCAGGTACAAAAATTTAAATACCTGGGAAGCTTTATAACAGAAGACGGAAAGTGTGACACCGAGATCAGAAGGCGAATTGGCATGGCGAATGAAGCATTCCAGAAGTTGAGTAAAATACTTAAGAAACGGGACAGTTTCACTAGAAACAAGGAAGAAAGTATTGGATTGCTACTTGATATCCGTCCTTCAGTATGGCAGTGAATGCTTGACAATACCAGCAAAGATGAAGGAAAAACTTGAAGCAACTGAAATGTGGTTCTACAGAAGGATGCTGCGAATATCATGGATCGAGCGTGTGAGCAATGATGAGGTCTTGGAAATGATGGAAACAAAAAGGAAATTAATACTGAGCATAAGGAAGAGACAGCTGAAGTTCCTGGGACACGCAATGAGGAAGGAGGGCTTGGAGAATCTGATACTAACAGGCGAGATAGAGGGGGAAAGAGACAGAGGAAAGCAATGGATAACATATTTGAAGGACTAAATGTGGTGGATGACGGAACGGGGATTGCAAGTTGTAACAGGAGAAGGAATGCTCAGAGCCACCAGGGATAGGGAAACGTGGAAAGCCATGATCGCCTACGTCCTGAAGGGACAGGGCACAAACGAGAAGAAGTATCATACACTATGGCGATCATGTTTCTTTGTCTGACTGGGCAGAAGATTTTCCCGCAATAGAATTCCATTACTTTCTGCGCAAAGAAGGTTATAGAACACAATCTGTCCAGCTATTTAATCCATAGCTGGGTGGCAAAGAGACGGATCAATACCTTTCTCCAAGGGTCTTTGCGTGTAAGTGAATGCAACGAATTCAACTAGATTTCAGAGTCGGTTCTCTGATTTTTAGCTCCAAGCCGATATCCAGTGCACCACAACGCACATTTTAAAACATTGCTTGCATAAGATGTGCTTGTTTGCCTCTACCACACAAAATACACTCAAATTAATACAATTTTTTCTAAAAAAAATTGTCTAAACCTATTTCTGCACAAATCTAAATAACGTTAACAACAGATTCCCGTGACAAAATTATTTTGTTTTTAGAGCTATTTCGAACATATTAAAATATTTTAACTCTATACAAGATATTAAGTTCCTTAAATAAGTTAAATTGATAATTACGAGTTTTTTATGTTGTATGTATCATAAAACAATGATCTGGGCCTTCATTTGTTTTCAGGGTGCTTAATCGGTTCATAGCACTGCATATCTTAACGAAGATGTCTACATGTGTTGAATGGAATGTCTGATTTTAATTCCGGGATAGTTCTTCACTACATAGTAGACTTTCTAAATCTTAACCCCTAATATTTTTAATTAGAAGTGAGATCGTTTTGATTTAATCTTTCTCTTATATTACAAATATCACAAATACACTTCTATAATTCAGCTGAAAAATCTGTTCTGTTTAATCAAAGTTGTATACTTAACTTGATTATGTGACTATCAGTATAGCCCGGCTTTGCTCGGGTGTAATGAAAGCTTTAAAGCTAATCCATGGTCCTGGAGCTCAGTCTCTTTGGACGTTGGCACGAAAGACTAAAAAGCAATAGTTGTTTCCAGTTAAAGCGAAACCGTAGACTGAAAGAAAAATGAATGGATGTAAGTCAAATTTTGAAGTTTGGTGAGAATCGGATAAAAATTGTGGATTTGTATAAAGGACATACAGACAGATACACAGACACACACACACACACACACACAAACATCTTGCCTTTCTATATATATATATATTATCGATTTTCTGGACTATTGTAAGAACTGCAACCTTGAAACTTCTGAATATCGTTTCTTATGTCTTTGTCTATGGGTGTATCAAATTTGATTAAAATCTGACCACTCCTTCGATAACCCGATTTTTTCGATTATAGATATTGGACATTTGTCGATTTTCGAAATTTAATCCTAGTTAAGAACACTCGCAGACGCTTATAGTATAACTGTGTAAATTTTCAAGAAAATCGGTTCAGCCCTTTACGGAGTCTATAGGTAACGGACACACACACAGACACACACAAACATACACAAGCATACACACACACAGACAAAGTTCCATTTATAAAATAAGTTTAGATCACGCAGTTTTAATATCCACTTGTTCTTTACGCTAGGAGCTGATCAAATTCGGCTTAGCATTTTAGGCAATGAATCAGTTGCATTAAACTATAACAACTTTATGCTATGGTACGAGACCGTCGGGATGTGAGATGCGGTGCAGTGGATATCGACTGAGAACGACAAATCGGGATACCATGTTCGAATGCCAGTTGAATTTCTTGCATTCACTTACGCGCAAATATCCTTGGGGAAGGTATTAATCTGTCTCTTCTCTTCAGTTATAGGTTAAATGATACGACAGATTGGGTTCTATAGCCTTGGCTGGCAACCAGTCTACCACAGAAAGCAATGGCAACCTACTGCGGGATAATCTCCTGCCCAGTCAATCATGCCCTCGAGACATGATCACCCAAAGCGCGTATCACGTATGGAACTCTACTGACTTACTAGACTGTCATTGGAGCTTTCTTTAACTGGGTAATTAACAAAGAAACAGAATTTACTCGTGGCAGGGACAGAAAAGAAAGAGATATAATTGAAAGCGATTTATTTTACTCTGTTGTTCATTCAATATAACGCAGAAATTTAAAAATGGAGTTATGGATTCTAGGTTATAAGGATACATTTTTATTTTAAATCAATTTAACCTTATGTAAGGCAGCAAAGTTACTAAGACGCAAGTGGTTACTGGGTGTAGAATATTTAGAAGCAGAAATATTTCTAATGAGTGGAAACAAACTGTGTAATTAAGAGGACAGTAGACTTGGAACGAGAAATCGGGGAGCCGAATTCGAATTCCAGTTGAATTCGTTGCATTCACCTACGCGCAAATACACTTGGGAAAGGTATTAATCCATCTCTTTCCTCCAGTTATGGGTTAAATAACAATACAGGTTGGGTTCTATAGCCTTGGCTGGCAACCAATCTACCGCAGAAAGCAATGGCAACCTACTGCGGGATAATCTTTTGCCAAGTAAGTCATGTCTCTTTCGAGACATGATCGCCCAAGCGTGTTTCACAAATGGCACTTGACAGTAGATGGACTTTGAGTTTTTGAAAATTATAGTTGGCTGAAAAGTATAGAGCTGGAAGTGAGTTCCACAAGCTTAAAGATGTTAAGATTGTAGTGTTTGTGTATGTATTCTCTCTGCAGACTGTTTCTTAAGACAGCGGCTCTTTGGAAGTTTTTATCTAAATGGATCTTTCTACTTACTACCAAGGGAATGACGATGGTTCGCCCTAGTGTACACGACATAGCAGGGATAAGCTTTACTGGCCTATTACTTACTTTCATTATTTTAAAATTTAAAATGTGGCCTCCCTTTGTCTGTTCTATAAATACTTTCATGGCTTCTGCTCAGACGAACTTAAGTCACTGATGCCTCCTCAACAGGTGTTTACTCGTGCAACCAGACTGGCAACTGGGTCCCACTCATTCACAGTCAGGTTATCCAAATGCAGACGACAATTCTACTCCTGCAGCTTCTTCTCTCGCACTTCCCGCCTGTGGAACTCGCTACCATATTCTTGCTTTCCTGACGGCTACAACCCCCAGAAATTTAAATGCAAAGTCAATACTCATCTACTAACCACTGGACTCTAGCTCTCTCCCCATCCCCGTATAACCTTCCCTTTCTCTCCCCCTATGTACCTGTCATCGTACCTGCTTTCTCAGCTTTCAATTGTTCCTTTCTAACTAGTTTGTACTCCTCACTCTTTTCTAATTAATCTTTTTACATTTCTGTAGCCCCTTGCACATCAGTGGCGTTTCCGCCTTGCTCGGGGTGAAATGATTAAAAAAATATATATGTAAGCGTATGTTTCATAGTAGCAGTTTCTTCTCTGATAATTTACTTTTTGGTATTCCCTTCCGGCTTCATTCATTGCAATCAACTTTCATCTTCAAATATTTTAATCCAATATCAATAATGATTGTCTGTTGCCATGACGCCATGCACTTTTACTTTACTTTCTCTTTAATTTTATGTAAATAAAACGAATTCAGCTGGAATTCGAACTCGGCTCCACGATTTATCGTTCTAAGCTGATATCCACTGCACCACAACAAAACGACAGACTGTATAATTATTAACAGGATGAACAGCTCAAGATTCAATCCACGAAACGCGTATGTCAAAATCGACGAAGTACAGAAGTTTATATATCTGGGAATTATTTTAAGAGATTATTCAATATGTCACAGCAAAATCCGAGGTGATATCTGATAAACACTTTTCAGGAGTTAACCGAATTATTAAGAAAATAATACTGAACTGCTGCGTAATATCATTTTATTATGACGGAAGGGTATGTGTTTAATTACCTCATAGGAATGGAGATTCCACAGAAGAATGCTGAAAATACCATGAACATAGCATATTCGAAATTCGGAAGACTTAAATATAATGAAAAAAGATTAAAAAAACAAAACAAAAAGGAAATTTCTATTAAAATAAGAAAAAAAAACAGTTAAAATATCAATGAGGTACAATAAGGAAAGAAAGCTTGGAAAATGTAAAAACCAAGAACATTGACAGTAAGATAGCTAAACGGAAAAACGTATAACTTAGCCCACTGGTACCCTTTATATATGAATTTACTCGAGCCACAAGATTAGCAACTAGGTCGCACCCTTTTACTGTGAAACCAATAAAATGAAAACGCAAATTCTACTCTATCAGCTTCTTTTCTCGCACTTCTGGCCCGTGGAATTCCCTTTCGTTTACTTGCATTACCGACAGCTACACTCACCAAGAATTTAACCGTAAAGTCAATAGCCATCTCCTGTCTCACTAACTTGTATCCTCCCTCTCATGCTCCTTTCTCCGTTCACTCCACTCTCATCAGTATTTTCAACCTCCTTTTACTCTCTTCCTGACAACCCCTGTAACCTGTTAAACATTCTCATAACTTTCTTCCTACGTAACTTTTTTAAATAAGTGAGTAGGGTCTCCAGCATTCACAGTCATATAGGAAAACTTTTTTTTTTATTTCCAAGAAAATTGTTCTGTTTTTTTTTAATAATTGCTTAGCTTTGGAAAGGCACCTTTTATTATTTCAATATACGTTCAGATTTCAGTGTCGTATTTTCCGTTCTCGAAGAAAACCACTTTGCAGATGTATTCTTATTTTTTGTGTGGTTACTTTTGCGATATCCAAATTGAAATTTGTATGTTGGGCTGTTTCTTTTACTTGCAACTATTCATTTTGTTTTCTTGCATTTGCTGATAGTCATTTACAAGCCGACCCTATATTGTCAAAAATGATGACAAAATCCATTTCGATATATCGTCTAAAATGTCGGCAACATATATATTACTATTATTGAGTTTCTTACATTAAGACTTAAGAAAGAAAAACAAATAATAATCCAAAAACCTAAGCGTGATCGGAGGGATATATATATATATATATATATATATATATATATATATATATATATAGTCATCCGCAGACAGATCTGTTTCACTGTATCACAGCTCATTAGTACGGTTAAACATCCGATTGCTTTTACCCACAATTGTATTGGCCTCAGTCGGCGATTCTATCTCTGAGGTATGGGCGCTCGGTAGAAGTAGGCAGACTTTTTAGCGCATGTTGTATCATACGCCAGTAGTTAGAGTGCTTTAATTCTTAACTGAATGAGCGATGCGTAAATTGAGGAGTAACTACTGTTTTTTAAGTCTACCACTCTTCCAGAGTGCTCCATCAGGGTGTGAGAACGTAAATCATCATCCGCAGACTGATCTGTTTTACTGTATTACAGCTCATCAATACGATTAGACATCCGATTGTTTTTACCCAGAATTGAAACCCGACCGAATTGGCATAAGTCGGCAATTCTACATCTGAGCTATGGGCTTTTACCCAGAATTGAAACCCGACCGAATTATTGTTCACTCCTCGACGACAAAATTATTGCAAAAGAAAAAGAAAATAATGAAGCATTTCTAAAGAGCAAACACGCAGTAAGAGATTTCATAACTTGATAGTTGTTATGGTGCCCTATTTATAGGAATGGACTTTTCCTCCGTCAATAAATACTAACCTGCGTGAAGTCCGGGGACGCAGCTCTGACGGAGCCGTGAGGCAGGCGAGACGTAGCTTAACTATACAGTTCTTGTAAAAAAAGAAACAAATAACGAAAAATATCAATATAAAAGATGACATTCCTTTCTTTTGACGTTGTGCACATGTGTATACCATGTTAATTTTTATGTAAACTCTAAGTTAGTCTCCTAACTTAGGCATAACAGAATCAGGCCAGAAAACAATTTGCATAAAAATATGTATTTCTTTTCTTCTTCTATTACTTTTTAACTAGCACTGAATAAGACGTCCATTTACACAAATTGAGACGCGTTGAGACCACGACATACAGTAATATTAAGCGTCAGAAGAATTACTGCTGAGGAGTGACCTTGAAACCCACCAGGTTCTCCATAATTTCGGCCACATCTAAGTTACACTTAGACAATCACCATTCCGAGATGTGTTATTATATAATATATAACCTAAAGAGAATTTAACTTCGGCTTACCTTTGTCAGCTTCTAAAGTTTCAAAACTGACCCATAGTATTCGTCTGCCACGGCGATAATTCTTCGTCTTTTTCAGTTAGACATTAACTCTGTTTTGATGTTATCGTTTCCTTTTGTTTCCTTTCATTTTTTCATTTATTTATTTGTTCATTCCAAGCGCCAAACACAACACACATCCTGGCAACTAAAGGACTAATTTACTTGAGTTATCTTTTGCTTCTTTTCTTTTTTCTTTTCTTCTTTAGTTACTTTGTTGCATTACCTAACTCTTTTATGATAGCCTAAGGAAAACCTTAAAGAAAACAAAATAAAATAAAAACTAAAATTAAAATATAAAGCACAAAAAGAAAAGGGAAGAGCATCCTATTTTCCTTTCTTTCTTGTCTCCACTATTTTTCCTGTTATTTTTCTCTTTTTCTGTTTTTTAAAACACAAAGTCAGAGAAAGTTATGTAAAATCTGAAAAGTCAATTTTTTCTTTTCTTTTCGTTTCGAAGACCAAACACTAGAAAGTTTCTGTAACCTTAAAAAATTAATTTTTTCTTTTCTTTTCGAAGAAAACACATCAAAAATTTCTATAATGCTCAAAAATTTCGTCTTTATATTTTTTTGCAAAAGACACACATCAGAAAGTTCTATAACATTCAAAAAGATCGTCTTTTCTTTTCTGTTCGTAGAACAAACACATCTATGAAATTTTATATTGTTCACAAGTTCATTTTTTCTGTCATTTCTCTCTCTCTCTCTCTTTGAATTTCACCACACCCACAGACACCCCGGTGATGACCATACGTCATAGACGGTAATCACATCTTTAATTCAGAAGCTGGCATCGGGTAAATGATCTCACATACTCATGTGACCTCTTGCTTGATTTTCCATTACACACGGAATTTCCCACTTCTAAACATACTGTAATTGGACACGCAAATCTGCCATTTTCTTTGCAGTGCATATCATTTTAAGTCTGCCTGTGGAACAACAATAACAATAAAAAAAACACAAAGAAAACTACCTAACGATCAAATCTCATCAGATAATTCTGGCGCGTGTTTCGATTGGAGGATTAGCTCGCCATCCTCACCGTTTTAAGCTCCCAGCCAACTTAATCTATAAATATACCCGTTTTACTCTAAACATCACATCTAAGGGTTCTCAAAACAGAGTGCCTACTATTACCGACAATACCAAAAGAAAGCAAATCTAATCCTCGTTCTCTTCTCCAACATCTTAATCCATAACATATCTTTCAATACATGTCTTTCTTGTTTTTTCTTTTTGTGTTCTTTATAAAAATCCCTAATTAACCTCACAGAACTTAACGACTGGAAGAGTCCGAAAAATGTTTTCATGTTTTACAACGACTTATTTCTTCCGAAAGTGCTAACTTCTCTTATCATCTCCTCATCCTTCTTCTTTTTCAACTCTGTTGTTTTTTAATTCTATTTTCTAACTTTAGTTCTTTTACAACTTTCCTTCTAATTCCCTGGCATGCCCAGACCCCACTCCTTAACGTGCCCGAAAGAACCACACACCCGATCTCTACGCCCAGACTCTACACACGACTGAAAAAGTATGTAGTTCTATAGTAGCTTTTGACTGAACATTTCTCATAAAAAAACACGAGCAGAACACCCACAGGCAAACAAAAAATGTCACCTACCTTGCATTGACGTTAATATCGTGTCTTTGTAGTATTTTCGGGAAAAAAATATTTTTCTGTGCCGTAGTTGAGCAATCTTTTCTGTAAAAAAACACTAGTCACTGCACACCAGGTTGAAATAAATGTTGCATACCCAAATCGACGGAGTATATATTCTCTAGAGAAAATTATTGCTGAATCAAAATGACGGGGTGAAAAAACGCAGCTTCTTCGTTGAAAATAATGCTGGGACCAAACTGCGATGTTTTCCGTTGATAAATGACAAACTATAAACTGTTATCCATTCGGCGATAATCAGCACAAACCAAATGTTGTCTTTTCAGAAAAAAATGACGAAGTATATATTTCAAACACAATGACATGAAATTTCACAAGGGCTAAAATCGACAGACAACAACACATTATATTTAAATGAAAATATTTCATGTATCTTTACTCACTTCTCTTCTTCAGTGACTTGGCCGTGAATTGAAAGTTCCAGCCAACCAGTTAGCCAAACTGGCTGCTATCTGCTCTCTCCAACGGCTGTCTGTAAAACTAACTACATTCAGGTCAATCAGAAATGATACGCAGCATTATTCACTACCGACTAAGATATTATACAACATGTCGACTTAAATTCCTGGAAAGAGCAGCATAAAATAGACAGGCTATTGCTTTAAATATCTGCAGATAGGGATAGAGTATTGATAAGCCTTCAGCTTAAAATACTTGTAAAAATAATAAATCAGCGTAGACTGCTTTCTTAAAATACATACAAGTAATAATAGGGAAGCAATAACTAGCGATTGAGTGAAGATATTCTTTCGACATAAAATACTTGCAAATAGTGATAAAGTAGCGATTGGATTTCGACTTAAATTAACTGTAAATAGCAACAAAGAAGAGATAGGTTGTCTGTTAAAAGACCTGTAAATAACGATAGAGTAGTGATAGGCTTTTGACTTAAAATGCCAGTAAATTGCGATAACTCAGGGTTAGACCCTTTACCTGTAGATCGGAGCAGAGAAACGGTAGACGCTTGATTTGAAATACCTCTAGATAAATATAGATTATTGATAGGCTTGGGCGTTACAACGAAGATGAGAAGATATCGATTAACGAAGAAGATTAAAAAGTCCTAAGTGGTATTAAATGAATGAATAAAAGAAGGCAATATGGAAAAGAAAAAGTAAGCAATTGAACAGAATAGTGCGAGGTGTTATGTATTATTTAACATTTTATTTCCATAACGTTTTGCTACTTTCTTCGTGAGAGATGCTAAGAAAACAAAAATACTTTTATATTCAAGCCGGCAGATGGCATTACATACCAGCTTGCCTTTACCGCACGGACTTCTCCTTTTCCGTCGTTCACTGTCGCTGAACGTAGTTATTCTGTTTCCATCTACCAGAAGAAAGAATTCACTATCAAAGTGCAGGTGATGCAGCATTGTCTTTGAGACGCGCTTACTGATTATCGTCATTTGCTATGCTTTTGTACTTGTTCGCACGTGTGTAGCAATTAACTCTGATTGCTGTCATACCCGTCATCATGTCCCCTCTCCCCTCTCTCTATCACCCTCTGTCTCTCTCTGCTAACGATTTCATTGAGTGGAGATAAGAAAGGTAGGTATAGAAAATAACCGTGGGCGTGTGGCAGTAATTTCTAACTCTTTTGACCAGGGATAGAAAATTTTGTGGACCTAAGATTATATATATATATATATATATATATATATATATATATATATATACCGATGCGTAATTAACGAGATATTGAATTTTGAAGATAGGACATTTTCGTGTACCCAGCTACCGGTTAAGTATATCTTTTTATACGGAAATCTATTTTTTTTTTATTTCTTTGTCTTTAAAGAGGAATACTACCAAAGAATCAATTCTTGCTCGTCGGGTCCAGAGAAGTATAAAACCAGTATTCTCAAATATCAAATATATAGATTATCTCCTTTTTTAATCTTTCAATATCCGCACAGATAAAAAGAGCTCAGAAGCAAAATAAATATGGTTCTACAGAAGGATGATGAGAATTTATGGGAGAAACGACGAAGTTTCTTTGGAAAATCTAAAGTAAAAGGAAACTGATATTTATAATTAGGAAGAGAATCTAGAAATTTTAAGGGCATATAATGACGAACGAGAACTTCAAAGCAGATCGTAATAGACCGAACAAAAGCCTAACAAGATTGTGTAAATAGTTGGCAGAAGAGGGTCTTGGTGTGGTTACAAAAAGCATTAGGCTCCATCTAGGCCCCGTCCTTTTACTGTGAATCCAATAAAATACAAAAAGGCAAATTTTACTCCAACAGCTTCTTTTCTCGCACTTTCCGCCTGTGGAATTCACTTCCGACTATTTGCTTCCCCGATAGCTACAATCTCCAAGAATTTAAATGTAAAATCACTAGTCATCCCCTCTCTCACTGACTTGCATCTTCTCTCTATCGCATGCTCCTTTCCCCGTCCACTCCAATCTCATCAGTATTCTCTTACCCACTTTCTGATATCCCTTATAGCCTATCACTCTTTCTCATAACTTTCCTCCTATGTAACCCACTCCGCACCAGTGGCAGTAAATTGCCTTGCTCGGGGCGATATAATTATAAAAACAAAATTTTAAGTGATACACGGGAATAAAAATCATAGAGAAATATGACCGCCTACCTTCCAAAGACACACGGAAATATGAAAAGTGAACACTGAAGTCAACACCCAGAAATGAATGTTTGTTCTTTTGCTTGAGTGCAATCATCATGCCATACGCGTTATGTTTTTGCTAAACTATTGATATATACAGGTCAGTGATACATTATGTGTTTTCTATTGTATTGTTCTAACAGTAGTTTTGGTGGACAGTAACGTTTATTATTTGGCTATATTTCTGAGATGAGCTAGTATTTACAGTATTTACATTATTTGGACTATTGCCCTTAAGGACACATGGCCCAGGGGATATAGACGTTGGGTAGTTACTGACTTAAATCTTAGAGTTGTGAGTTCAATACCAGGCTACAGCAGTGGTGAACAAGTAACTTGCAGGGTTAGAGGAAGATAACTCATGACTTCCAATCGTGGCATTACTACATATACAGGTCAGTGAGACATAATGTTCTTTCTATTGTATTATTCTAACAGTAGTTTAGGTGGACAGTAACGGTTATTATTTGTGTATATTTCTGAGATATATACAAAACAAAATTCATAAGTTGTTGAAACAACTTGAATTTTATATTAATTCTAGACATGGGTGTTTATCTAAAATTAAATGTTTTTTGTCCTTCTTTAACTTCTTTCGTTTCTGAAAAATACTTGTCAAATGGTGATGAATTTCCCAAACGACGTGTTGCCTTGAAATTTGAAAAAGAGCTTGCCTTGCTTATTCGTTCTAGATTTGGTTGTGAGTCAAGTACTGAAAGTAAGCATATTTTCAACTACTCGAGCAACCGCCTTTCGAAGATTGAAAGTGCGGTTTTGTCTAGGGTTTGAAATTTTGTATTCCCCCTATCACCGTGGATAAAGAAGAGACACTGGCAGCATTTGAGGTGTTGTTTTCTCAACGTGTACACCATGTTCCTCGCTCGCCGGATCATGTTGCTACAGTGAAGTCCAGGTTGAAAGACGTAGCTTATCGATATAGAAACTCCCCTGTTGATTCGGTTGATTTTGTTTGGTCAGAAATTTATTTTAAGACTATATTTATACTAGCAGTATAGCCAGGCGTTGGTCGGGTGTAATGAAAGCTTTAAAATTAATCCATGGTCCTGGAGCTCAGACTCAGCCTAAAAAATATTTGTGTGAAGTTTGGTGAGAATCGGATAAAAATTGCTGATTTGTATAAAGGACATACAGACAGATAAACAGACATTGCCTTTTATATATTATCAATTTTCTGCAGTATTGTAAGAACTGCAACATTGACACTTCTGAATATAGTTTCTTATGTCTTTGTCTGTGAGTGTATCAAATTTGATTAAAATCGGACAATTCCTTCTATAACCTGATTTTTTCGATTATCGATTTTCGATATTTATTGGGGGTACCACGATACAAAACCTAGCTAAGAACACTAGCAGACGCTTATAGTACAACTACGTTAATTTTCAAAGAAAATCGGTTCAGCCGTTTCGGAGTCTATAGATAACGGATACATACACACACACACACATACACACACAGAGAGACAAAGTTCCATTTATAAATAAGTTTAGATCTGTAAACCGGACAAGTGTGCTAGTGTCGTTCTACTTGATAGAGTAGATTACGTTCAAAAGATGTTGATTATTTTGAACAACTCTGAAAAGCTTCTTAAAATTGGTCCAGTAGAAACTTTTGACAGCACATATAGAAACAAAATCAGGATCCAGAAGCGTTTGTTGAGTTTGTTTAGAAAAGGTTATTTTTCTAAGAAAACCTACGATATGATTAGACTTTCTGCTTCTCTCAGACCGAGGATTTATGGTCTTCCTAAAATTCATAAGAAAGATGTCTAGTTAAGATCGATATTATCAATGATTGGTTCAGCATAGCATTTTTTGGCTCAATGCCTTTTTGCATTTCTTACAACCGGTTAGAACATTTTAAACTAAATGTTTCACACCTGATTCGTTCTCGTTTGTTGAACATTTACCGGCAATTCAGCTATGCCCTGATACTGATTTTATGTGCTCATTTGATGTTTCTAGTCTGTTTACTAACGTACCATTAAGAAAGACGATTGATATTTGTGCAGACTTGTTGTATGAGAGGGACTTTACTGCACCTCCTTTTCCTAGGGATGTATTTGTAGAACTTATGACACTTTGTCCTAGTTCCGTTGAGTTTAGTTTTGATAATATCATGTACAGTAGATGGGGTCCAGATGGGTAGTCTCCTTGGTCCTGCGTTGGCTATCTTTGTGGGCTACTACGAGTCTGTGCTCTTTGACAAAGTCTCTATACCTTTTTTTTATTTCAGGTATGTTGACGACTATTTTGCCACTTTTTCAAATAAAAATGAAGCCGAAAGTTTTTTCAATAGGCTTAACTCCTTACATAAGGCTTTGTCCTTCACTATGGAAGTGGAGAAGGACAATTGTTTGCCCTTTTTGGATGTTTTTGTTGAGCGTAATAGGGGGCGTTTTTTAAAAGTATTTATCGTAAACCTATCGTTACTGCTCTGTATAGGAATTGGTGTGCGTTTGCACCTACATCAAGAAAAATTAATCTTATTAAAACCTTGGTGTACAGGGTAATCAAGATTTGTTCTCCTACTAGACTGGACTTTGTATTTGAGAATATCATTTCCTTAGTAATGGCTATCTGGAAAACCTTATTAATTATATTATTAATAAGAAAACGAGGGAATTTTATTTTCCTAAAGTCCTGAGCCATTCTAAGTGTCCGGTTTATTTGAAGGTTCCTTGGATTGGTGATAAGGGCCAAAGTTTAGTTAATCAGGTTAGCAAGATTTTTCCGTCTGTTGCTCTGCGGTGTATTTTACGGACTAGGTCTGCGTTCCCATCTTTTTTTTAAGGATGAATTAGCCTATATCAAATTGAATAATTTGATATATGAATTTAATTGCCAGTGTGCTGCTTGTTATGTGGGGCGTACAACCTTACATTTGGAAAGAAAAAGTAATCAACATGTACCTTCGAAAATACGATTATGCAAAATAGGTATTGTCTTCCCTCTACCAATATGGAATCGGCTATTGCTCAGCACCTAGTAGAGAATATAGCCTATGCTAAGTAGTATAAGAAAGAGTGGTTCAAAGTTTTACATGTGGCTGGTTCCAATAATCAATTAAAGAATTTGGAATCAGAATGCATATCCTTACCTTCTCTTTGCCGGCAGAAGGATTTCGTTAAGTCTCTATTTATTTGTTGGGGGATATTTTATTCTAACTCTCCCTCGATAATTATTTACACGTCATTTTCCCTCATCTCGTTATAAATATATATTTATATGTCTATTTATTTTAACGTTCCCCCTGTTTTTGCTCTTCATTTTCGTTGCTGTTTTTCGTTTGATTGGTGATTCCAACGATTTTCTCCTGATGAGATGTTGGTCGAATGAGCTCTAGAGACTATAAATAAATTCCTTGTTTTAAAGTTGTGTATAATTTTTTGACCTCCAAACATTTGTTTATATATATATATATATATATATATATATATATATATATATATATATATATATATATCGGTAAATGCTTGTGTATAGTGGAAAGACTTATTATCATTCTTTATACAAAAAATTGAGTGTTGTACAATACAAAATAAAAGCAATAAAAAATGAATGCATTTTAGGTGACATTTTCTCTACACTCACAAAAGTGTTTATTGGAGTAGTTAAAATTCAAGACAACTATTAAAAATCGCTCTATAAATGAACAGTCCTGAGTATGATGATAAAATACACTCGACAGAAAGGTCTCCGATTGGATATTTAAGATTTCAGTAGTGTGGAATCAACTCATAATTACTGTTGTTCCTAGGATCACTCTAAAACGGGGTGGTAGTACCTGTTCGGGTCTCAGCTATGGAGAGATAGTGAACCACTAACCAGCCAACCAAACAAATAAACAAAAATCGTTTTTCTTCTTCTTCTTCTTCTTCTTGTGTCGTGTCCCTTCAGAACGTAGGCGAACATGGACTTCGACTTAGGCCAGTCTCTTGTAGCTCTCAATATTTTCTTCTCTTGATATCTTTCCTAAAACCCACTCCGCCATCTATTTGATTAGGCCTGTCATATATGTATCGCGCTGCTTTATTTTGTCTATATTTTTCTGTCCGTCCTGTGAGTATTAGATTCTCCAGACCTTCCTTCCCCGTTACGTGTTCCAGGAACCTCATCTGCCTCTTGTTGATGTTAACTATGAGTTTTCTTCACGTTTGCATCCTCTCTTGCACCTCATAATTGCTCACGTGCTCAGTCCATTGTCTCCTCAGAATCCTTCTGTAAAACCACATTTCTGACGCCTCAAGCCTCTCTTCATCCTTAATGAGATCTTCTAACATCCATTTCCATACAGAAGAACAGACATCACATAGCAATCCAGCATTTTCTTCTTTGTTTCCAATGAGATTTTCCTGTCTCTGAGTTTGTCTTGTTAGCTTTTGAAATGCGTCTTTGGCTATGCCGATGCGTCTTCAGATCTCAACGTCACACTTTTCTTCTGTCAAAACGCTTCCAATGTATTTAAATGTCATTACTTGTAGTTGGCATTTTGGAGTCTTCTTTTTGCTGATGACCATACATTCATTTTTCTTGAAAACATTACGAATGTGTAAAGATACATTTGTGTAGTACAATTTCAAGCAAAAATATTATAAACAATACATTTTAAAAGCAAAATGATCGATAAAATAAAATTTACATCAGAATGACCATGTATATATTATATAGAACAATGACCAAAAATACATTTTCTCTATAGTTGAAGACATACAATTGAGCTCAAGATATTTAGATTTTGGGATTTATCAACCCATTAAGGTTTATATCCTCCCCCAAAAACAACCAGCCCAACGTATATATAAAGTCAGCTTGTAAACAAGTATATACGGCAATAAAAATAGTAAAAACAAATTAATTAAAAATTTCTGGACTTTTAATTCTTTTTTTAATCATTTAACTCCAAGCAATTCAAGACTGTTACTGATGCGCCAGGGGATATAGTGAAGAAAAAATTGTTACAAGAGATGTCAAAGAAAGGAAAAAATCTGGATGGAAATCAAGGATATAGAAGATGGCAGTTGATGTGGCATTTTCGGAGATTGTCGCAAGCAAAATGGTGGGAGTTCTATAAACGGAAAATGCGAGAAAAGAAGAGGTTACATTTAACTATTTCAACGTTAAAAAGGTGGGACCTGGATGCTAATCTTGTAACACGCGTAAATTCATGTCGTCGGGGAATCAGAGAACAAAGCTCCTTACACTAATTTTCATGGAAATACTTGTAAAAAGACAGTGAGAAAATACATCATGTTTATGAGAACGAGACTGAATGTGAGCCGATAAATCAGGACCGATCATATTGCAAATCATAATTTCCATTTTGTCGAGAAACACAAGGTAAATCGTAGGATCACCCGACTAAATATGGCAACAGTATTCAATTCATGGACGAATGGTAGCTTTATAACTATGCAAAATTAATTCTGAAAGGAACAATTTCTGGCCGAAAAAGTGACCCAATACTTACTGTCAGAAAATACAGGTATGGATTTATTTATATGATTAAAATATACTGTCATATTATTTTATTTTATCTATGCTTATTGAATTTTCTGTTTTGGCTGGGAGTGGTCTTTTTTTATTTTGAAGATAAACGGAGTCAATTGAATTTTATATTTACGAATTATAAAATATATTGGCCGCTGAAGAAGATTTGATTAACGCAACATCCCATCTAATTTAATCAAATAACGTTTATTAATTTAGATGTTCATTTGGGTTCTTTGTTCTTGTATATAACGCATTGTCCTTTCATTCGTTGAGTTTGTTAATTTTTCTACTCTTTGACGTCAACACATTACACTTGATGCTACGTCCATCATTGATAATGCTTCCAATCTATCATTTTTGCTTGAATGTCGTTTTTGCACTCAAATACACCTCTTTTAATGATAGACAATATTTTTTTCTATTTGATTAATATCTGGGTAAATCAAATATAATACTTGTCGTCTATGATGGGTTGGAAACAAAAAAAGATACGTACTTATACGTACTTATAAGCAGCATAAAAGAACTAAAATTCTCTGGACAAGTCATCAGGAAAGATGACTTGGAGAATTTGACAGACGAAGGACACATTCAATAGCCAAAGGGAGAGGAGAAGAAAGCGGGTTAATGACCAAGCGAATTTGGACGAATGGATAGCGGACATTTATATCCATGGCAATTCTTATATGACTATACTTAATACATCATATACGAGGTGTCTTCAATAAGTCTCCGGACTTTTTTGTAGAGGCATTTAAAATTATTGCAGGCTCTTCAAATTGTATTATTATTACTATACATCTGATGAGATGTCAGACCCATTTTTATCATTTCAGGTTGAAAGGGACAGCTGCAGCAGAACTTGGAACACACCTTACTAAACACTGGTCATCCCAGCTGAGGTTTTTTGAAAATGCAGTCCGGATGTGAGGACACATTGGAAGAACGATATACCATAAAGTTTTGAGTTAAACTTAGAAAGAGCGCTACAGAAACGTATGGAATTCTTCAGAATGTTTACGGACCCTCATTCATGGGTCGATCATTGGTTTTTGAGCGGTACAAGAGATTCAAGAAAAGCAGAGAGTCTGCGAAGGATGATGAGTGGTGTGAGAGGAGTAGGGAAGTCAGAACACCAGAGTTGGTGGGGCAGGTCCGTAAGTTTATGGATGAGGACTGCCGTGTGTCTATAGAGACAATAAGTACAAAGTTTGATGTCAGTGTGGGAACTGTACGCAAAATCATTCATGAGCAACTGAAGCTGCGCAAAATTAGTGCAAGGTTTGTCCCAAATGTGCTCGTTAAAGTATAGAAGGAAAGACGTCATAACGACAGCAGGGAGATGGTCGAGCTTATTGATTCAGACCCCGAAGTTCTTGAGTCCCTGGTAACCTATGATTAAAGCTGAATCTACTGCATTTTTACAAAACGTCATCTGTGATAACCAGGGTTTAGTAGAGTGTGTTCCAAGTTCCGCTGCAGCTGTTCCTTTCAACCTGAAATGATAAAAATGAGTCTGTTATATCATCAGATCTATAGTAATAACCTAATACAATTTCAAGAGCCTACAACAATTTTAAGTTGCTGTACAAAAAGAAAATCCTGAAATTTATTAAAAGCTACTTGTATATACATATAATCATCAGCAGACAGATCTGTCTGGCCGTATCAAAGCTCATCAGTACGGTTGCTTCTAGCCAGTATTGAAACCCGACCGAATTGGCGTCAGTCGGCGATTCTACCTCTGATCTATCGGCGCTCGATAGACTTTTAGCGTATGATCAATCATATGCCATTAGTTAGAGTGCTCTAATTCATTACTGAATGAGCGATGCTAGAGTAGCTACTGTTTTTGCAACGTTTACTATTCTTCCAGAGTGCTCAGTCAGGGTGTGAGAGCGTAAATAATCACCCGCAGACAGATCTGTTTCGTCGTATCACAGCTCATCAGTAGATGATCCGATTGCTTTTACCCAGGATTGAAACCCGACCGAATTGGCGTCAGTCGGTGATTCTACTTCTGAGCTATGGGCGCTCGACAGACTTTAAGTGTATCATGCGCTAGTAGTTAGAGTGCTCTAATTCATTATTGAATGAGCGATAATGTGGATAAATTTATTACTTAAGTGAGTTGTTTCAGTCGTGCCGAGTTCGAAGTTTCTTGAAAACATTATGATTTCGTAACTTTTCTAATAAGACTATATCTTTCTCCCGACAGCAAGCACTTTATGCAAAAACCTGCCTGCCTAAAACGCCTTTCAACCTATAAAATACAAAAAAACAACAACTGTCCGAACTTAACTAAATGAGGATCCACTAGAAAGATCGATAACCACCAAGTTCAGCTAGCTTTACACGTTGTGAATGTTATCTATAGAGCTATTTACAAAGACAGGTCTATATTTTCTATCTACTTACAAGCCTAAAGGAACTTAAGCAGATAATCACTAATGGAGAACATTACGCAAGACATGCTACGGTGTCTTTGGCAGGAGGTAGACTACTGAGTTTACGTGGGTCGTGTCAGAGTTGGTGCGCATATTGGACATTTCTGAAAGCGTTTATAAAATCTACACTCGTGTGAAAACTTGTACAAATTTTGATAAATAAATACATTACTAATCAATATGAAGCCTATTTAATTTCGTTTGACAGCAACGTACAGTTACTCAGCTATTACCATATTAAATGTTGTCAATTCTTGGAACAACGGTTTATATATATATATATATATATATATATATATATATATATATATTCCAATTTTTAAATGAGCAATTTCGTTACTTAGGTTTCTACCATGAGTGGTGTCTTCAAACCATTTTTAATAAAATTCTTACAAATATCCTTTAAGATACCACTCATGGTAGAAACTGGTGTAGTGAAATAAGTCGTTTAAAAACGGAAAATATTCAAAAGTTCTACAATATAATTGTATCGAACACATTTTAATACAAATGTGTACTAGTCTAACATTATTATGACCAAAAACTAAGTATTAAACAATCGATAACATATATATATATATATATATATATATATATATATACATACGTGAGGGGGCTGAATAGTAAGAACAGATATTATTTTGTGTAGTCTTGCTTGATAACCATTCTTCCACAAAAATAAACGGAAACGTTCTGCGGGAAAACCTTCAGCTGAATCAGTCAGGGATCAAAAAAGACATGATCACCCAGGCTTGTATCCTGTATGTCACTAAATTGACAGAATTATTCCTGAGGAAATTTAGATGTAACGCCAATTGAGATCTTCTGATTTCTAAAATCTTTCCCTTTTCTCCTCACTTCTCTTTACTAAAATATTATCATTCAATTTCTCTCAATAACGTTTTTAATGACTTATCACCTTGCTTGGGTTAAGATGATTTTCAAAAAATGCTCTAATCGACAGCCACTGACAGACACCGTAAATCGTCATTCGTAAAGGCAACGCTAAATACAATATTTTGTGAGTACGTATGCTTATGTATAGATCATTTTGTCAGTGTATGTTTGTTGCTTGCTCCAAACACGAACTGATCGCATAAATCGTTGGACGGGAACGGTTTGAAGACAGCTAGACAGAATGATGGATAGATAACTGCAGGCCTGTTTCTCTGCCTCTGTGGCACACAACATAATTAGTTGTTTGAAATATGTCAAAGAAATATATACGACAATGAACAGAAACAAAACTATAAATAAGAAAGAAATTGCCGACATGCTCGGTCCATGAGACAGTTCCGTCGTGAGCGTCTGGAAATCGCCTTGCTTTCACTATTTACCCAAGTCCTGAGTTTTTTTTTTATATTTCACCGCCTACTTGTCAGAGGGAATGAAAATACAACAAATAAATGAAGGGATTTTTTTAAACCTAGGAGACCGCTGACCCAAGATTGTATTTGTAGACATTGTTGTCGGGAGTTATTCTGAATGATTTGCTAGATAAGCAATCTTTACTACCACAGGGTATAATTATGTGCTCCACATGATGACTAATTCGGAAATCGTCCGTTCATCGACCAGGTGAATTCGACTAACTTACCATATCTATCTATCTATCTCATGACTTTCATTATCTATCTATCTATCTATCTCATGACTTTCATTATCTATCTATCTATCTATCTCATGACTTTCATTATCTATCTATCTATCTATCTCATGACTTTCATTATCTATCTATCTATCTATCTCATGACTTTCATTATCTATCTATCTATCTATCTCATGACTTTCATTATCTATCTATCTATCTATCTCATGACTTTCATTATCTATCTATCTATCTATCTCATGACTTTCATTATCTATCTATCTATCTATCTCATGACTTTCATTATCTATCTATCTATCTATCTAATGACTTTCATTATCTATCTATCTATCTATCTAATGACTTTCATTATCTATCTATCTATCTATCTATCTATTGGCTTTCATTATCTATCTATCTATCTATCTATCTAATGACTTTCATTATCTATCTATCTATCTATCTATCTATCTAATGACTTTCATTATCTATCTATCTATCTATCTATCTATCTAATAAGCTTTCATTATCTATCTATCTATCTATCTATCTATCTATCTAATGACTTTCATTATCTATCTATCTATCTATCTATCTATCTAATGACTTTCATTATCTATCTATCTATCTATCTATCTAATGACTTTCATTATCTATCTATCTATCTATCTATCTAATGACTTTCATTATCTATCTATCTATCTATCTAATGACTTTCATTATCTATCTATCTATCTATCTAATGACTTTCATTATCTATCTATCTATCTATCTAATGACTTTCATTATCTATCTATCTATCTATCTAATGACTTTCATTATCTATCTATCTATCTATCTAATGACTTTCATTATCTATCTATCTATCTATCTATTGACTTTCATTATCTATCTATCTATCTATCTAATGACTTTCATTATCTATCTATCTATCTATCTAATGACTTTCATTATCTATCTATCTATCTATCTAATGACTTTCATTATCTATCTATCTATCTATCTATCTATCTATCTAATGACTTTCATTATCTATCTATCTATCTATCTATCTAATGACTTTCATTATCTATATATCTATCTATCTAATGACTTTCATTATCTATCTATCTATCTATCTATCTAATGACTTTCATTATCTATCTATCTATCTATCTATCTAATGACTTTCATTATCTATCTATCTATCTATCTATCTATCTAATGACTTTCATTATCTATCTATCTATCTATCTAATGACTTTCATTATCTATCTATCTATCTATCTATCTAATGACTTTCATTATCTATCTATCTATCTATCTAATGACTTTCATTATCTATCTATCTATCTATCTATCTAATGACTTTCATTATCTATCTATCTATCTATCTATCTATCTAATGACTTTCATTATCTATCTATCTATCTATCTATCTAATGACTTTCATTGTCTATCTATCTATCTATCTATCTAATGACTTTCATTATCTATCTATCTATCTATCTAATGACTTTCATTATCTATCTATCTATCTATCTATCTATCTAATGACTTTCATTATCTATCTATCTATCTATCTAATGACTTTCATTATCTATCTATCTATCTATCTATCTAATGACTTTCATTATCTATCTATCTATCTATCTATCTAATGACTTTCATTATCTATCTATTTATCTATCCATCTAATGACTTTCATTATCTATCTATCTATCTATCTATCTAATGACTTTATTATCTATCTATCTATCTATCTATCTAATGACTTTCATTATCTATCTATCTATCTATCTATCTAATGACTTTCATTATCTATCTATCTATCTATCTATCTAATGACTTTCATTATCTATCTATCTATCTATCTATCTAATGACTTTCATTATCTATCTATCTATCTATCTATCTAATGACTTTCATTATCTATCTATCTATCTATCTAATGACTTTCATTATCTATCTATCTATCTATCTATCTAATGACTTTCATTATCTATCTATCTATCTATCTATCTAATGACTTTCATTATCTATCTATCTATCTATCTATCTAATGACTTTCATTATCTATCTATCTATCTATCTAATGACTTTCATTATCTATCTATCTATCTATCTATCTAATGACTTTCATTATCTATCTATCTATCTATCTATCTATCTAATGACTTTTCATTATCTATCTATCTATCTAATGACTTTCATTATCTATCTATCTATCTAATGACTTTCATTATCTATCTATCTATCTAATGACTTCATTATCTATCTATCTATCTAATGACTTTCATTATCTATCTATCTATCTAATATTTTCATTATCTATCTATCTATCTAATGACTTTCATTATCTATCTATCTATCTAATGACTTTTTTCATTATCTATCTATCTATCTAATGACTTTCATTATCTATCTATCTATCTAATGACTTTCATTATCTATCTGTCTATCTAATGGCTTTCATTATCTATCTATCTATCTATCTATCTAATATCTTCATTATCTATCTATCTATCTATCTAATGACTTCATTATCTATCTATCTATCTATCTAACATTCATTGATTCATCTATCTATCTATCTATCTAATGATTTTCATTATCTATCTATCTATCTATCTATCTATCTAATGATTTTCATTATCTATCTATCTATCTATCTAATGACTTTCATTATCTATCTATCTATCTATATAATGACTTTCAATATCTATCTATCTATCTATCTATCTTCATTATCTATCTATCTATCTATCTATCAATCATCTATCTATCTATCTATCTATCGAATGAGTTTCATTATCTATCTATCTATCTATCTATCGAGTTTCATTATCTATCTATCTAATGAGTTTCATTATCTATCTATCTATCTATCTAATGACTCTATTATCTATCTATCTATCTATCTATCTACTATCTATCTATCTATCTATCTAATGAGTTTCATTATCTATCTATCTATCTATCGAATGACTTTCATTATCTATCTATCTATCTATCTATCTATCTATCTAATGAGTTTCATTATCTATCTATCTATCTATCTAATGAGTTTCATTATCTATCTATCTAATGGAGTTTCACATTCATCTATCTATCTATCTAATGAGTTTCATTATCTATCTATCTATCTATCTAATGAGTTTCATTATCTATCTATCTATCTATCTAATGAGTTTCATTATCTATCTATCTATCTATCTAATGAGTTTCATTATTCATCTATCTATCTATCGAATGACCTCATTATCTATCTATCTATCTATCTATCTATCTATCTATCTAATGAGTTTCATTATCTATCTATCTATCTATCTAATGAGTTTCATTATTCATCTATCGAATGAGTTTCAATATTCATCTATCTATCGTATTCAATGAGTCAATATCTATCTATCTATCTAATGATTCCTCATTATCTATCTATCTATCTATCTAATGACTTTCATTATCTATCTATCTAATGACTTTCATTATCTATCTATCTATCTATCTATGTAATGACTTTCATTATTCATCTATCTATCTATCTAATGACTTTCATTATCTATCTATCTATCTATCTATCTAATGACTTTCATTATCTATCTATCTATCTATCTAATGACTTTCATTATCTATCTATCTATCTATCTAATGACTTTCATTATCTATCTATCTATCTATCTATCTAATGACTTTCATTATCTATCTATCTATCTAATGACTTTCATTATCTATCTATCTATCTAATGACTTTCATTATCTATCTATCTATCTAATGACTTTCATTATCTATCTATCTATCTATCTATCTTTCATTATTCATCTATCTATCTATCTAATGACTTTCAATATTCATCTATCTATCTAATGACTTTCATTATCTATCTATCTATCTATCTAATGACTTTCATTTATCTATCTATCTATCTATCTAATGACTTTCATTATCTATCTATCTATCTATCTAATGACTTTCATTATCTATCTATCTATCTATCTAATGACTTTCATTATCTATCTATCTATATATCCATCTAATGACTTTCATTATCTATCTATCTATCCATTTACCGACTTTCATTATCTATCTATCTATCCATTCAATGACTTTCATTATCTATCTATCTATCCATCTAATGATCTTCATTATCTATCTATCTATCCATCTAATGACTTTCATTATCTATCTATCTATCCATCTAATGACTTTCATTATCTATCTATCATCCATCTATGACTCTCTCAATATCTATCTATCTATCCATCTAATGACTTTCATTATCTATCTATCTATCCATCAATGACTTTCATTATCTATCTATCTATCCATCTATCGACTTTCATTATCTATCTATCTATCTAATAACTTTCATTATCTATCTATCTATCTAATAATCTTCATTATCTATCTATCTATCTAATAACTTTCATTATCTATCTATCTATCTATCTAATAACTTTCATTATCTATCTATCTATCTATCTAATAACTTTCATTATCTATCTATCTATCTATCTAATAACTTTCATTATCTATCTATCTATCTATCTAATAACTTTCATTATCTATCTATCTATCTATCTAATAACTTTCATTAATCGATCTATTTCTATCTTATCTATCTATCTATCTATCTATCATCTATCTATCTAATATCACATCTATCTATCTACATCTATCTATCTATCTATCTATCTTTGCCACTGTGTTAAACCGCTAATCCATAATAGGCAGTGTAATTTTTTAAGTGTACCTCAGAAACTCATCGTATCCTCTCATCTGGAAATCTTCTAGTTCCGTTTTATTGTTATTATTATTTGTACTTTTCTGTTCATTCAATTAGGTTACTTAGAAATATATAAGGATGCGTTTCCTTACCAGATTTATTAAGCCTATACAGCGAGGCGACTTCGAGAGAATTAAAAAAGCGACTAGGATTCATTATTGGCAGCCACAATCTTAAGATTATAAGGCATACAGATGAGAGTATTGATGGCAGACACAGAAAGAGAACGGCAAAAACTTCCACAGAAGGTAGTAAAGGAAAGCGAAAAGAATGGTTTTACTCAGTGGCACAGATAGATAGATAGATAGATAGATAATGAGAAGAAAGAAACAAAGAAACAAAGAAAGAAACAAAGAAAGAAAGAAAGAAAGAGAATGACTGGGATTTGAACAGGATAGATAGATAGATAGATAGATAGATAGATAGATAGATAGATAGATAGATAATGAGAAGAAAGAAACAAAGAAACAAAGAAAGAAACAAAGAAATAAAGAAAAAGAATGACTGGGATTTGAACAGGATAGATAGATAGATAGATAGATAGATAGATAGATAGATAGATAATGAGAACAAAATAAGAAAGAAAGAGAATGAGTGGGATTCGAACGGGATAGATAGATAGATAGATAGATAGATAGATAGATAGATAGATAGATAGATAGATAGATAGATAGATAGATATGGTACGTTAGTTCGATTTCGCGTATTAGAAGAAAAATTCACATTTTTTTTTAGGAATATATACATAAAAATTGACTTTTAGAGAAAAATATACATTTTTGAGGTAAAAAAAAATGATTGCAAACATTCGCTTAACTAGTGTCGAATATCTAAATAAAATTTTAAATGACTTATGGTTTGTTGTACTTCTTTCCCTGTAAATGTAAGAACCCTTATCCAACTAATTAGGTGAATTCACCGTTTTCAAACATCAAACAATAAAAAAAATTACTTTTAATTTTTATCTCTCGTGATCAGTCTGGTTTATCTAGAGCTTCCTGTAATTTGTAGCAACATTTGTTGCATTTCAATTCAAACTCTTGCCACCTCTGCCATTGTTGTAAATAACTAATTAGTTTGAATAATTTTTATTTCCCTTTACCTCTCTTGCAGTCAATATGGTCTCCTGCGTATTAAAGTCTTCATGCCCACCTTACACATTGCATGTCACTGAATTTTAGCTGTTTCTTTTTCATTCTCCACAAACTCACTTGTGCCTCCTTAACAGATGTTTACTCGTGCAACCAGATTGGCAACTGGGTCTCACCCATTCACAGTCAGGTTATCCAAATGCAGACGACAATTCTACTCTTGCATCTTCTTCTCTCGCACTTCCCGCCTGTAGAACACGCTCCCATATTCTTGCTTTCCTGACGGCTACAACCTCCAGAAATTTAAATGCAATGTCAATACTCATCTATTAACTCTAGCTCTCTCCCCACTCCCGGATATCCTTCCATTTCTCTCCACCTATGTATCTGTCATCGCACCTGCATTCTCAGCTTTCTATTGCTCCTTTCTAACTAGTTTTTACTCCTCACACTTTTCTAATTAATCTTTTTACAGTTATGTAGCCTCCGCTCATCAGTGGCATTTCTGCCTTGCTCTGGGTGAAATGATTGAAGAAAAAAAACATATGAAAACTCAATAAGTCGGAAAATACCATTTCATTAAACAACTTTCTTCTTATTCTTCTATGCAATGTGTCCCCTCTGGACGTTAGCGTTTGTCACTCGCCACAATTTCCCGTATCTGCGAAGAGCCAGAAAGTTTTTACAGTCTGAATCCATCCAGCATATATACAAATCTACCATCCACCCATGTATTGAATACTGCTGCCACATCTGGTCGGGTACCCCTGCGATTCAATTCGGGGTTCTTGACAAAATCCAACGGTGAATCTGTAATGTGATCAATACCAGCTTGGCTGCTCGGCTACAGTCGCTCTCTCACCGGCGAGACGTGGCTTCTCTGTCCCTCTTCTAAAAATAATTTCACGGATTCTGCTCCAATTAACTAAGCTCACTGATGCAACCTATTTATGAATTTATATGAGCTACTAGACTAGCAACTAGGTCTCACTTTTTACAGTGAAAGCGATAAAATGTAAACTTAATTTCTACTCTAAGAGCGTATTTTCTTGCACTTCCCGCCTGTGGAATTCCCTTCTATCTACTTGCTTCCCCGACAGCTACAATCTCCAGGAATTTAATTTTAAAGTCAATAGACATCTCCTATCTAACTAACCCGCATCCTTTCTCTCAAGATCTTTTCTCTATCCACTCCCCTCCCCATTATAAGGGTATCCTCATCCGTCTATTACCCTCCTCCTGTAATCCCCTATAACTAATCCCTCTTTCTCATCACTTTCTCCTATGTAACTCTCTGTGCAACAGTGGTAGTAAAACTGTCTCGATTGGGGTTAAAAGATTATATATATATATATATATATATATATATATATATATATATATATGTGTGTGTGTGTATAATAATAATAATAAAATCGACTCTGTACGTATCCAAATCTTAAAATCTTACACAAGTAATTTTTAAGGACCACGAATAACCGGCAGAATCTAAGTCCGTTATTGTCCGCCGCTATAAAGCTTTGGACAATGAGGGGAAAAAAAAGAAAACTGCGGAGCACCGACAATACATACAGTACTTCACAGCAAAGAAAAAAAAACCCTCAAACGGAACGAACCACAAAGAAAGAAAAGTGCTCGATACAAAACTAACCAAAAAGGATTAACCAAGAGGCAGTGACGTAGAGCAAAAACACACGAGAAAAAATCGCAAGATCGCCAAGACCTACCGCGGTTTCGCACAACGGCTGTTTTTTCTCGTATATATATATATATATATATATATATATATATATATATATATATATGTATGTATGTATGCATGTATATATAAATTATTTTTTTATTATTTCTCCCTAACGCTGTTCCGCCATTAATTAAATCAAGTATATTAAATATTTTATACGTTGTTTTACTCTACACCCTTGCTTTGAATATGTCATATAATTATCAGATTTTCCAAGCCCAGATTTTTCATTACATTTTGCAATAATTACAACTGTCTCTTCCCGACGTTAATTATAAGATTCTTTTTTTTGTTTCAATTTTCTCTACAAAATCGTCACTGCTTTCATATTCAGGCCATAGCATTTCTAGCATTTGTCTGTGGAACCATATTTTTATTGTTATCACTATCTTCTAAATCTTAGAGGAATTTGTTCAGCATTCCTTGTCCTATAGGATGACAGGTATCAAATAACGTTCAGTATTTTTCTTGTTTCTTAATACTCAGCTTAGCTTTGAAAGCAACTTTGGCTACCCCAATGCGCCTTCAGATTTCAGTATCACACCTTCCTTCTGTAAGACAGTTTTATTTTCTTTTAAAAGTTTTACTTGTTTCATATTGCTATCTCTGATTAGTAATTTGCATTTTGGACTCATCATTTTGTTTTTAATCATCTCACCCCATGCAAGGCATTCTACTGCCACTGTTTCGCAGGGGGTTCCGTAGGGGAATATGATGTAAAAGAGAGGTTAGTTAAAGGGAATCTCGGGAGGAGGGTAATAGACGGATGAGAATACCGAGGATGGGGATGGAGTAGATGAAAAAAGAGCTTGTGAGAATGGATGCGAGTTATTGTCATAGGAGATGACTATTGACCTTACATTTAAATTCCTGGAGATTGTAGCTGTCGGGGAAACAAGTATATGGAAGGGAATTCAACAGGTGGAAAGTGCGTGAAAAGAAGGTGTTAGAGTAGAAATTGTAGTTACATTTTATTGGTTTCATTGTAAAATGTTGGCACCTAGTTGCCAGTCTAGTAGCTCGAGTAAATTCATACCTATGGAGCACCAGTGATCTAAGTTCATTTGAGCAGAAGCCGTCAAAGTATTTATAGAAGAGGCACAATGAAGCCACGTCACGCCATGAGAGAGCGACTGTAGCCGAGCTGCCAAATCGGTATTGATTACATTACAGATTCTCCGTTGGATTTTGTCAAGAACCCAGAAGTGAATAGCAGGGACACCCGACCAGATGTGACAGAAGTACTCAATACACGGGCGGATGGTAGATTTATATAAGTGAAGGATGAACTCAGAAGGGAAAAACTTCCTGGCCCTGCACAGTGAACCGACCTTCTTAGCAGCGGATTTACAATGGATTCGATGTAGTCATTCTACTTGAGGTCCGCTGGAAGTGTGAAGCTAAGGAGGCGTAGTGTTTTACTTTCAGGGAGGCTAGCCTGATCCATGCAAAGTAGAAGCGATGGTAAAAATAAAACATTCTGCCTCCTTGAAGTTGATCCTTAGTCCTTTCTTCTCGCTTTCCTTTACTACCTTCTGTGGAAGTTTTTGCAGTTCTTAATCTGTGTCTGCCATCAATACTGTCATCTGTATGGCTTTTAATTTTAACATTGTGGTTGCCAATAATAAATCCTGGTCGCTTGTTTAATTCTCTCGAAATCGCCTCGCTGTATAGGTTTAATAAATCTGATAAGAGAACACATCCTTGTCTTACATATTTCTAGGGAAGCTAATTGAATGAACAGAAAAGTACAAATTTAGGCTCACTAATCAAAATACTTCGTAAGAATCGGAAATGAATTGAAAAGAAATAATCTTGCTTTATTATATACAGCTTTCATTTTCTTTGTTACAACGGTAAACTGCACCCGGCATCAATGCCTCTGATTGGGGAGGTTGTGAGAAGCATAGAACTACCTTTTAATTGCTGTTCTTCCCAGGTTCACCCTGACCCGGAGTGGAAGCATCTGTTAAGGTACCAACTATGGGCAAATAGTTAACCCCCAAACTGGGGTCAAAACACTATGAAAATATAAAAATACACTTTTTATAGAAATATATGCATAAAAATCGACTTTTATAAAAAATATACATTTTTGAAGGAAAAATATTACCAAAAGTACATTTTTGGAGAAAAAAATTATTATCATCACACATTTTGAAGGAAAAAAATTTCTCAGCAAAACATTTTGAATACAAAGCTAGAAAACATTTTCAGTTTTCTAAAATAAAAATAGAATAAAAACAAAAGTTTCATTAAAATTTGACTAAATCAACCTTCTCACTATAGTTTAAAATTTAAAAAAAAACCTCAAAAACTCAAAGTTTTTGGGATTAGATAACCCACAGAGGTTGATATACCTTTAAACAAAACTCAAACTCAAAATCATTTTCTTTATTAGGATATGATATCTCATTTCAACCATTCTTCCATTTTGACTGTCTTATGTAGCTCAAAATTCTGAGAAAAAGGAAAATTCTCATTTCCATCTTCACTTCACTTATGTTTAGCTTCAGTCAGTCAGTTAATTGATACAGTGATACAGGCTTTGGGCGATCATGTCTCGCCTGGGTAGAAGATTATCCCGCAGTAGTTTTCCACTGTTTCCTGCGTTAGACTTGCTATCAGCCAAGGTTATAGAACCGAATCTGTCTCATTATTTAACCCATAACTGGAGGGAAGAGACGAATTAATACCTTTCCCAAATGTATTTGTGCGAAGGTGAATGCGAGAAATTAAACTGGATTCGAACTCGGCTCTCCGATTTGTCGTTCCGAGTCGATATCCACTGCAAAACAACGCACATCCTAATGTTTAGATTATGTAGCACGTTTTCATAAGGGGCAGTGGCTTAATGGAGAATAGTGTTGATTAATTGCATGTAGACACTTACTTGATGTCAGTTCACACCCAGCGGCATGGAGGGAAATATTGGAAAATTAATTGAATAAATTAGGAAAAAGAGTCACATCAATGATTGATACAGTTTTACAAGGTATCCTTTAAGCAAGGGTACGGGAGTAAGTGCAATCCTACCAAGCGGCTTGAATAAATAGGTTTACACGATATACATGGTGGGTTATTAATAGGCAAGTTACAAGGAAAATTCAAAAGCTATAACTACCATACCAACCACCAAGAGGAAATATAATCACTACAGTGAATTCGTGTATGCAACTGATAATTCCTTTTTTTTTTTTTAGAAATTCAGAGAATTCCTGTAAATTCCACAAAAGAAAATATCTGTATCCTTAGAAAAACAATTAAAAATCAGTATTCAACCAAATATATTTTCTAATTTTTATACTAGAATATTCCAAAGAAGAAATAAAATTTATGTTAAGTCATTATTCTTTTTAATTTTACACTCATTTCACTCCAAACAAAGCTGAACCACCACTGGTGCGCAAGGGTTTACAGAGAGAGAGAGTGTGTGTGAGTAAGTGAGAGCGAGAGAGAGAGAGAGAGAGAGAGAGAGAGAGAGGAGAGAGAGGGAAAGAAAAAACAAGATATAGGGGATGTCGAAGAAAGAATATGAGATAAATGGAAATCAATTATATAGAAGATGGCAATTAACGTTGCATATAAATTTTTGAAGATTGTAGTAATCAGGAAAGCAAGCAAAACGGAAGAAAATATCACAAATAGGTGCACTTGGAATGATAAAAAATGGAACAAAACAACACATTGAAAGAAGCCCTGGAAACCCCAGCTTAAGAGATTTACAAAAAATTGTCTTATTATGTACAGCCCACACACTAAGGAAAACTTTATCTTTGTAACGATAGGGATGATAGGGGAGATAGAAAAACATGAAATGGAGCCATAACAACACACCACAATATGCCTTAGGTCTTCCCACAGACTTGGTTGGTAGTGCGACCATAGCAGAATTAGAATTCTGATGAAAAATGACAACATAATAATAAAAACATTTTCTCAAACTGTTTCCAGATTTACGTTACCCGCCCTTTTATTCTTTGTCACATAATCGTCAAGTATTACGACCTGACGATTATTAAAATTGGGGTAGGGGTAGGGGTGACATGATAAACATTTTTATCCCATATTATATATATATATATATAAATGTATGAACTGCGTTTGCTATTTGGTAACTGTTATTGTTGCTTGCCAAAGTTTTATGTCAACTCAAGATAAAATCATCTTTGGTGGTGGATGTTTTTATGTTAAGCTCCCTGTAACCTCTCTGAAGATTGCTCATGTGAGCCGAAAACTTTGAACCAACATAATAAAAAATATCCAAATGTTGGAGAATTCTCGTCTTTATTTTCACCTGAAATTAAAGCCAAAATACGATGTTAAGAACGGCTCATGATTAAACATAATAGACTTTCATTGTCTCCTATATTCAACAATATATGCTTAGAATATATATATATATATATATATATATATATATATATATATATATATATATATATATATATATATATATATATATATATATATATATATATACACTTTTGCTAAATAAAAGAATGACCTATTCAAATGTGAATACACATTGAAACTAGCATAACGAATTATAAAGATCTTATGAATCTATAAATAAAATTTAATTCTTTAGAAATTTTTATATTTACTTTCGAATATGAAACTGCGCAGTCATGAAATTTCGAGAATCTGTGACAAGAAGGATTTCGCCTCAAGACAACCTTCAGGCTTACTGAATTGCCAATGATTCTTCGTGACCGAGTGGATTAAACCATGTCAGATATAATGAACTGGGGGTTAGGAAGGAAGGATCGAATACTTTTCGTTGATAAGATTTCTTCAATATTCAGACGAATATAAATATACTACCTAATAAATAAAGTGAATGTATACTCCACTACGTGTATCTACTAAAAATAACGTTTGAAGTCGTTACAAGAACAATGATCGATTTTAGAAAAAAATTATTTTTGAAAAATTAACTGTAGATATGTTGAAATTAGTCGAAATATGAGATTGAGCATCTATTTACCTTTGCCATCGATTGACGAGATTTCTTTTTCATCATTGATTAAAAGTAGGCACCCCCACACATTTTTCTACATCTAAATTTAAATTGAATTTTTAAAAATAAATAAGTTATCTGCAAGCTTTAAAATTACGTTTAATTGAAAGTAAAGAGATTAAATTTAGTAATTCCAGTCAACAAAATACACTGTCGTATTTTAAATCAAAATAATATTGATTGGAATGTAAAATTTTACAGATTAGAAACAAAAATTTAAAAGTACAGCCATTTTTTTTTTGATTGAGCAACAAATTTTTAAACAGTAGCCACATTTCTGTTTTAAAATTCTAGTAAAAAAAAATATACGTCTTTGACACGTTATTGAAGTCATTTTTTTAAATTAAATCTTACCTTTATCTAATTTCAAACAACTGTACTTGCTTAATATCTGAAAAATTTGGTAAAAACCTTTATCACTTTTACGGTAGCACTGTCTGTCAACGTTGATCGGAAGTGATGAATGATTTATTGACAACCGGAAGTTCAAGAACGCTAAGTAGGGAGGCCAAAGGTGACAAAATTTATAAGTAAAATAAATTGTAGTTTTTCTTTTGGTTTTTAACTACATAGTAAAATTAAAATTTTAACATATTTTCTACAATTATATAATATATTTTAGAATTTTAGTTTAGCTTTATAACTTGACGTTTGAATATTCTTTCTGTTATTGTCTGTGATACAACGAACCCTTGGAGAGTTGATTCCGCTTCTAGTTTGGACCTAAACGTTTAACCATTTAAAAATGTGCTTAAGTGTGTAGAGGGTGCTAAGAAGTCCCTCAAACAAATAATAAAAAGAAAAATGCACTACAAATAAAGTAAAATAAACGTTTGTTTATTTTCGTAAAAAAAAAAATAAAATAATATTTTTTTTTTTTGTACAAAATATGAGATTGTCCGTACAGCTGTAAAAAAAGAGAAAGAAAGGAACTGGGAATGTGAGAGGGAAAGGTAGGACGATGTGTAGCGAGCGAGATGAGAGAAAGAGAGGGTGAAAGAAGGTTCACTGAAACGGATTCTGCCTGTTGTGTGAACTGCTGGATTCTCTTTGTGTGTATGCTCGAAGCTGTCCGTGTGCCCTTTGATGTCAGGTTGTCGCTGGTCTCCCTCTGACTGTTGAGAGTTTCTACCTTCCTTATATCTGAATGGTGAGGCCCCGGAGAGATTAAAAAATAGGTTTCTTATGTCGAGCCCTGATTGGTCAATAAATCATATTTTTGACCACGTGGTGTGCTTTCCACTAAATCCGAACTTTTGGGTGCGCCGTCCTTGTTTTTGACCCCACAGGGTATGGTAAGGGGTGAATTTCCGCGCAATTGTATTTTTTTGAGATACACGTGTGTGAATTAATTTTTATTGCGTGTGTGTGTGTGTGTGTGTGTGTGTGTGTGTGTGTGTGTGTGTGTGTGTGTGTGTGTGTGTGTGTGGAAAATAAAATAAAAAACAGCACAAGTGCGTAAAAATGATAATCACCAGGTTAAGGATCATAAGAATATGAACGATGTAGTAAAGTCTTTTATCCCCAGTCCGTGATTTTTGGCAACGTCATTCTGGCAACATGTGGCCGCGCATTATGGGAGAATCACGAATGCAGGTCTCATTTTTTGCAGGCATGCATGCATTTCTACAAGTTGATTGCAATAAAGCTCTGTATTAATGCTCTGATAGGCTTCCGGAAAGCTGCAGTAAATAACGCCAACTGCAGACCACCAGAGTCAGCATAATCATTTGCTGGAGTAACTTTGGCTTTGAGAAATATTTTGGCCTGATCGTTTCAGCAAGTAAAGTGCCATACGTGATACAAGCTTGGGCGATCATGTCTCGAAAGAGTCATGACTGACTGGGCAGAAAATTATCCTGCAGTAGGTTGCCATTGCTTTCTGCGGTAGATTGGTTTCCGACCAAGGCTATAGAACCCAATCTGTCCTGTCATTTAAGCCATAACTGGAAGGAAGAGTCGGATTAATATCTTTCCCAAGGGTATTTGCGCGTAAGTGAATGCAATGAATTCAGTTGGAATTCGAACTGATCGTTTACGGTTATCATAAAATCCACTTTTCTTTATTCGGTCAAGAAAGAGATCATTGGTGCTACGCAGAAAGAGGCTCGAACATACTTCAAAACGCTTGAGGTTATGATTTTCATTGAGATCATGAGGAAAGATTTTATCGAGATTTTCACCTGGCCAATATTCTGCAAATGGCATGAGACTGTCTGAAAGATTTCTCTGACACTTTGAAATAGGTTTTGCTCAACAACTGCTTGCAATTGTTCGTTTTCAAGACAGCATGACCGTCATCGACCGTCTTCATCTGCAAGGCTCTTATCAGCATTTCTGGAACCACTTTCGTTCTGTCTGACCACTTGCGGACCCATCTCTCTCTGCTGAGATTGGCAGAAGTTTAGGAGGCAGTGTGCCAAAGTTTGAACTAATACATGAAAAGTAAACAAAGATAATGTTTTGTCACATTCATAATTAAGGACTTCTATGCTTCAAGAATATTTCTGTCTGAAAATAATTTAAATATTATTAAAAAAAACACGCATTAATTATTCTGTATGCCAAAATCACTTAATATATACCGTGAATACTATGATAAAATGGTTTTTCAAAATACAAAACTTCGAGCGGCTATTATGTTTGTAACAGAGTAATATATATATATATATATATATATATATATATATATATATATATATATACCACTCCTTCGATTTTAATTTCTTATTTCCATTTTTAAGTTTGTGTATAAACCTATTTAAATTATAATCCCAACTTTTTAACCTTCAAATATATTGCGTGTATTTGCGTGTTTTTTTTTTCTTTTTTTTATTTCAGAAGAAAGTTAACTTTCAAATATGTGAAAATAAGTGATAAATGTCGTTTTACTTAACCTTCAATTATATGAAAATATATTTGCGTGATAGCGGATATCTCTTTATTTTATTCCGTTTGTAGTAAGGGGTAGCAGTATGCCTTATCAGGTTAACGGAATGTGGCCTTGTGGGAAGATAGCCCACTATAATTCAAAAATGATTATAAATTCAAGAAAGGCAATTTTGAGTGGAAAATAACATTTATACATATATACATTTCAAATAATGCTTGAAATAAAAGTTCAACGGAAGTAAAATAGTTCATGGAAAATAATGAAGAGCTGAAAGGGATAAGAGAATGTTCATGGAAGATAAAGATGAGCTGAAAGAAAAGAATGTTCATTTTCAAGTTGCCGTTTCTAAGATCAGTGAGTCAGTAAGTTGGTTTGTGTGGAACGTCTTTGAAAAGGTCGGTTAGTACTTTTGAGACAGTGAGGTGGAAGAGGTCAGAACAGTACTTATGAGACAAGGAAGGGAGAAAGAGGCAAGCATAGTAGCCGCTCGACGTAGGTCAAGGGAGAAACTAATTACACTCTTTTCCTCAAGTCCTGACTGTCTGTCTGGGTCCCTTTTGTCACGGCTTTTTATATTTTCCTTGTGGATCAAAACGCTGGTCGTTTCGAATTTCATCCTTGTATTTGGTTCTGGACTTCCCATTGGCTGCTAAATAAAAATGGTAATTTGATATTTGATTGATTTTTATTTTTCAACCGGAACATCTGCGCGGAACCGGATGCGCACGGCGACTTTTTATTCATTAGCTTTCTGGTCGGCATAGAGCCAACATCCGGTTTGCTCGCTTTTACTAGGTTGGTGGTATCACCACAGCGTATTTTCTTTACCTTTTTTTTTTTTTTTTGTTGGTAATTAATTTAAGAACGTTGCGTGTACTTAACTTTCAAATATATGAAAATAAGTGATAATTGTAGTTTTACTTAATTTTTTCAGACAAAATTTAACTTGCAAATATACACTTATCACTTATTTTCATTGAAAATTAACTTTCTTCTGAAATTAAGTACAAAAAAGGAAAAAAAAACACGCAAATACATGCAACTTTCTGAAAACTACTGCATTTTTTAAAAATTGTCAATGTCATTTTTTCCACTTTTTAACTTTCAACTTCTTTTACAATTGATGTAATTATTGTTTTATTTTCAATGTTAAGTATAAAAAAAATGCTTTACTGTGTAGGGGATTTGGTAAGTGCTTGGTTGATGTGCTTCCGTATTTTACGGGTATTGTTCTCGAGATTAGTTCCCCCACAAATACAACACAATGTTTTACAATCGCGCAAAGGAAATGGAATAAGTCACAACGAACATTAAACAACAAACAATTTAATATGTATAAAATAAAATTAGCATGTGGAAACAAATAAAATACAAGATGTGAAAAATTGCCTTTTGGAAAATAAAGTTTGGCAAGAAGTTAAATTTGTTTAAAGGTGTGTGTAATTTTATATTAACGGAGTCCGTAAATAAGTCGTTCTTACTTACATTAAGTTCATCTCGGGTGGCGACAGCGTGTCGCGTTGATGAAAGAAAGTTTGTCGGGTTTTTCCTTTCACGGTCCTCTGTAGCTAGGTCATGAACTTTGGTGTGGAAGAATGACTTGGCCGGACAAAGTATCGGTTACATGCTGACTTAATGGCTAGCTTGGTGACTGACTTTTACTTCCTAACTGTGTGTTATTTATATACCATAATAGTAGATCAAAGAATCTTCCTAACATTTAGGTGTGAAGACATTTATTGACCAATCAGATTTGTATTTTACTATCTTGTTTTGGGGCCTAAATATTTTTTGTTAATTGACTTCCGATCCTATTTTTCTAGAATGTTCTTATTCTATGTTTTTAGCTGATTGGTTGAGAAATATAAAAATGTAATTTAAATTCTAATGCCGTTTTGATCCAAAATTTCTATAATGTTTTTATGTATTTTCTTATTGCTTATTTTAATAGAAAAAAAAGGTGTATCCCATAACTGTACTACTTATTGTTCTTTTCGTTATTTATAATTTAAGTATTTTCATATTTTCATATATTTGAAGGTTAAATACACCTTACACTTATCATATAACTTATTTTCAGACATTTGAAAGTTAACTTTCTTCTGAAATTAAATACCACACCAAACAAAAACACTCAAATATACGCAATATAATTTGAAGTTTAATTAAACTAGACACTTATCACTTATTTTTAAGACATTTGAAAGTTAACTTTCTTCTGAAATTAAATACCCACCAAACAAAAACACTCAAATATACGCAATATATTAATTTGAAGTTTAATTAAACTATAGACACTTATCACTTATTTTCAGACATTTGAAAGTTAACTTTCTTCTGAAATTAAATACCCACCAAACAAAAACACTCAAATATACGCAATATATTAATTTGAAGTTTAATTAAACTATGAACACTTATCACTTATTTTCAGACATTTGAAAGTTAACTTTCTTCTGAAATTAAATACCACCAAACAAAAACACTCAAATATACGCAATATATTAATTTGAAGTTTAATTAAACTATAGACACTTATCACTTATTTTCAGACATTTGAAAGTTAACTTTCTTCTGAAATTAAATACCCACCAAACAAAAACACTCAAATATACATATAATGTAATTTGAAGTTTAATTAAACTATAGACACTTATCACTTATTTTCAGATATTTGAAAGTTAACTTTCTTCTGAAATTAAATACCCACCAAACAAAAACACTCAAATATACGCAATATATTAATTTGAAGTTTAATTAAACTATAGACACTTATCACTTATTTTCAGACATTTGAAAGTTAACTTTCTTCTGAAATTAAATACCCACCAAACAAAAACACTCAAATATACGCCTTCTCATTAATTTGAAGTTTAATTAAACTATAGACACTTATCACTTATTTTCAGACATTTGAAAGTTAACTTTCTTCTGAAATTAAATACCCACCAAACAAAAACACTCAAATATACGCAATATATTAATTTGAAGTTTAATTAAACTATAGACACTTATCACTTATTTTCAGACATTTGAAAGTTAACTTTCTTCTGAAATTAAATACCCACCAAACAAAAACACTCAAATATACGCAATATATTAATTTGAAGTTTAATTAAACTATAGACACTTATCCCACGCCTTTATTTTCAGACATTTGAAAGTTAACTTTCTTCTGAAATTAAATACCCACCAAACAAAAACACTCAAATATACGCAATATATTAATTTGAAGTTTAATTAAACTATAGACACTTATCACTTATTTTCAGACATTGAAAGTTAACTTTCTTCTGAAATTAAATACCCCACCAAACAAAAACACTCAAATATACGCAATATATTAATTTGAAGTTTAATTAAACTATAGACACTTATCACTTATTTTCAGACATTTGAAAGTTAACTTTCTTCTGAAATTAAATACCCACCAAACAAAAACACTCAAATATACGCAATATATTAATTTGAAGTTTAATTAAACTATGAACACTTATCACTTATTTTCAGATATTTGAAAGTTAACTTTCTTCTGAAATTAAATACCCACCAAACAAAAACACTCAAATATACGCAATATATTAATTTGAAGTTTAATTAAACTATAGACACTTATCCCACTTATTTTCAGACATTTGAAAGTTAACTTTCTTCTGAAATTAAATACCCACCAAACAAAAACACTCAAATATACGCAATATATTAATTTGAAGTTTAATTAAACTATAGACACTATCACTTATTTTCAGACATTTGAAAGTTAACTTTCTTCTGAAATTAAATACCCACCAAACAAAAACACTCAAATATACGCAATATATTAATTTGAAGTTTAATTAAACTATAGACACTTATCACTTATTTTCAGACATTTTGAAAGTTAACTTTCTTCTGAAATTAAATACCCACCAAACAAAAAACACTCAAATATACGCAATATATTAATTTGAAGTTTAAATTAAACTATAGACACTTATCACTTATTTTCAGACATTTGAAAGTTAACTTTCTTCTGAAATTAAATACCCGCAAAACAAAACACTCAAATATACATAATATATTAATTTGAAGTTTAATTAAACTATAGACACTTATCACTTATTTTCAGACATTTGAAAGTTAACTTTCTTCTGAAATTAAATACCCACCAAACAAAAACACTCAAATATACGCAATATATTAATTTGAAGTTTAATTAAACTATAGACACTTATCACTTATTTTCAGACATTTGAAAGTTAACTTTCTTCTGAAATTAAATACCCACCAAACAAAAACACTCAAATATACGCAATATATTAATTTGAAGTTTTAATTAAACTATAGACACTTATCACTTATTTTCAGACATTTGAAAGTTAACTTTCTTCTGAAATTAAATACCCACCAAACAAAAACACTCAAATATACGCAATATATTAATTTGAAGTTTAATTAAACTTTAAGGCAACATCACTTATTTTCAGACATTTGAAAGTTAACTTTCTTCTGAAATTAAATACCCACAAACAAAAACACTCAAATATACGCAATATATTAATTTGAAGTTTAATTAAACTATAGACACTTATCACTTATTTTCAGACATTTGAAAGTTAACTTTCTTCTGAAATTTCAATACCCACCAAACAAAAACACTCAAATATACGCAATATATTAATTGAAGTTTAATTAAACTATAGACACTTATCACTTATTTTCAGACATTTGAAAGTTAACTTTCTTCTGCAAATTAAATACCCACCAAACAAAAACACTCAAATATACGCAATATATTAATTTGAAGTTTAATTAAACTATAGACACTTATCACTTATTTTCAGACATTTGAAAGTTAACTTTCTTCTGAAATTAAATACCCACCAAACAAAAACACTCAAATATACGCAATATATTAATTTGAAGTTTAATTAAACTATAGACACTTATGCTTATTTTCAGACATTTGAAAGTTAACTTTCTTCTGAAATTAAGCCCACCAAACAAAAACACTCAAATATACGCAATATATTAATTTGAATTTTAATTAAACTATAGACACTTATCACTTATTTTCAGACATTTGAAAGTTAACTTTCTTCTGAAATTAAATACCCACCAAACAAAAACACTCAAATATACGCAATATATTAATTTGAAGTTTAATTAAACTATAGACACTTATCACTTATTTTCAGACATTTGAAAGTTAACTTTCTTCTGAAATTAAATACCCACCAAACAAAAACACTCAAATATACGCAATATATTAATTTGAAGTTTAATTAAACTATAGACACTTATCACTTATTTTCAGACATTTGAAAGTTAACTTTCTTCTGAAATTAAAATACCCACCAAACAAAAACACTCAAATATACGCAATATATTAATTTGAAGTTTAATTAAACTATAGACACTTATCACTTATTTTCAGACATTTGAAAGTTAACTTTCTTCTGAAATTAAATACCCACCAAACAAAAACACTCAAATATACGCAATATATTAATTTGAAGTTTAATTAAACTATAGACACTTATCACTTATTTTCAGACATTTGAAAGTTAACTTTCTTCTGAAATTAAAGAAAATACCCACCAAACAAAAACACTCAAATATACGCAATATATTAATTTGAAGTTTAATTAAACTATAGACACTTATTCACTTATTTTCAGACATTTGAAAGTTAACTTTCTTCTGAAATTAAATACCCACCAAACAAAAACACTCAAATATACGCAATATATTAATTTGAAGTTTAATTAAACTATAGACACTTATCACTTATTTTCAGACATTTGAAAGTTAACTTTCTTCTGAAATTAAATACCCTGCCTAGTAAAAACACTCAAATATACGCAATATATTAATTTGAAGTTTAATTAAACTATAGACACTTATCACTTATTTTCAGACATTTGAAAGTTAACTTTCTTCTGAAATTAAATACCCACCAAACAAAAACACTCAAATATACGCAATATATTAATTTGAAGTTTAATTAAACTATAGACACTTATCACTTATTTTTCAGACATTTGAAAGTGCTTTTTCTTCTGAAATTAAATACCCACCAAACAAAAACACTCAAATATACGCAATATAATGAATTTGGAAGTTTAATTAAACTATAGACACTTATCACTTATTTTCAGACATTTGAAAGTTAAATTTCTTTTGAAATTAAGTACACGCAACTTTCTTCCGAAATTAAATACAAAAAAAAAAAAAGAAAAATTGCGTAGTAATTTACAGTAAAGGAAGCAAATAGGCCGAAATTAGCTTTTTACGTCGAAAGTGATTCCGAAGCGAATGTCTTCTGATTGAGATAGTTGTGGGTGATAAACGGAGCGAGAAGAAGTTCGATTTTTTTCTGTTCTTTAACACCAAAAAAGGTAGGTTTCTAAAATATCTATTTGTTGGTTGGAGTCCAGCATATACATTTTTGCACGAAAATAAGGATATTTTGAAAAAATTTCAAGGGATAAAAGCCTTCGAGACCTAAAACTAAAATTGAACAAAAAATCTTCTGAAACAATTAAGTATTCATTCATTTTGAATGTAAAAACAAAGTAACTTTTATATTGTCCTTTGCTTTTGTACGGGGTTTTAATCATTTGTTTTCCTTTATTTCTTCAATAAAGGACGAAAATTAACACATTTTCTAATAGTATTAAAAGTCTCAGTAAATAACTATGAGTATCTTGTCAGGATGGCCGAGCGGTCTAAGGCGCTGCGTTCAGGTCGCAGTCGGGTCTTCCCGGCGTGGGTTCGAATCCCACTCCTGACAAATAATTATTTTGCCCCATGCCTAAGAGATTTCTTTTTGTTTCTGCATTTCAACTCCTTGAAGGTTATTTAATGACAAAATTTAATTTTTTTATCATTATTAACTTTCTTTGCAAAATAAAAATGTATGCCTGGAGATTTTTTTTTTTAATAAAATTAAAATATATTGCTGGTATTTTTATTTTGTCATAAACTGATCAAGTAATAGAATATGATTCTGAGAATCTATCTAATTATTCTAAATTTTTCATTTTATCAAATCTTAATTTACATATTTTTTAAAAGTTTTCTTCACAAACTTTAAACAAAGTTAGCGGCCATGACACTTTTTATGCATAAATTGCATTTAAAAGAATATAAATATGAAAAAAATTTTAAAAAAGTAAAGTTTTAGTTTAGATATCAGATTCTTATAATAGTAACGTACAAGTTGACAAAATTCTAAATTTCTTCAAGAACTACCTCACGAAATTAAATATTAAAGCATCGGTAATAAAAGTAACTTATAGCTTCGTAAGTCACTGAACAAGAAAACGTAAGTAATTTTTGTTATTGAATACTGGTTACAAGCATGTTTCAATGCACGATGGTGACTTTTAAAAAACTTTTATAATAAAATAACTTTTATTATTTAAACACAGACGTATCGACATATTTTTATTGTGAGAAATTACTCTCACGTAGCTCAGAGCTCAAGCAGTGGATGGATATCAACAAATAGAACAAGACATACCTGGTTTTAAACAACAAGTTTATTGGCCTTGCAAAAATATGTTGACTTTTTGCAGCTAACTGCTTAGCTTGTTATAGAGGTCTCTTCTCGAGGCGGTAGTTGGTTTCCTTCCGGAGACTTGAAGGGCTTCGGCCTGGTCTTGGAAGGTGGTGAAGTTACGAGTGGAGCTGCGAAATTGAGCGACGTCCAGGAATTATTCTTCTGTCGTCTGGTTCCTTCAGCAGTTTCCATACGGTCGAAACAGGGTCGATGTACTCGCTATGAAGAATTCTTAGAGAAGTTTTCTCTAACAAAGAAAGGCATTTGCCTAATAAGGATACCTTAAAAGGTATAATGGTCTTAGAGAGAGTCTCTCTGAATAGAAGAAAAGGCATTAGCCTAATAAAAATACCTTAATTTAGGTATAACGGTCTCAGGATAGAGAGACATGTGAGCGCCTATTCCAGGCCCCGCGGCAACGTATAAGTTAGGAGCGGTGCTAATGCGACCGTGTCTGTCGGAGCCGGCTGACCAAAGAGAGGCCGGAATTCTTCCCTTCCGTTCTAAGGCCCGCCAAATTTCAAAACGAGGTCGGCTTAATTCAGCCAATCAACAGGGTTGTCTTAAAACAATGTGGTGGATTCATCATCCAATGAGGAGACCCGTTACTATTTGTATAATTTCCAACATTATTTTTATTAACACTAACAGTAACACAGAGAAGAAGCAAAGTACAAAAAAATAACAAAACAGGAAGGGTAAAGTAAAAAAAAAAATGAAGAGGGAACAAAGTAAAAAAAAATAACAGGAGCAAAAAAGTAAAAAAAAAAACAGGAGGGGGCAAATTAGCAAAAAAAACAGGAGGGGGCAAAAAAAAAACAGGAGTTGGGTGGGCAAAGTAAAGAAAAAACCTTGCTGAGCTCCATTTGGAAGTTGTAGAAATCTATGATCACCCAACTTCTGAAATGAGGAGGCGCATAGAACTGTGTACCTTTACTAATAATACTGACAGTATCAGCAGTAACTCGTTGTCAGTCAGTAACTGGCTCACCAAGATACTAGTCAATCTATAATGAAAGCAACGAAAACTAACAAATTTGCAAGTGGTATTTAAATTCTCGGTAAATAAAAGCTCGCACCTCGTCAGGATGGCCGAGCGGTCTAAGGCGCTGCGTTCAGGTCGCAGTCGGGTCTTCCCGGCGTGGGTTCGAATCCCACTCCTGACAATATCTTGTTTTGCATTGCAGGTACCTCACTAAATCGCGGAAAAAAACTGCATAGTACGAATAAAAAAGATTCCAAACTTAATAGTAATATAAACGAACTTTTTCCATCAAGATATTTATGGTATTATTAAGAGGAAAAATCAAAAGTTTTTCTAAAAGAAACAAAAATTCCTTCTCACACCTTCGAAATTTTGGTAAAAAAATCTTTTGATTCGTGTTAGCGGGTAACCAAACCGTTATGAGAGTTTACAATAGAAAACGTAATATTACATAACTTAGTTTTTTGGGTTTTTTTTCCGGTGACAAACACATTCATTTGGAAATTCTTGCAAAAATCAAATAATTGTTGGATTTTAATGAAACTTTCACTACTCATTCACAAATGAATTAAATTATTTTCGAAATTATTATTTAAAAAATACTCTTGGGTAAAATCCTTTTTTTATCCGTTTTCCACCTTCCACGTAAATTTATGAAATTTTAAGAAAGTAAATTTTGTTGGTAAACGCAATACTCATTGGGGAATGTACATCATCTATTATTTTTTAAACATTTTGCCTCTATTTCCAAAAATCTGCTCCCAATAAAAAATAAAAAGTGCAACATAACTATGATATCATTTTTATTTGATAAACTTTTAATTACTTTAATGAATAATATAAATTTGGGACATTAAAGAAGAAAAAGTTTTCGATGAATAATGAAATTGTAAGAGAATTGTTCTCATTTTTTTTCTAATAATAATTTATAAAGTTTCAAAAATATTTTTCAAATACTTCAAAGAGTTTTCTGGATTTGTTTATAAATTTATTAAGCAAAGATTATATCTACGAATCGAAAATTAAAAAGTTTAATAAAAATCGTCGTGCCTTCTTATTGTTAAAATAATCTTTAATTTTTTTATTTTTTTATATTTGTGTGTATTAGAAGTTTTTTTTGTACGATAATTTCTATGTGTAAATTACAATGTCATGTATTTCAGAGTTTCTTCCCTTTTCCTGAAAAAGATTTGTACAATTATGTCATTTGTGATCGCCGTACACTTATTTTATTTCTCATCTGGCTAGCTGTCAACACATTTCAAATACGGTGGACAGGTCAAAAGTTCAACTCTATGATTAAGAAATAGTTTTATTCTAAATTTCATGTTATAAATAATTAATACTTGTGTAAATCAGATTCATTTAACATTAGATTTGCTAATTTTACAAAAATAATGTGTCACAGATGCATATTTTATTTTTGCAAGATTTTTAAAACTGAGAATTAACTTTTGTATTGATCACATAAAAAAAATGACAGAAAAATTGAAAGATTAAAAAAAAAATTAAAAAGTTTCGATTCCAATCAATATAATTTTTCTTTTAAATACACCACAGTATTTTTCTTACAGGAAATAGTAAATTTAATCATTTAGCTTTCAATTAAGACTGAAATAAAAGTTTCAAGAATTTTTTTTTAAATTTTAAAAAATTCAATTTAAAAGTTCGTTAGCAAAAATGAGTGGAGACAGGGCCGTAGTTGATGATAAAAAAACACCGGGCACAGAGAAAGTTGCCCGGATTTATTAGTTGACAATGTGATGACGTCATCAGTGTCATCCGTTTCCAGAAACTATGATTTTTGCGGATTTTTTCCGACTATTTCAATGGAAATTAGGCACAGAACGTGAACGAAAGCAAGAAATCGGGTTCGGACTTTCTGAGTATAACCAGTCTTTTCTCCCAAAATGAATAAATAAACAAACAGATTTTTACTGCGTTCATTCGGATGTTTTCTTCGTTTTTCTTTCCTTCTTTCTTTCTTTCTTTCTTTCTTTCTTTCTTTCTTCATGAATTGCTTAGTTTGATTTCTGACGAAGACATTTTTCCTTGCCCGGATTTTCACTACGATTTCACGGATCGGCCCCGGCCCGGACCCGTGCCCGGTGTGCCTGGTAGTCAGATATGGCCATGAGTGGAGGTACTAATTAAGAGATTTCTGATTGTTTGTTTAGTGGCATATCAACTTTTTATGGGTCATTTAATGACGAATTTTAATTTTCTTGGTATCATTATTAACATTTTTTACAAAAAAGTAATGTTGATTATTTTCCTATTTTTTATGCATTGCTGGTAATTTTTAATTTTGTTTTTTCACTGAAATATATTGCTGGCATTTTTTACTATGAAAATGCATTGCTGGTATTTTCCCTATAAAAATATAATCTCATAATAAATTAACCCATATTAGGGGTTAGCTATTTGCACCTGGCTGGGAACCTAACTGGTGCTATCATCCAGGGTCAGAGTGGACCTGGGAACAACAATTAAAAGGTGGTTCCACACACCTTAAAATTTCCAGTCTTCCGATCAGTTGCCTTGCTGCCGGATATAGTTTATCGTTATACCCAGGAGGATTACTTGTTTAATGAATTTAACATTCATATTTATGTCCGCGTTTCGTCTTAACAATCATTATTTATTTATAGTCGTGTTCACCCGAATAAAAGAGCCACTCAACATAGTGTGTTACTGAATCTGGGTGGAACATCCTTCTTACTAGTGCCTGTATGTTCATCTCTTTCCATTATTTACTAAGCTGAGCTTAGCATGGCACACGACCCCAAGTATTTAATTAAAAATTTAATTTTCTTTAAAATCCTACATGGCCGCTGGTTTATATTCTTGAACATTTTGCCCATCTTCATCCGGTATTTTTTCTCTGGAGGAATGAGTTTTCACCACGATTCGAAGTAATGAAAGAATACAAGAATAACCTATGTGCAGAAAAAATCGATTCTGCTCTGAAAAATATGTGCTTTTTAGCGGTGGAAGAGAAATGATAAAACAAAAAAGGTCAGGTGGCCGAAATATTTTACATGGTTATTTTTAGTTAGGGGTCACGCAGTTCTCTCCTCCTTCAGAACCCTTTCTAAAAATATAAAAAACATAAGTGTGTCTTCAATATGGCCGACGTTTTATCTGTAAAATCAGTCAGTTAAGGGCCTTACGTGAAACACGCTTGGGCAATCATGTCTCGAAAGAGATATGACTGACTGGGCAGAAGATTATCCCGTAGTAAGTTGCCATTACTTTCTGCGGTAGATTGGTTGCCAGACAAGGCTATAGAACCCAATCTGTTCTGTTATTTAACCCATAACTAGAAGGAAGAGACGAATTAATACCTTTCCCAAGGGTATTTGCGCGTAAGTGAATGCAATGAATCAACTGGAATTCGAACTCGGCTCCCCGATTTCTCGTTCTGAGCCGATATCCACTGCACCACCAAAAAAAGACACAATTAAATCCTTCATTTTTAATATAGCAATTATTAGAAATTTGCAATAATATAAAATAAACGAACACTTTTGCACGGTACAATATATCAATTCATAATATTGTAACTATAAGTTACAATTAATATTACTTGTATTTTCACGAAAGGTGGCGGGTAAACTATTTTTGTTTTTTTTTTCGAGGGCAGCAGCTACAATGGCTTCGATCCCACTCCTGATAATTAACGTAATCTTTTCATAAAAAGAAATAGTTCTTAAATAAACGTCAGTAAGTTAAGTGCCATATGTGATACATGCTTGGGCGATCATGTCTCGAAAGAAACATGACTGACTGGGCAGAAGATTTCCCCGCAGTAGGTTGCCGTTGCTTTCTGCGGTAGACTGGCTGCCGACCAAGGCTATAGAACCCAATCTGTCCTGTTATTTAACCCATAACTGGAGGAAAGAGACGGATTAATAACTTTCCCAAGGGTATTTGCGCATAAGTGAATGCAATGAATTCAACTGGAATTCGAACCCGGCTCCCCGATTTCTTCGTTCCGATATCCACTGCACCACAACGCACATAAAAAACGTAATGACCCAATTAACCATCCAACAATAAACTGTCGACTGATTTTTTGGCTCCACCAAAGAGTCCGAGGTTTGGGTAAGAGTTTGTATGGTGCCAAAATTACATATATGGTTAGGATGGGATGTTGATTTTCAAGGATTATAGACGTTGAATACAATAATACAACTTCCCTACCCTTATTTTTATTTTTATATTTTTTATCGCTCGGTTCACACTCCACCCACGTCTATTGAACAGGTGTAAAGGCTCATCCCTTGTTACCTGTTTAGGATATGGTTTCCGGCTTTCTCTTTTCCAATCTTTTACTCTTTTCCAATCTTTTACTCTTTTCCATTCTTTTCCTCTTTTTTTTTTCAATTGGAGTAGATAGACTAAACTATCGCCCGGTTCACACTCCACCCACGTCTATTGAACGGGTAAAGAGGCTCATCCCTTGTTTCCTGTTTAGGATGTGGTTTCCGGCTTTCTCTTTTCCAATTTTTTACTCTTTTCCATTCTTTTCCTCTTTTTTTATTTCAATTGGAGTAGATAGACTAAATTATCGCCCGGTTCACACTCCACCCACGTCTATTGAACGGGTAAAGAGGCTCATCCCTTGTTTCCTGTTTAGGATGTGGTTTCCGACTTTCCCTTTTCCAATCTTTTACTCTTTTCCATTCTTTTCCTCTTTTTTTATTTCAATTGGAGTAGATAGACTAAATTATCGCCCGGTTCACACTCCACCCACATCTATTGAACAGGTGTAGAAACTCATCCCTTGTTCCCTGTTTAGAATGTGGTTTCCGGCTTTCTCTTTTTCAATCTCTTCACGCTTACGTAGCCCCCTGCACATCAGTGGGGTTACCGCCTTGCTCGGGGTGATATGATTAAAAATATTTGAATAAATAAACATTTTGCCGCAAGCAAATCATTACTGCCACTGGTGCGCATAGGGTTACATAAAAGGAGAGTGAAGAAAAACGAGCAACAGGTCACCGGGAGTGTCGTAGAATGGGTCAGAGAAGAATGAAAATACTGGTGTGAAGAGAGCCGCGTGAAAGTAGAACGGAAAAGGGGAAGAACAAGGTACAGGGGTTGTCGGGGAAAATATGGGAGTCACGGAGATGAGAGATGGCAATTGACGCTGCATTTAAACTCTTGGAGGTTGTAGCTATGAGGTGAGCAAGTATACGGAAGCTAGTTTTACAGGTGGGAAGTGCGAAAAAAGAAACTGAGGGAGTAGAAGTTGCTCTCATTTTGACTTTAGACCGAACAAAACAAATCTTATTAAATATTGCCACTTTATAGATTTAAATGGAGTAAGAAAGACTGTGCAGCGCCATTTTTCTTGTTACTTAACGTGTAATTAAATCAATTAGAACTTTAGTTTGTCCTCTTTGAACGTAGCCTTTTTTCAGATATTACCTCATCAAAATGAAAAAGAAATATTGATTCCCTCTAATATATCAGGCAGAAATGGGTTGCTTAAGTGATTATTCCGCCATTTCCTTCTCCTTTAATTATTGTGGTATGTCAATGACAATACATTTACCAGTTTATTTAAGCCATAAGAGATGGGTCAGGCATGAGTGGGTTATGCCTTTTCCTGAATGAATTAGAACGAAGTGGCCATAAAAAACTAAATTCAAAATTTGAACTCTGATAATTAAGAATTTACTTAAAAAAAGAAAAGTAAAATAGGCAGGGTTCGAAACCTCGCTGGGGATGCCCGATTCGCGATTTTAAACTTGCCTACTAATTTAGGATGTGCGTTGTGGTGCAGTGGATATCGGCTCGGAACGAGAAATCGGGGGGCCGAGTTCGAATTCCAGCTGAATTCATTGCATTCACTTACGCGCAAATACCATTGGGAAAGGTATTAATCCGTCTCTTTCTAACAAGACGGATTGGGTTCTTTAGCCTTGGCTGGCAACCAGTCTACCTCAGGAAGTAATGGCAACCTACTGCGGGATAATCCTCTGCCCAGTCAGTCATATATATTTCGAGACATGATCGCCCAAGCGTGTTTCACGTATGGCACTTAACTGACTGACTAATTCATATGGCTTGCCCAGTGGACTGTAACATAGCAAACGAGAAATTTGAAAAACTATTGAAGTATAAATACCTAGAAATCGAAATAGAAAAAAAAATGGAAACTGAAAACAAGAATAGTACTAGTAATAATAGTAGCTTTGCTTCTTTGAATGATAAAAAAAAATGGAACACAACAAATTAAAAAAAACAACTGGAAATCACAGCTAATAGGATTACAAAAATACCTTGACAAGTACAGCCCACACACTAAGAAGAACTTTGTCCATGTAACTCTAATGTTGTTATGGGAGATAAAAAAAACAAATCTTGAAATGTTGCTATAACAACAACACACCATTACCTGCCTTAGGTTTTCCCGTAGAATTGGTTAATGTGACAATAGCCGAAATCGAAATATTATTATTATTATTATTATTATTATTATTATTATTATTATTATTATGTCATTTTTCATCATATTGTGATTTCTTCTATGGTCGCACAACCTACCTAAGGCAGGTCGTGGCGTGTTGTTATGGCTCCATTTCATGTTTTTCTATCTTCTCCATCATCCCTAGCGTTACATAGACAAAATTCTCCTTAGTGTGTAGGCTGTACTTAATAAGACATTTTTTCGTATATCTCTTAAGCTTGGGTTTCCAGGGATTATTTCAATGTGTTGTTTTGTTCCTTTTTTTTATCATTCCAACTGCACCTACTATCTCTGGCACAACTCTTGTTTTTAATTTCCACATCTTTTTCTATTTCAATTTCCAAGTCTTTATATTTTGACAGTTTTTCAAATTCCTTGGTTGCTATGTTACAATCCGTTGGACAAGCTATATCAATTAATAGACAAGTTTTCTCTTTCTGTTTTTTAACAATAATGTCTGGCCTATTTGCTTCAATTTTTCTGTCTGTGTAAATGGAGTAATCCCATAGAATGGTGACATCTTCTATAAACCACATTTAAATTATAATCCCACATTTATATTTTATAACGACCTTAAAAAGCGTTAATACCATAAATGAAAATTCAAATCTAGAAATGGTCAGTTCATAAGAACCTGATGATTGTGTAGTGCATGAAACGGAGTTGTGGTTTATACAGAGGTTAACGGTTAATATATATATATATATATATATATATATATATATATATATATATATATATATATATCTGTGTGTGTGTGTGTGTGTGTGTGTGACTAAAGTATAGTGTTAGGATATTTTATATTTATTGCTATAGATGGTCAGTATCAGGATAGAACATGTTCATAACGAGTAAATATAATATATCCCCACAATAAAAATCTATTAAACATAATAAGAAAATTTAACGTAGAACTTACTCTTGATCTCACCTATGAACATGAAACACACAAATCTAAGCCTTTACTGCATATCTTATGACTACATAACAATAACCAATAAACAAATATGAATTGATCAATTTGTATTCCCACCACAACTAATAAACAAAATCAGTACTGTCATTAGATTTTACCTAGGAACACTTAGAACAAAAATCCCAGAATAACTCGATAAAAATAAACACTTTGGAAAAAAAAACAGATCTCTTCACAACCCATATCATTTCTTCAACCCCAACTAATTGTTCCGCGGCCCTGCCATTTGATTCACTGATATCCTCCCGCCAATTCTTGCTGTTGATTAAGACTATTTAATCAAGCCTAGACATGCTAAGAAATGTTTAGAGATGCTAAGACAAGCTTTGTCCCCATTTACGGCGTAAGCAAAGATTGGGTCATTTTTGACCAGTGACTCGAGCGTCCACGCTCGTGTTCCCCTAAAAAAAAAACGACATTGTATCACAACTCGCTCCCGTGCGAGAACAAGGTAAATACTAAACTATTTAATTTCCAACGAAGTCCGCAAGCCTTAAAAAGTAGGCGCCACCACCAACAACAACATAGATACCTCTGACAACAAAATTACAAGATTCGTAATCCTACTAATCTATCAAAAAGAAAATTTGAAAATAAATTTGATATCTCCGACAATACGATCATTATCAGCACATCCAAAACAGTCGGAGATATAGTTCGGAAAGAAAAAATGTAACAACGCATCAGATTCGAGGATTCATGAGATAAATTTCCTGCAATGTAGGAATTGTAGTGGATGATAGGCGTCCACTTACTAATTTATATTTTAACGGTCGACTCGACGTAACATTCGTTAAGGTTTGAAGCAAGATTTATGAATGAACAAGAAGGCGAAAGTAAACGGAAAAACAATATATTGAAAAAGGTTACATAGGGTTGAGAAAGCATGCATAAGAAGTTGTAGAGTCCGGTTTCAATGAAAGTTAATGTCAGAGGAGAAAATTAAGAGAATAAAAAATATATGCGCCACTAACTGCTACCCGCAATTAGTGCGCGTGTGTTTGTATGAGTTAGGGAGGCATGTCTGTTCTTGTCTGCCCTCGCCCCGGGACGAAATCCTAACTGCTGTCTCACGTGCTGTTTTCGGTTTTTAAAGGCTTCGTTTTTGGCGGGAACTACGACTGTCACGTAGACGCCGCGTGACCATGCGTATGTATGTGTGTGTGTGGGTGTCAATGTATGAGACCCACAAATAGCCCCCCTAGATTGAAACAAATATTAAAAATATTTTTTTCAATATGTCCGTATAGATGGTGGTTTGGTTACGTTGATGATGATGCCTGTAGTAGTAGTAGTAATCATGCCAAAAATGACAGAGAAGGCTGGTTGCTGAAAAAAAAAAGGTGGGGGCACAGACGTTGCTCATAGGTGTGGGAGGAGGTTGCTGAACGTCTGACTGCTGGTCAGCCATATTGGATTCTCAAAAAGCACATGGTGAAATGGAAAAATGAGAAAAATTTGTGAAAGGTGAATTTTTTTGGTTGTCTCTCGTAGGCTGAAGAGAAAAAGAGTCTGAAATGCGATGCGCGTGAGTAGGGATTTTGCTGCAGTGTCCCCTATCAGAGTGCCAGGATGCGGCATGCTCTGGAAAATTCTCGGTAGTTGATGTGTCTGTTAAAGATCTTCTAATTTATTCCAATGCTCCACGTTGAGTTGCTTGCGTTTGTAAGAGTTCCGTGTTTTGCTGAACGGTGGATTTATGTTGGTGTTAGAAGAATTAACAGTTGGTTATAAACTTTGATTTGCAAAGTGGTTGATTGAAGCTTGTTGATACCGAGTGTACGCGTTTGAGAGAACTAAAAAGATATCGAGGTTTAATGTCAAATTTTCTGGAGGTCACAATTCTCCAGTATAAATAATTCGGCTTGTCGATTTCCTCAGTGTTCTGTTTGAGAAAAAAAAGGCGTCTTTAAGTCGACGTTGTGTTTGGTTGAGTGACATTGCGTTGAATGCTGAAAGAAACGTCTTTAAGTCGACGTTGTGTTACTCTTTTTCTGGAAAACCTGGGAGAGAGAGATGACAGTTGTGCTGTCTAGTGTGCGATTGTAAAAATTCTGTGTGGGGTCGCCATCTTGGAGTCCTGTAGAAAGAGTTGGGAGATAACGACGTTGAATAGTAGTTCTTGTTGATAGACACAGAAGAATGCTGAGTTCCATTTCCAACGATGCTGGACTGAATTACGCCGAATCGAGATCACGTCGGGGTCACCATTGTAGTGGATGATAGGCGTCCACTTACTAATTTATATTTTAACGGTCGACTCGACGTAACATTCGTTAAGGTTTGAAGCAAGATTTATGAATGAACAAGAAGGCGAAAGTAAACGGAAAAACAATATATTGAAAAAGGTTACATAGGGTTGAGAAAGCATGCATAAGAAGTTGTAGAGTCCGGTTTCAATGAAAGTTAATGTCAGAGGAGAAAATTAAGAGAATAAAAAATATATGCGCCACTAACTGCTACCCGCAATTAGTGCGCGTGTGTTTGTATGAGTTAGGGAGGCATGTCTGTTCTTGTCTGCCCTCGCCCCGGGACGAAATCCTAACTGCTGTCTCACGTGCTGTTTTCGGTTTTTAAAGGCTTCGTTTTTGGCGGGAACTACGACTGTCACGTAGACGCCGCGTGACCATGCGTATGTATGTGTGTGTGTGGGTGTCAATGTATGAGACCCACAGAATCATTGGCGAAACCTCTAGGAATAGAAACGCCTATATTGGACTAACTTCTTAAACCTGCTAGTTTATATTATTCTGTTAACTAAGTAAAATAAAGACAAACATGATACGGTAATCAAGACATACATAAATATATAATATATCAGAGAAAATAACATTTCCTATATGATGACTGGGGTGTACTTGTTGTAAACGTTGTGTGTCTAATAATATGTTTGAAAGAAAAACTTCCAATAGTGTCTGGAACAAATCAGTGTATATTGATAATCGCTTATCTAAAAAAAGTTTGTTGCATTCCACTATGTCATTGGGATTCACGGTTGAATGCTAATGATATTATCACTAGTCTATTAAATTCTGAGGGACAAACAACTTACAATCAATTTTTAATATTACGTATAAATGAGAATTATTTTTAAAGTTTATCACAATTCTCGTCACCTCGAAACAGTTTAATCTAATCAGTAGCATTTAGGATGCAAATAAATATACAATAATCGGACGGCATTTTTGAGCGCAACAAATGTTAATGGCTACAATAATTTAGCTTCCAATAACGTGATGTGTTTTGTCTAAACGGAAATAAAAATAGAATAAATGATAGTAATTTATATAATATTCACCGCAAGTTTGACATTATGACAAACAAAACTAATTTTGTTCTCTTAAATAAATTGAGTCTGGGTTTTAGGAAGGAATTCTGTTGAATGGTCCAAGCAAATCTGTTGTAGATTGAAAAGCTAAGCCTAAAATAAGAACAAAAAATATCGAATATTTTATTTTGGTTAACAAATTTTACAAAAGGGATTTCAATTGACAATGCTTTTGTAATGTTGTAAATTAGTTTAATTATACAGGTTTAACATTCTTCGGTGCCATTTGACATGCCAAAATCAAGCAAGTACTTAAGTTTAAATACTTGATGCTAGAGTCATCCGTGTTGTTCATTTAAATAGCAAACGATGCTTTCGGAAAGCTAAGCAGAGATTTTAAAAAACAAGTAAATTTCGTCAGAAACAAAGACGAACGTTAAAATATAAATTAATAATATATTTTTTATCTAAAACGTTTACTATGTAATAATATATGATTATTATGTAATGATATATTTTAATATGTAATTATACTAGCTTATTAGTTCATATTATCTGTTTTCATATGGGGCATGCAGTGAGGATTGAACTCCCTAAAGAACTGAAAGTTGTAAAAAATTCTGAAGGAAGAGGATAAGAAAAAAAAAGAAAAAGAATAATACTATTCTTTTAATTTTTTTCATACCATTAAACATGTCGGACTTCATGCTAATGAATATTTGTGGTAAATTTTACTGCACTACTTTATTCAAAAGAAATTTGCAGCTGAAGCCCACAGAATTCTTGCTGAGACTTACAATGACCGTGCTCTGTCGGAAACAATAAGCAAAGATTGGTTTAGACGCTTCAAAAATAAATAATGATTTTGATGTTGAAGGTAAAGAACGCTCTGGCGTAGAGAAAATTATTGAAGAGAAAGAATTGGAAACATTATTTCCTGAAGACTAATCTCAGGCCCGAGCTGAACTTTCAGAAGCATTAGGAGTTTGTTATGTCGTGAGTAAGAATAAATAACTCAACAACAGGAATAGGTTAATTGTTGTATTCCGTGAAAATAGTATTTACAAAGGTTATTAGTATACAATACAAGAAATAAGGTTAATCATCTCAACCGTCGTAATACGTAGTATGAGCCATGAGTACTTCCGGGTCGACACCGGAAGTCTACGACTGACTTGTCGATCGGCTGCTCGGCACACTCTACTACGTAGATGCCACCATTACTTTACATAGTAATGGAATAGTCCATTATAGCCGAATAGGCGCGGGGGTCCCAACAGAGTTAATGACGCAACAGTTTTGAAATGTTTAAAAACATTAGGAATGATTCAAAGCAAAGAGATTTGGTACCGTACGAATTAAAGTCGAGAGTCGAGGAACGGCGTCTTGTCAAGTGTAAACAGCAGCTTTAGTGGCAGAAAACAAAAGGTTTTTTGGATCGTAACGTTAGCGGCGAGAAAAATTGAATATACTTCTTCTTCTTCTATGTGCCCTGTCCCTTCAGGACGTAGGCGATCATGTCTTTCCACATCTCCCTATCCAGTGTGGCTCTTAGTATGTTTGCTCCTGTTGCTCCTGGCAACCCCCGTTCCGTCATCCACCTGATCAGGCCCCACAAATATGTTATCCGCTGCCTTCCTCTGTCTCTCCTTCCTTCTATCTGTCCAGTCAGTATCAGGTTCTTCAGGATCTCCTTCCTCATTGCATGTCCCAGGAACTTCAGTTGTCTCTTCCTGATGCTCAGCATCAATTTTCTTTTTGTTGCCATTCTTTCTAACACCTCGTCGTTGCTTGTATGCTCAGTCCACGATATCCGTAGCATCCTTCTGTAGAACCACATTTCGGTCGCTTCCAGTTTTGTCCTCATTTTCGATGATATTGTCCAGCATTCACTACCGTATTGAAGAACTGACATCACGTAGCAGTCTAGCACTCTTTTCTTCGTTTCTATTGAGATTTTCCTGTGTGTTAGTATCTGCAAAAATGTCAAATATACTACGAGAATCATAAGTTTAGAAGATCGTGGGATAAATCCGGTTAAGTACCAACATCGGAGGCATTTGGTAGAATCAGCTGGGTGCACTTTATTATGAGTTGCCCAAAACGGCCGAAACCATCGCTAGAGACAGCTAGCGACTACAGTAGATGCGTTTGAACCGTGAATTGAATAAAAACGGCCGCTATACGAACAAAAAACGACAGAGTGATTTGTATCATGAAAACGCTAGGCTACATGTTGGAAAACGCATGAAAACCTACTTGAAAACTCTTAAATGGGAAGTCCTACTTCACCCGCCGTATTTACCAGACATTGATCTGTTTGATTATCGCTTGTTCCGATCGATGGCACATGCCCTGGCTGATCAGCACTTTCATTTTTATGAAGACGCAAAAAAAATTGGTCGATTCGTTGTTAACTTAAAAAAACTTGTCAGTTTTTCGATATGGAATTAAAAAGCTGATTAGCGATGGACAGTATCTGATACCTACTAATATTTTAAAAATAAAATATTAATAAATAAAACATTATTTTTCTTGAAAAATCAGCGAGAACTTATTCAATGTCTCAATATATATTTCTGTGTGTGTGTGTGTGTGTGTGTGGCACAAAAGTATGCATACAGTAATAAAAACGAAACGTGTTTTTTTTTGTTTTTTTTAATCATTTCACCCCAAGCAAAACATTCTACTGCCACTGTTGCGCAGGGTGTTACATCAGGGAAAATGATGAGAAAGAGGGGTTAGTTATAGAAAATGTCAGGAGGAGGGTAATAGACAAATAAGGGGACCGAGGATGTGGTGGAGTAGATGGAAAAAGAGCTTGTGAGAATGGATGCGAGTTAGTGTGATAGGAGATGTCTATTGACCTTACATTTAAATTTCTGGAGATTGTAGCTGTCGGGGAAGCAAGTATATGGAAGAGAATTCCACAGGCGGGAAGTGCGAGAAAAGAATCTGATAGAGTAGAAATTGCGGTTACATTTTATCGGTTTCACTTTAAAATGATCGGACCTAGTTGCTAATCTAGTAGCTCGTGTAAATTCATACATAAGGGGCATCAGTGATCTAAGTTCATTGGAGCAGAAGTCGTGAAAGTATTTATAGAAGAGGCACAGGGAAGCCATGTCATGCCGCCGAGAGAGCGACTGCAGCCTAGCTGCCAAGTCGGGATCGATCACATTACAGATTCTCCGTTGGATTTTGTCAGGAACCCTGAGGTAAATAGCAAAGGCACCCGGCCAGATGTGGTAGCAGTGTTCAATACACGAGCTGATGGTAGATTTATATATGGGCAGGAGAGATTCAGACGGGAAAAACTTGCTGGCACTGTACAGTGAACAGACCTTCGTGTGCACAAAATATATTGTATTGATTATACAAATATATCAATAATAAGTATATCAATTTCTTAAGTGCTCAAACCCTTTGACCCCGTCATTCATACACTCCACTTTACCTGTAAAACCTGTATTATTATAATTATTTATTAAGAAATCACAGTTAAGATAAATGTTTTATCATAAAAAAAGATATAACTTCTATTATAATATTTGTAATGCTTACTGTATACGTATTTTACATCCACTGCACACACACACACACACACACACACACACACACACACATATATATATATACATATATATTGTCAAATATAAGAGACAATGAATGTCTATTATATTTAATCATAGAGCCGTTCCGAACATCGTATTTTGGCTTTAATTTCAATTTTAATTAATAGGAATTACACAACATAAAACAATAACTTGTTAATAGATTCCCTAACTCCGTCAGAAAAAATTAAAACGCATTTCAATAAACTTAACAAAGCCTCGAACAATATTGATAATATTAATAATGATATTGTACATCAAAATAAACTTAACACTATTAACTTGTACTATTGCAACCAAATACATAATAATTACGAACAAGATGAAATAACACTCAAAGACATAATACCTAGAAAACCAATATAGTGTATCAATTTAAATGCCCATTCAGAGATTGTATTTCTGGTACTACTAATAAACCCACTACATATATTGGTTTTACTACAACCACGTTTTCCCGTAGACTTACCTGTCACCTTTCTGATCAGAGTTCAATTAAACAACATTTCTTAGAAAAACATAGTCATGTAGTTAATATTAGACAGATTTTAGTCAAAAATACAATAATACTCACTCATATATACAATAAAAGGAACCTTCAGATATTGGAGTCCATCTACATTAAATCCAAACAACCGTTTAAATCAGGTCATAACACATTACATTGCATTTAAATATATGGCTCTGTTAACATTTCGGGCTATTACGTTGTGGGACGTTTATAGAATCGCATTACAAATTTACGAACTGCGTTTGCTATTTGGTAACTGTTATCGTTGCATAGCAAAGTGTTATGTCAACACAAGATAAAATCATCTTTGATGGGGGAGGTTTTTATGTTAATGTCCCGGTAACCTCTCTGAAGTTGGCTCATGTGAGCCGAAAGCTTAGAACCAACATAATAAAAAATATCCAAATGTTGAAGAAATGTTGGCCTTTATTTTCACCTGAAAGTAAAGCCAAAATACGATTTAAAACGGCTCATGATTAAGCATAATAGACATTCATTGTCTCTTATATTTAACAATATATGCTTGGAAAATTCTCTACTCCCTCGAATATATATACATATATTGCGGAAAATTCCGATTAACGGAATTAATTTATTAGTTTGAACAACATTTTTAATCGATACTCGTACTTATGTAGATAGTCAGGATTGCTATGTGATATCTGTCCTCTTGTATGGAAGTGAATGTTGGACGATCTCATCAAAAGAGAGGTTTGAGGCAGTAGAAATGTGGTTTTACAGAATTAAGCTTAGGATACCTTGGACAGAGCACATGTGCAACGATGAAGTGTTGGAAAGGATGCAAACGAGAAGATAACTGATAATAAATATCAGGAAGAGACAAAATAGGTTCCTGGGATACGTAATTAAAAAAGAAGGCCTGGAGAACTTGATACTCCCAGGTCGGATAAATGGAAGAAGGAAGAGACAGGAGAAAGCAGCGCGAGACGGACTTGTTAGGTCTGAGCCAATGGTTGCCGGAGCGGGGCTTAGAAAAGGTACCAAGAGAAAGATTACTGAGAGCGACAAGAGACAGAGCCAAGTGGAATTCCGTGATCGCCAAGTGGAATTCCATGATCGCCTCTACGCCCTGAAGGAACTTGGCAAAGGAAAAAGAATTCTGTTTTTAATCAAACAGTATATTTATATATTTATTTGTACCAGCCTGATTATTTACGATGAATTTTGTTACGAAAATGTTTTTCAATCGGCAGAATTTGCACCTGCCACCCCTAACAACATAGAGGAAACTACCAATTGATCTGATGCGTCCCAGAACACTCTACCACGAATGATTCCACAGCCTAATCGAAGTCAATATATATATATATTTGTGAAACGAAGACAGAAGTGAACGCCAAGACCCAGACAGTCAATCATTAAATAGCCAAGAAAGGGTTTTCGTTGTCGAAAGTTATGCAGCCGTAGGGGGGGGGGCGATAAATGTTTCTTTGTTCGGCCTTGTGTCTTACTTAACCGAACTTCCTACAGCTTACAAGTTTTATGCAGAAATATTATCATCAGAATTATCAGAAGGTTTTCATTAGAAGGTTGGGTGTCGACAGGTGGGAAGATGTGGAATAGTATGGAATAGTGTAAGAAGAAAAATATACATTTTTCATGTTAAAATAGGAATTTATTAAAAGAAATGAATAACAAGAATTCATAGAAATTATTGTCAATGTGAAAGTTGAGTTAAGTATGATGAAGACTTGTAGAAAATGTTCTTAGTAGTAATTGTTGAAAGAGTATATGCGTACGTACGTATGTATGTGTTTGTTTGGTGGGAATATCTTTGGATGTAAAAGAACAAGTATAATTAATCAATACACGAGAACGGAGAAAGAGAACAAGGTGCGACCTGACTTTATCTCCTGGTCGGTTTGTAGTTCAAGTTACATTTTAGTTTTGTCTTTTTCGCTGCTTCCATCTGACTGCCTGGTTGACGCTGCTGGGGGTCATTTATAGTCCTTTTAACTTTAGCACTAGATCGCTAAGCCTTTAAATCTTGCAAGTCGCTCCCATTGATCAAAATCAATTCAACAGCCACTTGCGAAATATGGTTTCGACTTTTTCTTCAAACACATGGTGAATTCTTTTTCTATCCGAGAAAAACCATGACTCCATAAGTCATTGTGAATTTCTGTAAAAGTGAAGAAGAATGTTGATTTCAACTCGTCATTTATTATCCCACTACAGCTACGCGTATACTTTCGGTTAATAAATTTATCCTTTGAAAATACATGGTGATTTCTTCAGAAGAATTGAGATGTGGGACAAGGCGGAAAGTAAGGAGAAATCTGTTAAAATCGAACTCACTACTCAAACGAAATTGATCTAGCGAGACAAGCGTGCTAATCATTACACTACATCGAAATGTCTGGCTACCAACTTGTATATGTGCGTGTGAATTTGTGTTTGACTGCATCTAAACTCCATTCAACGCTGGCATTTGAGTAATTGGCTTTATTTTCGTTCAAATGTGTTGAGTGCCTTTCAGCGTTTTACCCCGTTATTCCAACGTAATCTTATTATTCCATTCATTCATCAACATCTTAATTCAGCCAGATTTTGAAAAGGCCAGCTAAAATTACTTTGGCACATGCCTTGTAATAAGCATTTAATTCTGTGGATGCAAGTGGTGAAAATTTCCTCTGATTAGGTCGAATAATTACATTGTAAGATTTCTTTTGTAAATGAAGAATATGACTTCTTTTTACCAATTCTACAATGGCAGTAATGTGTCAGAAATTAAAACTCCAGCCAATCCCCGACGCAGTTTTATTTTGATGTTGATTTTTTTTTTCGTGAATATACATTTTGCTAAGTAGCGCGCGTCAGCGTCTTGATTAACATTTGAAAATGTGAAAGAAATAAAATTAAAATATATAGAAACTGAATAATACTGATTTTGTTTTGTACATGTATCGAGATATTGGTCGAAATCGATAGCTGTATTTTTAAAAAAATCTCTTATTTATGTTTTATAGTTTTATGTGTGTATTAATGTCTGCTTTGATATTGTGATTTCGTGAACATTTTCATATGCAACATTTCATTAAGAAGTTATCTATTTATTTTGTTCATTATCTATCTATCTATCTATCTATCTATCTATCTATCTGTCTGTCTGTCTGTCTGTCGATCCGTTATATATATTATATTATAATATTATATTATAAATGAAAAAAAGAATGGTTGTTTTGTTAATACTGCACAATAACATGGGCATCAAATGAATTAATAAATATTTAATAATATAGATATAATGATAGATAGATAGATAGATAGATAGATAGATAGATAGATAGATACGAGAACAAAATAAGATAGAAAGAGAAAGAAGAGAATGAGGGAGATTTGAACAGGATAGATAGATAGATAGATAGATAGAAACAAACTGAGATAGATAGATAGATAGATAGATAGATAGATAGATAGATAGAAACAAACTGAGATAGATAGATAGATAGATAGATACATACATACATACATACATACATCATTGACGTTTTTTACCAAAAAATTTTAGATTGTAAGAACTTTTTGCAGTTTCATCAATGAAAGAATGAAGAAAATTTAGGGTGATTACAACGATTTCATCTTTGCTTCCTTGTCTCGTAAATTTTCGCAAAGTAATAATAACAAAAGAAAAATTCTATTTTCATTTTGCAATAAATACTACAATTAGTATGAAATACATCATTTCTTTTAAAAACTGAGGTTACCTCGTAATTATGGTCTGTATTGTATATACATATATATATTCTTAGTCCAAATCATTCTTTTTTTAATTTTCTTTGATTTTTTCGGAATAAAGTTTAAATTTTTCTTTTCCTCTCTTTATTATCGGGATACCTTGAAAATCAAAAAATTATATAGCCAATTCCGAAATTATTTCAAAGATAGATCCTTATATCATCCTTCGCCATGAGTTGGAAATAATAAAATCATATCCATGCTTTTTTCTCTATCGAAAATATTTTATATTTCATAAGATATTGAAATCCTGATAGAGTATAAAGTTACGAATTTGGTAAATGGAAATATTGCATGAAAAGTGATGCGATATTGGATAATGCATTTCGACAGTTAAGGTTTCATCAGATCCAAGACAAAAGAGAGAAAAGTATGCATGTGTGCATTTGTACTTGCCTAAAAAATAATGAAACTGATTACAAGAAGGCGTTTCGTATAAAAATAAATGAAAAAACAGTGATTTTGAAAAGGTCGTTAATACATTTCTAAATTCAAATATTTTTTTTCAGATTAAAGTTAGAATCCTTTTTTTATTATCGGAATTTTTATTTTTCTGTCTTGGATCTGATGAAGCCTTAATTGGGGAAATGCATTATAAAATCAATCCTCTTTTTCCACGAAATATTTCCATTTATCAAATTGGCAGTTATAACTTCTATGAGAATTTCAATATCCTATTAAATACAACAATTTTCTTCTTTTTCTTTGCGCCTTATCCTGTCATGACCTAGGCGACCATGGCCGTTCACGTCTCTGGTGGCTAACTTTTTCCTGTAACGCCATGTGAACCCCGTTTCATCATCCACCAGCTAAGGACCTTCAAATATGTTATCCGCTCCTTTCTTCTGTCTTTTACCCCTCTATCTCGACTGCTAGTGTCCGGGTCTCTAAGCCCTCCTTCTTCATTGCATGTCCCAGGAACTTCAATTGTCTCTTCCTGATGCTCAATATTAATTTCCTTTTCGTTTCCAACCTCTTCATTGCTCACATGCTCGGTCCATTATATCCACAGCATCCTTCTGTAGAAACCCATTTCAGCTGCTTCAAGTTTTCTTTCATCTTTGATGACATTGTCCAGCATTCACTGCCATATTGAAGAACTGACATCACATAGCAATCCAGTAATATCTACCTTGTTCCTTGTGAAAGCTTTCTATCTCTTAACCCTCTAGGGCCATTCGTATCATATTTGATACAGTATGAAAACAAGCCTTGAAAGAAATATTTTCCTGAAAAATTTTTTAAGAGAAATATTTTATAAATTTCAAATGAAAGCAGTACTGACTGCTCAGTCAATGAATACCAAATGTTTCCTTATAGGGAAATACCAAATGTTTCCTTATAGGAAAATACTGTATCAAATATGATACGAATGGCCCTAGAGGGTTAATACATTACTCAGCTTCTGGAATGTGTCCTTCGCCATGCCAATTCGCTTTCGAATCTCTGTGTCACACTTTCCGTCTTCTGTTGGAAAACTTTCCAGGTTTTTAAATCTAAATTCAACTTCAATCCGAAAAAGCTGAGAAAATTTTTAAAAAACTTTTAAATTGGACTAAAAAATGTATTAGCGATTTTTTTTCAAACGCCTCTTTTTTCATATATATATATATATATATATATGTGTGTGTGTGTGTGTGTGTGTGTGTGTGTGTGTGTGTGTCTATTCGTATGTAGCTATCCATATTAGCCTACTTCTATCTATCTATCTATCTATCTATCTATCTATCTATCTATCTAACTATGCGTATGTATAGTCTATTCATATCCATCTATCTTGTGTTATTTATATCTATGTATCTTGGCGTGTTCATATTTATATATCTTTTTATCGATATCCATTTGTTTATCTATTTATTATTGAACGATTATATTTAACCATATGCTAAATTAGCAGCTTGGACTGTTATTTCACCGTGTTATGATAGACAATTTATGTCAACAGAATACATCTTCCTTAAAAGTTTGCCCTTCGTCCACGCACTGAATATTTTTGTCACATCTTGACAGGTACTGTGCATCTAGCATTTTCTTTACAAAATCAAAAATCTGCAATGTTATTGGCCCTGACCGCTCATCTAAGCTGCAAGCGCTTTAACACAGCCGAAAAGTAGCTTCTTTGTGACATTTCTATGAATATTTCCATGGTAATTGTTCCGATGAGCACCTCTTTGTCACGTCGTCTTTACGAATTGAATCGCAACATTAGGTTAACAAATTATTTTCATTATTTTAAAATTTTAAATTGCTATATGTAAGTTCCATGGTCACAGTTTCTTCTCTGATAATTTACGTTTTGGAACTTCCTTCCGGCTTCATTCATTGCAATCAACTTTCATCTTCAAGAATTTTAATTCAATATCAATAATGATCTTCTTTTCTCATGATGCCATGCACTTTTATTTTTCTCTCTCTCTAATTTTTCTCAGATGCATTTTTCTCTCAGTAACGTCTTAGTTTCATTATCGCTTGCTTAGGGTGAAAGGGTTAAAAATAATATCTACTTTATGTAGATCGACGGATTTGCAAAGGTACGATTATCTTCCATGTCAACCATTTACAAACAGCTATCGAATTTTGTATAGATCGCGAAATGAGGATGAATCTCACGACACACTAGTAATAGGCAACTAGATTAGTCTCAAATAGATAGATAGATAGATAGATAGATAGATAGATAGATAGATAGAAACAGAATGAGATAGATAGAAACAAACTGAGATAGATAGAAACAAACTGAGATAGATAGATAGATAGATAGATAGATAGAAACAAACTGAGATAGATAGATAGATAGATAGATAGATAGATAGAAACAAAATGAGATAGATAGATAGATAGATAGGATAGATAGATAGATAGATAGATAGAAACAAAATAGATAGATAGATAGATAGATAGATAGATAGATAGATAGATAGATAGATAGATAGATAGAAACAAAATGAGATAGATAGATAGATAGATAGATAGATAGATCACTGACTTTTTTTACATATATTTTAGATTGTAAGAACTTTTTCCGCCGAAGGGTAGAATCACGACTGGGGAAAAATAGACAGATATTTTTTGGCCTGGCTATATGGACGGGAAGACTCGCAATAAAAAGACCTTGTGTCACATCTAACCTTGTGTGGGAAGGTTGGTAAATACCGTCTTCGTCATTATACTGACGGCTCTATGCACTGTCAAGCCCTCTGCCTTCGGGCAGAGAGCATTGACCCAGTCGTGACTACGCCGCAGGGTGGAGTCACGACTGGGGTAAATTAGACAGGAATTTTTAGCCGGGCTATATAGCCCGGGGAATCCCACTTTAAAAAGGCCTTGTGCCGCATTTTGCCTTTATTTTTGCCATCATTATACGAGAGTGATCGTGATTATACGAGAGTCTTCGTCATTATACGAGAGTGATCGTGATTAGACGGAAGCCAACGTCCTTAGACGAAAGTTATAAATCAGTAGACGGAAGCATTCTTCACAAGACGGACGCATACGTCCTAGACAAAGACATTGTCTTCTTGATTGTTATTCTTGTTAACTGTTCGTTGGTGTACGTGTATTTGGTTTATTGTAGTGAGGAATAATAAATAGCTATTCATATATCCGCAGTGTTAAGAAATATTTCTTGCAATATTCTTTCTCTGTTTATCCCTTTCCAGGATATAACAACACGTCATTGTGAACTTTTGTAAAAGTGAAGAAGGTTGCTTTTAATTATTTTCTTTTCCTCTCCAACTACACCTTTATGCAAGTTGATTGCTTTAGTTTCCTTTTATATCATGAAACGGTCAGTTTTAGACCTACTGGAGTAAAAGGGCGTAACGGATTTCTATTTTTGTATCAGATTAGGTCATTTGCAGTGGTGTGCAGCAATATGAATTTAATTTTAGAGTGTATGATGACATTTGTTTAACCTTGAAAAATATTGCGTTATCCGTGATAGCATCAGGTTTTATCACGCACAGACGATATTTTCTTGACTGTGGATTAGTTGTCCTACGGCCATTGTGTGCGATGGACGTTACTCCAAGAAAGCGTACGAAAATTTTAACGCTGCACGAACACACCGGCAAGCCTTACAGAGAGATCGCGGATATTGTTGGTATCAGCTTCTTAACTGGCAGCTGTGTCATCAAGGCAAAGGAACAACTGGATTCATCATTAAAAAAACATGAAGGAAAATGCGATCGGAGAAAAACAACATCAAGAGACAAATAATATCAGGAAAAATTGTCAAAGATGTTAGGAGGTCATTGCTTGTTTTGTTTGAATTAATTTGCACAGGGGCGTAGATAAACCACTGATGACGTGACTGTATGTATGAAATGCCTCTATGATCCAAAACTGTTAGGTGACTCGTGTCTTGGCCTAAATCTAAATGCGATACAACGTAAAAAATTCATAAACTTATAAATTCGATTTCGTTTTTTTTTTTTCAGTTAAGGCTCATGAGTCGTGAGTTACTGACTGAGGTTCGTGATGTGAATGCATAAGTCGGTAGTGTGAAGATTTGGGGGCCAGATAACAAACGTCTCTTAATCTGAAGAAAGCAAAACCAGATGGTATCTTTTGCACAAACAGCCCTTGGGAAAAGTATATTTCTGTGTATAACTTCATACTTACAAATGCAATACGCAGTGAAATGAAGTCCGTCTCTCTTCTTAGGTGTGATAAGTCGAGTTCTAGTTATAAATGACTGAAATATTAAGGCTGATTAAAAAATACCTGGCCGAGATCATAGGTATGAACTGTAAAGAAATTTAGTACTGACTTTTAATTAATGTGATAAAAAATACCTGTGAAAACCTGTGAGAGAAAAGTTGAAATTATTCATCAGCGGGAAATGATGAAAGAACAAAAGAACATGCCAAGTCTCAGTTAGCAATATTTCTGGCTTATTGAGTTGAAACAAGTTCAATTGAATTGATTTTTATTAGTCACCTTCTGAATTCACCGTAGGGGAATTTTCTTCTGCAATAGGAATTCTTTTAGCAACCGATATTTCACATCTTATAACTAATTATATATTTCTGCTAATGTAATCTTTTGTTTTGAGCAGACAATAACGATCGTAAACTTGAAGTAAGAGATCAGAGTTCAAATTCAATCCTGACCGCAATTTTCTTTACGTTTTTGACTAATGGATCCAGTTTGATTCTTCGCCTTGCTGACACGACTGACAGCTGAAATGCTGACAAGAACAATACCTGCGATCTCTCTCTGTCAGGTTTGCCAGTGTATTCGCGCAGCGTTGCGATTTTTTTACGCTTCCTTGGTGTAACGTCTATCGCAGACAATGGCCGTATACTGGCTGCCAGCCAAGGCTATAGAACTCAATCGGTCCTATTATTTAACCCATAACTGAAGAGAAGAGACAGATTAATACCTTTCCCAAGGGCATTTGTGCGTAAGTGAATGCAAGGTATTCAACTGGAATTCGAACTCGGCACCCTGATTTCTTGTTCCGAGTCGATATCCACTGAACCACAACGCACATCCTGCCCAGTATAATACTTGGCGTGAATTTGGATTATGAAATTAGTAAACTGAAAATAGATTTTAGCTTTAATTAATTTTTCTTTTAATTAACAATTTTTATCTGTATTGAAATTATGGTAAGACCGGTTACAATGACTGACTAAAGCACTACAGTTTTTTTTTGTTTTTTTTTGTTTGTGTGTGTGTGTGTGTGTGTGTGTGTGTGTGTGTGTGTGTGTGTGTGTTCATATAGTTTTTTTATCTAAATTTCCATCTGCCTCAATAGTGTACTTTTTTTTTCAATATTTTGCGATCTCTTTTATAAATTTTTATAAAACCAGTTATTGAAGGCTTTCAATAACTGGTTTTAAAAGGACTATTAGACTGAATATAACACGCTAAAATTTCCCTTCTATGATTCCATGTGCCTATGGCTTTGGGGATAAAGACTCCGAATATATACACACAGAGAATATTAGTGTGTAAAATGTCATGAGCGATGT